>JAQFVV010006485.1:868093-1058140 GCA_028023455.1 Epiperipatus broadwayi
CAATTTTTTTAAAGCCACCCACTAGCTGGAAACGATCATTGTTATAATTTAGATTTTTACAACATTTGAAATTTTGTTGATCTTACTTTTTGTAAAAGTACATTAATCTCTAAATGAGTACATTATTTTTTATTGGTGAAGTCCGAAATTGATTTCATTTTTTTTTATTTTAATTATAAGTACTTTCATATTCATATCTTCCAACAATTATTCAAACGAATATTAAATGTATGAATTTACTTAGCATGTTTAAGCAATCATGAACGATTTCAAACCAAAGTAGCAGAACCAGTAAATAATAGGATCCCATTCAAATTGTAGTCAAATATAATTTGTAGCTAATTTAGATGTTTTTTTTCTTTTTATTTATATACTCATAAAGTTATTGCAACATTATATTGTTTTAATAACGATTATATTTCACTATTTTTTTATTAATGCACTTAATTACACTATTATTAAAAAAAAAAATAAAAAAAAATAATAATGACAAAGAAAACCAGACAAGAATTTCTTTCACAACTTTTATGAATTAGATAATTTATTTAAAAAAAGCATATAACTTTTTATTGCATGGGTATATTATGCAGATCTTCTATGATTATTGAAATCGTTTTTATAAAGTATATAACATAATTTTTAATTTTAAAAGCTGCCATTTTTATCGTTTATATATATATCATTTTCAACTCTCATTGGTCAAATACAGAAAGATGATCTTTTTGAAGTATGAATGACGTGTCTCTGTCCTATTCACTTTGATATACCATTTTTTTTTATTTCATTATTCTGTCTTATATATCTCTTCCAATGACTCTCATACAATCTATGACTTTCTTTATAAATCTCTTTACAAAAAAAAAATCCTTTTATTTTGTTGTAATGTCAGTATCTGAATTACATTTGAAGAAGACAAAACATTAAATAACACAAAATAAGTTTTGTGTATTTGACATTTTTGGTTATTATATAGCCTTTTGAAATATTATAAATCTACATATAAATGTATATATACAAACAAATTTTAAAAGGCTTTTATATGTGTAAATAAATGTGTTTATTAAACTATAAATAATTGCTATGATTTTATGATAAGACATTACACTAGTATACACTTCTATTTAAGTTATTATTTTAAAAAATGACAATGGAAATAATTAATTGTAATAATTATAGCAAAAATAATAATTTCCTTCTCCCTTTTTTTAAATTTAAAAAATACTTTGGTCTTAAAGCAATATTATTTTTCCTAATATTATTTTGTAAACTTTAAGAAAAAGCTTTAATAACCTTTTTTTAATACTTAAGAGTATGAATATTTTATTATTAATGATAGATTGTCTTAAAAATAATATGATAAAATTATGTGATCTAAAATAATACTCGCGATTGTGTATCAAATTACCCATATACTGAATAACATATGTTTACGTTTTAACTGTAGTAACTCACTCCATAAAGTAGTACCACCTAGTGTAAGCCATATTAATCAATAGATGGTAGAAAGTAGATAACTATGGCTTGAACTAAGTGGCACTGTTGCAGCTACTGTTTTAAGAGTTTGAGCTTGTACAAGCATAAGAAATGATGGTCATGTGACACTTTAATGGATTAATGTTTATGTTTTGTGATAATCTACATAGTACAGAAATTTATTTAAAAGAAATTACTACAAAAATGTTAAACAACAACGATAAATAATTGTAAATGATTTTAAAAAAACCATTATTAATGCCAATACAGCCTCCCTATCATTTGCTTATTTAAAATTAGTTTTATAATTTAGATATTGAATTTTTCCAACGTTTGTTCACTAAATATAATATGCTTACCTTTTAAATTACAAATAAATATAGTAAATGATAACGCACTTAATTTTTTATGTTGTCGTTATTGTTGTTATTATCATTATTACTATTATTATTAAAAAAAAAAAACTCTTCTTGTGTAGAAAATTAATGCCAATCATTTTATTCACAATTCTAATTATTTTCATCACGTAATTCAATAGCTATAATCTATAGTAAGAATGATTGCTTGTTGAGTAAATGATAAAACAGAGAAATAAAACTCTCAGGATTTCCGCAAGTGTAAACAGCCGTTATTGATAGTACAACATTCGCAATCACAAAATCATTAATTAATTAAAGGAGATAATAATACCCAACTATAAAGACCAAATGTTTTTAAGAAAATATTAAAATCTAAAATATTTTCCAAGTAGACAGATTTAAGAAAATAAAACAAAAAAGTATTTTTAACTTCTTTTTTTTTAAAAAAAAGTTTTTAAAAGTTTCATGTATTGAGTTCTAATTGGTTGATAGTTTATTTTTCTATGTACATTGCCTTAATGTAAACATATATTTATCAATTTCTGTTTGTTTTATTTATGTAACGGTCATTTTGTATGACTTTCAAGTTTGGGCGTTCTTCAAAAATATTTAGTATTCTGAAACAATATGTAGGTCCTATCTAAAATTCTAAGGATTTGTCTTAAGGACAATATTATAAGTCATTATAATATAAAGTTATTTTTATCAATTTTGCGTTCCTGCTTTTGCGACAATTTATATTATTTAATATACTACTTGCTTACAGTTGTTTTTTTTATTTTTTTTATTTTAATTATTGAACATATTATAATGTTGAAATTTTATAGTTTAAAATATCTCAACTAAAATATATAATATACATTTATGTCTATCCCAGATTTTAATAAATATTGACAAATAATTTTTAGATCTATATAAATAAATAAAATATTGGATTCTGTATAAAGATATAGAGTTTGGAGAAAATGTGTAACAAAATACTTCAAAGATATGTGAACTCTTTCCTCTTACCTCAATCAAATTTGCAAATAAAAGTTATATATATATTGTAACCCTCTAAAGTGTGGTCAACTACATAATATCACCAAAACATCAGTGCGCTGAGAATCGTAACCTCGATCACTGATCAATTCCCGCTACACATTGTCAGCTATTAAGAGCTGTATCCAAAAGCATATTATGCTATCTATTTTATGCACCAAGGACCACAACCAACATCTGGAGCAACTTACCACAGACCAAACCAATGATCTAACATAAACTTTTATGATTTAATTTGATCGCAGCCAGGGTATACCGCGATGACCTATCATAGTAGTATGATAAAATACATTAAACAAATTATAAGTGCAATGTTATTATGTTACAAACCTTAATTTGCGATTTTATTGTATGAGACCCGATGGCCAACCATGTACAAGATGGCATAATTTGTGAAACTACATAATATTATGAAATTTTAAACCATCTATATGATTTTTAATACAAATGCTAGTCCAGGTAAAGCTTTGAAATAAATAAACATAAATACTTGGGTTCTTTTTTATAGTTTACTATATCACTGAGACTCTTTTTATACTGACAAATGACAATTTAAAATGTTAAGTAAATATATTCAATCATATCATTATTTGGTAAATCTGTTTACAGGTTTAATAATCAATTTGTATTGTATACTAGAATCAACTACACAAAGCCAAAATGATGGAAAAGGTAAATGGGATTTTATTGTACCTTACACATCATAAACTACCAAAGACGAAAAGCATCCAAATGTTTTCTCAAAATATCACTAAACTCTTATATCATGTTGACTATAGTATGTACTTCAATGTATGCTCTATCCAAGGTTTATGATTTCTGATTTTAAGAATGACACATAGCAACGGCACAGTAAGTTTAATTATAAATCAACGTTTATTTACAAATTTATGAATAATAAATAATTAATTCCAATGTTATAATTAAAAAACATAAATAAACAAATAAAATAAATAAATTATAATTCCATCGACTTTCTTCACTAACATATCATAGGTACGGTTTTAAAAACCTAATCATACCTTATTTCAATTTGATATAATGAATCTTGAGCAAATTATACTAAATTCAACATCAACTCATGAAGTATTTAACGTCATTTCCAGATTCAATAAATCCATACCGTAAAATTATAATATTATAATAAATAATATTATATGTGTAGGATTTAGCTATAATGCAATCATTAAATAAAATGAAAATTTAAACTTACACTCCGGTAAATAATAATCAACCAACAGTTAATTATTATGAAGTAACTTGAATAGAATGTCCTGCTACAATTTGATGATCTAACTTATAAATTATGCTTACAAATGGAAGAAGATGATTTAGCAGATTAACTAAAATACTTTGCCCAACTTATATCTATGAAGTAAAACATATTCCTGTGGATGCGTTCATCTACACATAGGAATTAAATAATACTAAACGCTTTGTGGATTGATACACCATCATAAAGTAATACGTATAATTACACAATTCCGCGGATTAACCACCAGCGCTGGAATGAGTGTAAAATACAAAAAATGGCAATTAAATAATCTGCGGATTAACCACCGGCACAGATTAATGCCTTTCAACATTATAAAACAACATTACTATTTACTTCACATTAAAGTGCAAAATCATCCTCCTCAGTTATTCTGATCATTCAGAAAACACTAACACTTTAGCAAATGTGGGTTCTTGCATAATAAAATGTTACACTAATCAGGACAACTAATGTACTAACTTATCTTGCTTAAAATAAAACATATGTAATATAATATAAGGAATTTTAGTATAGGAATATAAATCTGGAAAGACTCACAAAATACCTCACAAAGATTGATACATCTCATGAATTCATTTAGTACTTTTCAAGCCCTTTTCGCAAGCGCTATTCTCTTGAATAAGTATTTTATTCAACCCCTATTAATTTAAACTTAATAAAATATAACTTATGAACTTCACATGCAAGTTCATATAATGATAAAATCAAAGTAATGAATTATTCATCAACTACATAAAATCTAACAGGTGTGTGTGTGTGATATAAATTAAATGTATAGCATTTTATAGTTCAATATATGAATTTTAGCAGGTGTGTGTGTCAAATTAGATTGTATAGCATTTTGTAACTACAAATATGATCCGTGAAATCCATGTACGATGTGTCGAATAATAAATGTATGAAGTAATAGCTATAATTATGGTTGAATTCCATACATGTAATTTTATCCATTTGTGTTAATTATTATCAGCAATATTAGATTAACGATTTTTACGTGGCTCCATAAACAAGAAACAATTTCAAAAACATGACACGCAGAACTTAAATGAAAATGTTTTTCATAAGTTATTAATTTCTACATTTCTCTATTAAAAATGTTCCAAGTTTATCACATCCATGCTAATATTTATTTATCCACGCTTAAATCTAGGAATACTAATCACAGCAATTAATTTAATCATTACAAACTGACGATAAAATTTGAAAATAGCTTTGATCAATTATTTGAAGACTGTTTATTATCCAAATGGCAAACAAATTAACTAGCAAATATATTACTGGCATTATAAAGTTAAATATCAATCAATACTATATTTTTATTAGAATTAGAAACGGAAATATTTAACTATGTTGATAACTTTAACATTTTACTTTAATTTAAACTTCTTCTTTTTTAAAAAACAAATTTTCATATTTATAAAACTTCTGTAATTAAAATACTTATTTAAATTTTCCAAATTGTAGAACAATAAACATTTTAAAACATACCAAACTCTTGCAATTAATTCTTTTAAACTGGGAAGCTCCGACATTTTAAATGTAATATTGGGAAATTATTACCGGTGATTTGATCCACTTGGCCAGCCGACTTGAACAGACTTTTAAATTTAGCAATTCATCTTATAATTAAATACCACGATATTATTTTTACGTTTATAGAAAATTTGTGGTAATCCGTTTACTTGTTAACTATTTTAAAATAAGCTTATCAAATTTACACCATTTGCCTTTTTACCATTTTCTTTTCTTTCTCTCTCCCTCCAAAAGCAAACTAACAGACGATCTTCTCTTAAATTCGCGCTCTTTTCTTTTTTTACATTGAGACGCTTACGTAATTACTGTATTTATTTTTAATAATTTATTTTAATTGAACAAATGGTTTTGTTAATTCAAATGAAATAATTTTTAAGATCATTTTAAACAAATAAAACAAAATATTATATTTTAATACTATTTTACCAAATTTAATGTGTTGTTAAAAATTTTTAAAAGTTAAACATTTTGATATGAATTAGTATATGGAACGAATCAAATTTAAGTTTATTAAAATAATATAAGAGAGTAATCTGTTCAAAGCACAAATCAAGCCAATCAAATCACCAAAGAAGACAGAGAAATTTTTTATACTAGTTACATCAATTATTATATTTTATGCTAAAATATATGGTTACAATATATATATATATATATATATATATTATAATTAAAACTAACCTCAATCAAATTTGCAAATAAAAGTTATATATATATATAAATCCAAAATTATTAATATTTCAAATACCTTATGCAAAATAAAAATATTAATAATGTATGTTTTAAATAAAACATTTTAATTTATCAAAACTACCTGAAATAAATTCTTAAAATTTCGTTATGCAATATAAAATGATTTCATATAAAGTTCTAAAACTTGCAATTGTATACTTTCTTGTAACTTTATTCATAGATGTTTAGACATATGATTTTATTTTTTTATTTTGGTTGCAAATAAAATCTTGATTCTTTAATTTTTTTTTCAATGGCTTTTCATTTTTCATTATTTACATTATTTTGCACAAATAATATTTCACAATCAATGCACTTAGCAGACTTTTAAATTATTTTTTTCTATACATTTTGAGAATAAATCATCAAAATGTACATAGAAATATATCAAATACTCACACTCCATTGGTTACTTGACAATAATACATCATCTAATTGATCATCAAACAAGCATTCAGACTTATTGCCAATCATTCTGATAAATACTACTATATATTGCATGCATTCAATTATGTTAAGAAGAAGTGTCTTTCAGAACCATGTATAGAATATGTTAGAATATTTGTCAAAGTTGTCCTCTACAATTAGACTTGGACATTGCTGTATGATATCTTTAAATTCAAGCAGAATTCAATGTGGATTTGATATATGTCTAGAGATTACTTCATGATAAACTGTCTCTTCTGTTTAAATTATCTCACTTTTATAATTGTACTCCAATGATATCAGAGCTAAAACATGAAACACTTTTCATTTAATTTCCACATTATTGTTTTTAAGTTAAATTTTATAATATAATTATTTTAACCAATAAAAAAACTCACTTCGTTTATATTAGGATCATGTCCTAATGAATTATTTTACTTCAACTCTAATTTAATTTATCTAAATATTATATAGTTTTTTTTTAAATAAGTTCTGTTATCACTGACTTACATAATTTTAGCCTTTTCTTCTCACTTTGGTTACATCATGACAGAAATATTTATTTAGATTATTACACAGACATTTTCATTTATATTTATTGTTTCCTTTCTAAGTTGATAAAAAAATCATTGTTGTTTAAAGAAGGTTGTCTTGATAACAAATTGAGTTTTCTGATTATTACTGATATTGATATTGTTTAAAAATTGACTGCTTTCATGTATTTATATATAATCTTTATCTGAATTAGCTGTATTCTGGATATCAGGATAATAAAGGATAACTGGATATTATTATTATGTACATATAAGTGAGGTAATGCTCAATGATAAATGGTTTGTAAATAATCATTCAAAGCCAGTCAACACTTAGGCAATTCCATTATCAATAACAATCAAGAATTTTAAACTATTGTCAAGACAACCTCCTTTTAATTCCACCTTATTGTTAAATAGAGATAGTCTTGACAACAGTTTGAAATTGTTGGTTGTTATTGCTATAGAAATTGTCTAATTGTTGACTGGCTTTTAATGATATATACATATAAAGCTTGAAAATTTTAATGGAATTTTCTGTACATTAATGCTAGATAATTTCCTGTTATAATATAACTAAGAAAAATGAAGAAATTTAAAACTGGGTTTGCAAATTGCAAATGTACCAATTACTAGTTCTATTTATTTATGTGATTATTATTTAAGGACAAAGTGGAATTGCTTTTAGTTTATGACTTAGATTTATGTTATTGAGATATATTTAATGTTAATTCTTTATATGGGTTAATAACTGGAAGTTTTACAATTTATCAAATATTTTCACAAGTAAATAATCTTCTGTCATAAAGAATTATATATAATAATTAGAAGAATTTTACAGATTTATAGACATGAAAAATAAAAATTTTCATCAGATCTATCCATTGATTATTTTATATAACTTTCATTTTTGATTTACAGTAAAAAACATTTAAAATCTGGCATTGCACCAGCATCCATGTTACCTTGTATTATTATTTGTTTGTATAGCACTTATTTAAGTTAAAAGTAGAATAAATGTTGCCCTCCTAACTTTAAAAAAGTTATTGGTATTAATTTATCTAGCACCATGTTTAATTTGCAATAGTCATTAGGAAATTATTGCTCCAACATGCATTGTATAGATTTATAAAACTGGATGAATAGTCTCCCTTTCTAAACCGAACATAAAGTTGTTTGAAAAAAAAAGATGAATCGAACTTACTGTTTTAATCTAAATGTATATGTATAGGAAAATCTTAAGCATTTACAAATAAGAGGGTGAAGATCTTAATTAATCACTTTTAATACCATTCACTTGGTCTTAATATATGATATTTATGATTTTTTTAAAATTATTTCCTGAAATCCAATGTTGGATGTAATATTAAACATATGTAACAAGTTAATTATTTATCTAGCACCATATTTAATTTGTAGCAAATTCTAGAGGATAATCCCCCCCCACTACACATGTATTGTCTAGATATATAACAGTGGAATACCTTTTTAAACAGAAAATACTTATTTTGAAAAGAAAAAAAATATGATGAATCCACCACTTCATTATATAATTTCTAAATGTTTAAGATTTGTATTTAGATAAAAAAGATAATGTGTATTCATCTGTTCTTTTCAAAAGAATTTATATTGTGCTTAGAAAGGAAGAGTATTCTCAAGTGTTTTAATCTATACAGAGTATATGTAGAGAGATGCTTTCCTAATAACTACAACATTTTTTTAGTAAACTGTTATCTCATAGAAATACTGGTGATTGAATTTGCCTCTCAAGATACAACTGAAATAGTAGTAGTATAGCATGTAATCCAATAGTTATAAAGGAATTTGTAAATATTTTATATTTTAGTTTTCCATTTATTATCAAGTAAAAGTAGTTGAACCAAAATTGCAAAATTTTAATCAAAGGCTACTTTCAGAATTCATATTATATTGGTCACATTTTTTATCATCATATTTTTAGCATTTAAAAAAATGTTATTTAATAGATATACAAATTTTGATTTTTTTTTTCTTAGTTTGTATTTGCATTTCAAATTTTCATGAATTTGTTTATCTGCATAATGAAATGGTTTCCTCTTTTTTATAATCTAAAGCTGATCACACTTTTGCGAAAGTTCACATTATTTATAGCTTTCTTAAATTAATTATTATTGCTATTTTATTTATACTGTATTGTAATTATGCATATACTTTTATGGAAATTACTTTAATTATACCATGTGTTATTTAATGCTCTTCCCTCTTTTATTTATTTCATTTCTATGTTTGACAAGAAATAATGTTTCACTGATTTTTTTCTTTTATCACACTCTCTAAATATTAAAACAACATAAAATATAAGTCTGATGTTTGAGACATGAATAAACACTTGGTCATAACTTTTACTCACAGACAGTCACCCTATTGTGTTAAGGGGTATGATGACTAAAAATGAAAAGTCAAGGACACATGATTTATTGTCAACCACAGAAAGGTAATAGACAAAAAAACATTCAATTATCTTTCAAATGGAATATTTAAATGCATTAATTTAAGTAACAATACATACATAATTACATTACAGTAAAAATTAAACAGCGAGATTTATCATTAATGTAAACTTCACCAACAGTTCACTCTTCTTTTGGTTATAAACAAGAGACAAACAATTTCATTATAAAAATGAACAAATGTATGAGCATTTCAATTAAAAATATATGTATTTTTATAGTTATATGATGTTTCTTTGAAGAATTCAAACTGTCATGAAAAGAACAAAAGAGTTGAATTATTCTAGTTAATGCAAATGATATAAATTTTTAATTTTATTAATCTTTCTGCACTTGAAACAAAATAAAATATATAAAATTCATAATTTAACTTTGCAAATATTAAAAAAAAATATTATCATAATGATAACAAAAGAGCCTTCATCAATGAATGCAAGGCAGAACAAACTAATTTCAGAAAGTGATTAAAATCATTTTAATTAAAAATTTGTTTTCAAATGTGAATGAAAAAAATAATTTCTTATAAATTTATCAAATTCTACTTTAAAATAGTAAAAAAAAATTACAATATGGCAAATTATTTTAAGGCAGTAAAGGAAATAATATTTTACTCATTATTTTCAAAATGTGGGCTGATCAAAATGATGTGACTTTAGTTGTTAACTTTACTGCTAGATATTATTACTTTTTAATATATATATATATATATATATATATATATATATATATATATATATATATATATATATATATATATATATATATATATATATATATATATATTTAAATCACCCCTTTATGATTAAAGAATATAGCCCTTTGTAAACCGATATATAAATATACAGAGTCTGTACTTCAAAATAGCCAGCATATTTTGAAATATGGTCTTTTGTATATTTGTATATTATTTCACAAAGGTTTGTGCTGAATTTTATAATCATGGAGAAGGGATTTATTATTTTGATTTTGATTTCAGCTTAGCATCAGCAATCGGATTATATATATATATTGCGGGTTCATCTGTGTTAAAAAATTACGTATTGATATACCGACATTTCAACATGATTACACAAATCATCTACTGGGTGATAAAAGGTAGAAAGACAATTGGGGAGGTGTTACAAACACTGATTTGAAAAAAGTGTTAAAGTTTTACCAATAGCAAAAATGTTAAATTAAGAATGTTTTTTTTAAAAAAAACTTTCCAAATAGCAGGAAGGTTGCATGCATCATCTCACTTACTGATACCACCTTTTAAGTATCTCAATGGCTTCTTTAATTTTGCACTGGTAGAGATTATCACATCTGGATATGATCCTGGTACTATAAAAAATCAATTTTATGATCTGAATTTATAGTATGGAGTGAGAGTGCTCGTGATGATGAGTGTTGTTCAACTGCATTAGTACGCTCATCTCACATAACACTTATGTGACAATTACTCATACCTATTCCACCTATGGGGAAATCTCTCATTTTATCACTTTCTTCTAATATTAACTTAAAATTAATAGGTGAAAAACTGAGGGAAATAAACATTTTGATAAGTGTCATATTTTAAATGCTGTAGTACTTCAAATTGAATTTTTTTTCTCATCTTGCACTGAGTCACATTATTGTTTGAGATCTAACAATTTTTCTTTCAAAAGTTCACCTTGACAATGGCGGATGCTAGTTCATTGAAATATAGGTATGTAATGGAAAATAAGATACGGTTTAGTCCAAAATATAATAATGTGTATATATATGAATATGTATAAAAACAGTATAATAATGTATACTTTTGACTTTTAGTAATTATCACACAATTATTGGGTAAAAATAATCATGATATGAAAGAGAAGAATACATTGCCTAAAATTCTTTTATTTTGGTGCAATACAACTTAATTGCTTTTTTAATTCTTTTTTTTTTCTAAGAATAAATCAATTTTATGAATGAACTGTGAATTTAATAATTAAATAAAATCAAGAAATATATCAATAGATGGTTTTGCAAATAAAAATTAAAAAAAAAATGATTACATATTTTTTAAGATTTCTCTGAGTACATGCCTCTGGGCTGATTTTATATAAATAAAGAAATTTATAGATTTTACTTTTATTATTTTCATTATGTTTAAAATGGCTTCTATTAACTATTTTGTTAAAAAGTAGTATTATATTTATAAATTCATTATTGAAACTGAAATCTACTTGTATTGTCAATTAAATATTGCAAAGATAGCTTTGAAGATCATGTTATTTTGGATAAAGAAGGATTATATATATATATATATATATATATATATATATATATATAAAATAAAAAAAGACGCCATCTATTGATCATATATATATATATATCAAGTTACATATGAAAATTGGAAATATCACTTTTTACCATATATATTAAACATTTCTTTACCCTAAAATATTATGTACAATAATTAAAATATTTTCATAAACTTAGACATTTAAGCAATACAATTATAGAAATGCATTGATTAGCAAAAACAGAAATTCAGCATTTTCGAGCTTTCAATTTACATTTAGCTCTTAATACTATTTGTCTCTAGGTGTAATAAGTGGTGTTTTGCTGTACTGATCTTTGGATAAAATTCAACATTAGGAAAAAATTATTGTAATGTGCATCAGTGAATGCCACAATCTTCCACAGAATCAAGTCCATCTAAAAAAATGTTTAATTTTGAAAAAAAAAAGTTAAATTAAGTTTCATTATTTCTACCATATGCTAAGGGATGTATGGATTGATAAGCAAAACAATTAATATTATAAACTTTATTTTAATGATTAAAAAAATGTTTTACAATGATTGTTGCGATATGCTTCTCTTCATCAAATGGATATACATTTAAAATTATTTCTCATTTAAAATATTTCTTAATATTGTTTTAAAATAAACATATTAAAATAATTTTATAATTACATGTTCATTGTTACCAAAATCCATTGTTCATACAAAATCATTTTTCTTTCTTTAGTTGCATTAATAATTTAAACTTCAGTCAGAATCAGAAATAAATTATATAATTCATTTATATCACAGATTTTCATATTAGACTTTATTTAATTTTCATTGTTTTAAAATAAGAAAATATTATGATCTATTTAATCAATATTTAAATAGTACTAGGTTTTATTTTAGTATTAATGTAAATAACTTTTAGCTATTTAATTTCTTACATTCATTATAATTTTAATATATATGCAAACATACGTCATCAAGATTACTCAATCTTTGTGGTGTGTGCATAAGACTATCTTCCTTTATACATATTTATTTATTAAAGTAAAGATTTTTGTAAGAGAAGAATATGAACATGAATGTATATAGATGAAAGGTTTTTAGTTTCACGATAATTGGGCATTTTTAGATTGATATTTATTTAAATATGTTCTATTTTATATAATAAGTTGTACACAAATAAAAATGAAATAGTTTTGTTTTAATGAAAATAACTGAATATTTATATAAAAATTTTACTTGATGCGAGTCTACAGGTAAATAAATTAATTGTTGAAAATTATTATGTAAAATAACTCAAATTGTTATCATAGAAGAGCTGTTATTTTATTCTTATAGTATCTGCAAAGACATGTGTTTATTGCATTGTCATTTTGTCAATATCTACTTAACCAGCAACTACATAATATATATATATATATAACTTTTAAATTGTTAAATCCTTATTATTGATTGGTTGTTTGATATGTACCATATTTCTTAATAGAAAGTGTATCTGCTATTATGTTAAAATATATATATATATAAGCAATCAATAATTTATATATATATATATATATAAATTATTGATTGCTACATATATATATATATATATATATATATATATATATATATTGTACCAATGTAGGTCATTACATATTTCTAATAGTTAACAGAGGAATTTTATTGAAGGAAAATTTTAAAAAATGTTATTTTAGAAGTTAGTTTAAATTTCAGAAAGATTTTCATGAAAGTTTGAGATAAGGGTAAAAAACCAAAAGAATAGGGGAGGGAAAAATATTTGGTAATAAATAAAAATCAAAGAAAAAAAAACGATTGTTAGTTTTAAATTAATAAAATAAATCGCTTGCTTTCTCTTGTAATAGGGAATGTGTGTGTCTATAAAGATAAATTAAAAGAAATGAATTTTTAATAATAAAATGGAAAGGTAATGCAATGTAGATAAAAGAACTGAAAACTTAAAATCAAAACAATGGAAATAATAAACAAACAAAGGGACTAAAACTATTGTTTGATTGAAATAAAATAACCAATGGAAAAACTAGAATGAAGTTTGAACTCTTAAATAAAAGGAATGAAGGCCAGATTGCTCAATCAATCCTCAGATAAACAATGCTAGCTATAAAAGGGGAGATTTTATATTGTTTATTATTCAATCAGGCATTCAGACATTCATAAAATAGAAATCTTTAAAAGTTATTAATTATTCAGAATGAATGTCCTATCATCTAGAATGCACTGCAGAACTTATTGGATCATGCAGCCTGCCTGAACCTCTCTGCAATAACATAAGTAGTGAGTTCGAGGGAAAAACCATGTCCGTGCCTAACTGGAAAGCATCAGAGTGTCTGTGTTAAAATCTGCAAGTAATTTCCTATACATCAGAACTGGTAGAAATCAGGAGAGACAGAGAAGCTACATTGCCTTATTCATGTGTTCAAAGACTGGGTAAACATTCATTTTGTCTTCAAATATTAAACATTTCAAGAACTATAATTTAAATTTAACCAAATATAGAAATATTAATGATATATCTACATGCATTAATTTAGCTTTCATAATAAGACTTTTAAATCAAAAACCTCATTAGTTATGTGTGTGCATTATATAATTAAATATGTGTTTTATTTTATTTTATTATTATATGCATGTAATTTGAACATATTAAATGTTTACCTTAATATAACATGTATATGCATGTATTATAAGAAAAAAAACAAGCATTTAAGAAAAACTGGAAATGAATATTTGTAATTATTGATAAGTAAGATTGAAAGAGTTAATCACATAGGTTCATTCTATTTGTCAAATATTTGTGAAATAAATCTTTTTAACTATTGTTAAGTAAGATTGAAAGTAAGGGAGGGATTCATGTCATAGAGTTAATCAAGTAGATGCATTCTATTGGTCAATTATTTGTGACATAAATATTGGGAATAGATATTCCTAGTATAGGTGGAGAATTAAGAATAGCTAAAGTCTGATAAGCTATCTGGAAGGTCAGGTGCTAAATTCGTAGCTGGTTGAGCAAGCATGATAGTTACCCTGGTAATTAACCCACCTAAAGGTTTTTTCATTAAAATAAATAAAGTGCTTGAATGACCAGTGTTATAATTTAGTAGCAGAGAATTAATATTATTGGTAGCTTGCTACCAGTGATATTATTATCTACCTGAAAGATCGGCAGCCTTCAAAGATAGTACATAGAAACTAAACGAATGGGATAGAATAAATAAAGCTAAAAGTAAATAGATGTTTCCATCTTTTCATTAACAAATAAAAGAATGTGGGTGGTACAATATATATATATATATATATATATATATATATATATATATATATATATATATATATATATATATATATATATATATATATATATATATATATATATAGTCAATTAGGATATTTTTATTTAGTTTTATTATCAAATTAATAAGCAAAAAAGATATAATTTCCTTCTTTCACTCCAGATGGTATTTCACTAGCCTGGGAAGAATTGTCATCTTAATCTATATTTCTGAGTAAAGATAATTGAAAAAGCATTTGTTTTGTAATGGACTATGTATAGTTGATTTTCCTTTTTGATTAATAGGGTACATGATGTTTTATATAGTTACATAACTGTAAAGTTGTACAGAATGTATCTTGGATTAAAATATGAATGTTTAAAAAATAAAAAAAAGGTTAGGTTACATAGAATAATAATTGTAGAGATTATTAATTTCTTAATTTATTTTCACACATTATAACATTGTTATTCAAATGTATTTATGTGATGAGAAAAATAATTTATGGAAATAGAAATCGGCTTTGACTAATTTTAATGCATAGACACTTTTTAAGATTTTAATGCTATTACAATTGTCTAGACATTAGCTAGTATATTTTTCAAACAGAAATAAATTGAAGAGATCCATGTCTTTTTATTTGAGACAAAAATGTATGCTAGTGCATTTATGGAAATCTATTATTTCTTGATGCTGTATAATGGCCAGATTAAATTTAAACATTGTTTCATTACTTGTTTATTAATTTTGTTTGTAATGTATTAAATATTTTCTTAATAAAAAATATGTTTTAATTTTGTTTCATTTCAAAATATTAGCTTTTTAGCAAAAAAATAGTCAACTGAAAATGTATTGATGTCAAATGCAAACTTCATCTATTTATAATTAATATTTTATTAATTATGTATAATTTTTTGACAAATACATAATTAAAGTATGCACATGATGTGAATACTTAGATTTGACAATATTATCTTAATATTTTATAAAATATATATTTAACAAATAGATATCTGTATTATATTTCATTTTCAGATGTTTTTCTTACTTGTATAAATGATTAATGAACAAAAGTGAATGGAAAAATAAATAAACTAAAAACTTAATTTTAGTTTGTAAGTTATACATATATTTAGGAAGAAATAAATAATCATTATTACAAAATATACTTTTTTCCATAGGTATCCTGCTAAATTACAACTTAAAATATTTGCTTTTTTAAAAGAATAAAATTGATAATACAATTATAAAAAACTCAATGAAATGTTTGAATACCAAATTTTAATGATAGATTTTTTAATGACAGGCATTTTTATTTTCATTAATCTCTGAAGTCAATAAACTATTACTTGATTAATTGAATAAAATTTGAAATATAGGTGACACCTATATTTTAAGATATAAGTAAATAATAAATTGATAATGATATTTTACATCAATATATTGTTTAGTTTTTATATTGTATATAAAATATAATGCGCACAAGTGAATTGTATTAATATGCTTTAAACTGTAATAAATATATCTAGCCTCAGCTTTTTTAAATTTTTTTTGATTGAAGATTATTTCTTTTTTTTTTGGAATTTTTTATTTATTTCCAGTAACTTCTGATATCAAAATATTATAATTAAAATGAATAATTCATAAAAAAGCTCTATTTTTATTTCAACATTCTATTGTTTGAAATTGAAAAATGTATAGCTATATATATATATAATGTTCATTTGAGATAGTGAGATATATGATATGAATTTCCAGAGATATTAATGATCAAATATGTTTTAAGAATGATGGCAATATTGTTATCAGGAATCATAACCATATCATAAAGAAAAATGATACACTAACATATATTTGATTACAATGTTTAAAAATTTAATTACAATAAAATTATTGATTTTATTTGAAATAAGTGTGCAATTTCATAAAACTGATTTTGACATTTCAGCTGCAATAAAAACATAGATAATGGAGTGGATGGTTGTGGTAATTAAAATCTAAAGAAGTAATTGAATTTCTTGTTAATTTTAGAGTGTACATCTTTCATGGTTTTCCACAAATCTAGTTGGTGGAGTGATTTAAAACTCTAAACTTATGATTGGTCATTTACAGAATCAGCAATAAAAATATATTCATCTTTTAATATTATATTCATTTTAGTTTCATTTGTAAAAATTATATTAATAATTTGTCAGATTATGAAAGTGAATGAAAATTTTTTGCAAAAATAATTTTCTATTTAAAATTATTAAAATATTTTATAGTGGGAAATTTTAAAACAACATTCGTAACCAATTAGAAAATGTTGCATACATCATCAATTTTCTTTCTCAATTTACATTGTGAAAATGTAAAGAATTTTTTGCAAAAATCTTACTATTTTTTTAAAAAAATAACTATATTTTCAGCATAATTTACCTAAATACATTACAATATGTAAATAAATGCCAGAAAAATACTCTAAATTATTAATTTTGGTTTGAAAATCAAATAAAGAGTTTGGGACAATTTAAACTGTTGACAGGTGTGAAAATTGTTATTAGCACTGGTTACTTTTTCAATTTATGTTTGTGTAAACATATACATTTTTTTGCTAAAATTTTACTATTTTTGTAAAATAACTATATTTTTAGTATATTTTATAAAAAAAATATAATATGTAAGAAAAATAATAAAAAAAAAACATTGTAAGTCATTAATTTTCATTTTAAAGTGAAAACATAAGTTGGAGCAATGAAAATTATTGACAGACAGTTTTCTTGGAAGCAACCAATCATAATTTACTAAGGTGTGGCTTCTCTCTTTGTTCTAACTTAGAATGCCTATATTATTGATTTTTTACTTGTAATATAATTCAAAAGAAGGCAGAATCTTCCCATACTTTTTAAGCTTTAAAATAAGCCTAAAAACCCTATGGTAATGTAAAAACTGTGGAAATTAAAGCGAGTTAAAATCATGCACAAATTTATTTGAAGCAATCAAACAAAGAGTTAAAGTAGTGATTTCAAATTCAAGTCAAATAAATTAGAATTCAATAAATTTGGGTTTTTTTCTTTCAGATAGTCAACCAAACAATAGAAATACCATTAAATAATTCAATATTTTTTAATAAATAAAAGTCTACCTATCACTAAAAAAAAGATAAAACATACATAAAAAGCTCAATTCTTTATTATCTGAAAGTTAAGTCTAATGAGTATTACCATTTACCTCAAGGTTCCTGTGTAAATGAGTGTTAGGGATAGCTGTTTTCCTATAGTAGCCTATTGAAAGGGCTTATATCTTTTTATCTCCTATGTAGTAATAATGTTATTTCATCTTAATGTTTAAAATCTTACTCACTAGACATTATTTATTTTTGAAAATTGTTTTAATAAATGTCATTTTTATACAAGTTTGTTTAATATTGCTCAGTCTATTATCGACGTGATTATAATAATTTATTTAAAATATAACAAAATTAATAATAATAATACAGATCAAACTTTTCTAACAATCTTATTACTGAAATATCATATGTATATATTGTAACGGTAAATTTTTATATCACGAGTTTTTATGTAACTATACATAACTGTAGATGATGTTGAACCTGAAATATGTACACGTAAAGATATACACACACATATATATAATGAGATCCTCAAGATGTGTACTATAATCGTAGAATCAAATAAACAGTAAATTGAATTGTTAATAACATTCAAATAACGATTTTAATTCAATGTCATGATAACGATTTTTAATTTTAAAATACAATTAATCCCCAAATTATTTTATTTGTTTTTCAATTTAAAGAAAACTCAAAGGTGCCAAGCCTCCTTAAACGAAAGTTTACTTTTGGAAAATTTTTTAAAGAACGACCATTATCAATTATCATTGCCATCCCAGCATACGCCCCTCCCCTCCAATGGATTGCATGATTTTTCAGAGTGATGGATATTAACTAACATAAGTGTTCAAAAAGTACAAGTTTGAACTCAGTTACACACAAACTAAATGAATTAATTAGAAGAAATAAAATAGTTTATAAATAAATAAAATATATTGTTTATATATTTGCCACTAGCAACTTATACACAAAAGTATTAAAGCAACAACATATATTTTGAGTTTATGCTAGGTTTATGTTTGAAATGATAAAATTTTACCACATTAAATATTGAAACCGTCACTAAGTATGTTATTTCAAGTACCATTCTTTTAATATTTTACTATTATCTTCCTGATGTTAGAGCGAGTAAATACAACAGCATTGATGATGTTATAAGAGGTATAATACAGGACTTCTTCATTTATATGGCATTATCTTTTTCTTACATTATAGCATTACAGAGGAGTTGCACAAGCTGGTTTTGCAATCTTCTGCATCATTGACGTTATTTTCCAGGTTGTTTTGATTGTTGTAGTTATCGGTTATCTGCCATGTATGGTAGATTGAATTCTTCTAAATAAAATTTATCATAATAACTGTTGAAACTGGAGTATTGGTTGAAAAATACTCTAAAAACAATCAGTAATATACACTTTGAAAAAGAGTTTTAACTCGATCATATTTCAAGATGACAGAACTTTGTCTGAGATTTCTAAAAGTAAAATATTAATCTTTTCTCCTGATGAAAATTTTGCAAAACTCCTTTTTGTAGGGTTTAAAATTCAAGTATATTTATATTCTAATATTTTAGTTACAAAAAAATCAAAAGATGGTAGGAAATATTGGATAGTCAGCAACTTAAAGAAACTGAAACTACAATTTGATAATTAGATATTGTTTATTTGACAATTACAAACTTTGCCAAGTGTATTTCATGGAAATATTATAATCATTGAGAAAATATTACAATGGTCTAAAAACTTGAATTTTTGTTAAATTTATGATTATATTTGTATCATAATTGTGTAATAATTATTAAAAAACAAAAATAAATATTATTACACATTTATTTTTTACAGAAATGTTTTATTTTTAAATATAAAATAATATATTCTTCTGAATATTGTTACTATAGAGATTGTAATCACAGGAAAATACAGTTTTCTAGAAATGAGGACATTCAGCAGATAGTTTATATTTACTGATATCATAAATATTACCCAAAAAATTGTAAATTTTCAAGGCATGAATTGATAAATTTAGTAGTTATTAAAAAATATTCAGATTTTTAAATCAAACATGAAACAATGAAGTTTTCATTCATTTTATAAATTGCATTAGCACCATCTGAAATATGATGATATGACACCATTTTGTTTTGAATAAATCTAATTATTAAATAATTCCAGAAATCAAATGTGATTTTTTAAAATTTATTTACTTTCTAAATAAAAATATCTATTGAATGAGGTCAATTTTATTATATTATGATAAACATAATGGTTTAATATCAAAAGGAATGTTGAAAGCTTAATTCTAGTGAGAACAAAGAAATCTGTCAGAATACAGAGGTTAATCATCAGTTTTTTCTTTCTTCAGCATGGATATTGAAACATGGATTAAATAGTAAACTTCACTCTAATGTAAGACAATATAGAATTAACTGTTGGATGTCTAGGATTAGAATGATAGTGCCTATTTTTTGTATCTGTCAGACCTAATTTATACCTATTTGATGTTATTCAAGCAACATACTTTTCAAACAATGTGTACATAAGTGGATAAGGAATACATGATCGTGGTGTTAATACAACATATGTTTTGAAAAAAAAAACACAAATTTAGTCTCTTTAAAACATATTGTGGTTATAAACTTCATGTATATTATGTCATGTTATATATATATATATAAACAAAAATGCAAGTTAAAAAACTTGCTAACGCTTGTATTTATGTCCACAGATGGCGTCCTACCAAAAACACCTATCAAGCGTATTTTCGATTTCATAAACGTCAGAGTAGTTAGTATTCACTATCTCTAACTATAATTCCACTTTCAGATCATGATTTCAAGCTATTTGCTATCGTCAGTGAAAGACAGGAATAAAGAAACTAGATCTAAATACAAACTCTGAGCGTTTATGAAACAATTTCTATTCAGCTTGCAAGCGTGAATTTTTTAGACACGTAATGTCTTCAAACTCACATAGCAAACCAGATAGCTATATGGGTCTGATCTCAGTTCAGCATCACCACATAGTAGAAGCCTCTGCAATCTATATCATTGCAAGAAAGACCTCAAAGGTACATTTATGATAAACAAAAATGCAAGTTAAAAAACTTGCTAACGCTTGTATTTATGTCCACAGATGGCGTCCTACCAAAAACACCTATCAAAACGCTTGATAGGTGTTTTTGGTAGGACGCCATCTGTGGACATATATATATATATAAATAAATAAATAAAAGAAGAGAGAAAAACAATTTGTTTTCTCTCTCTCTTTTCATTTCCATTTTGCAACTTAGGAAGAAGGAAAGATATTGCCAACTTTTACATTTTAATTATAACTTCTAAAGTATTATCAATGCAAAAATTTTAGTCATATTTTTAGTTTTGCCTTTCAGTTCTAATATAGAAATATACGAAATTTTATTTAAAACTCAGTTCAGAAAAGATAAACTAGAACAGGTTCAGTTTAGAAACTACAATTTCTTTGCATATTGAGATTGCTTTTCTTTCATCTTTTACAATACCTTGTAACTCACATATTGAAATATAATACTTGATAATCTTTAATAATGTGCATGAATTAATTTTTCTTTTTACTTTAGTCAGTTTACATTTTTATTTCTTAAGTGACATGGAAAAATGCATATATACTCAAACACTTAAATGGTAGATTGTATATTTATTATTCAGTTCACATGACTTTTTTATTAAACATATTTTTTTCTGCAGAATTGTTATAGTATAAACAATCTGGGCTATATAGATTTGTTATAGTTACAATTTTCTTAATCATAAATGGTGACAGCTGACTGGTTAACTTATGTAAACCACAATACAACAGTCTTCATAATTAAATACACCAATAAAATACCCATAATATGGTTTCAAGGGAATACTAAAATAAGATAGTATATTGGGAAACTAAAATTTTCCATGTTTTAATGTAGATAAATATTCTGATCTATGATGTAACCAAAACTGCATCTGATTACAGCCAGAAAAATAACCTAAAATCAATGATCCCGAAAATAATACCCTTTAAGTCTTTAAAGCTTTTAAAAATGCATATGTGCAAGCATGTTTTCAGATTTTCTCATGTGTAAGTATGAGCAACACTTCATACTTTCAGAGATATATTAGTAGATAGCATTTGTCTAAATGTATGGTATCTAAAATACAAGTAAATGTTTGTATTTTGTTGAATCAGAAATAATTGAATTTCTCTTAAAAATATCAAGTCGTATTCGTATATATATATATATATATATATATATATACTACGATATTGTTTTGAATAATATATATATATATATATATATATATAATAATATTCAAAACAATACAATAATTAATACAGTAAAACAATATTTAAAAAAAAACAAATATATACCAATTTAATAGAAGTACTTTCAACTATCTATGTAGTCGTTGTCAACTAGATTCAAATTGTATTAGAAAAAACCGTTACAAATGTAAACAAAAAGTAATACGTCATACATCAATTTTCCCACAATTCATTAATTTTTATATTGGCGGCCTGTCTGTTTATCAACTGTTGCTTTTCACTTTTTATTAACATAGCTTCTTTAATTTTGCGTTTATTATTATTTCTTTCAATACACAAAATCTTAACTTTATTAAAATCAAAATCAAAACCATAATTACATATTACATTATGATCAAAAAATACTGATGGTGATACATCATCATTTCTAACATTCTCTTGTCTTGATTTTTGCACTCGTTTATATAACAACAAATGCTCCTTTGATCTTTTCTCCAATGTACATCGAGATTCCCCAATATATGCCTTTCCACAAACACATAGCCATTTATATATTGCACAACTTTGATTTAAAATACTAAACCTATTTTTTGAATTATTTATTAATCTATTTAAATTAAGAGTAGTATAAAATGCAACTCGACATATATTTTTATATATCTGTTTTATAAATTTCACTTGTTCATTACAAATAAATGGTATTGATATCCAAGTATATTTTATCTTATCAATATCTATAGCATCTAAAATATTTCTATTATTATTAAACATAGTAACAATATTATAAATTAATTTATGATCATATCCAACATTTAACAAATCCATAATAAATACATTTATGTTACTTATTTTATCAGAACTATATTTACATAAGTTATTATTCCTAAATAAAAATGATTTTAAACCGGATAATTTATGTGCTATTGGCACATTTGAATACCAAGGAATATATCCTCTTTTTTCAATATCTTTTATTACCATACAATAATCTAATTTATTTTTATTATGGGTAACTTTAATATCTAAATACTGAATTGACATTTTTTCTTCAAAAGATTTACTCCATTTTAAACCTTCTAAACTATTTAATTCATTGAATAATACATTTATAATATCTAAACTTCCACAAACAAAAACATCATCAACATACCTGTAATAAATTTTAATACCTTGGCAATATATATTATTCTTAAAAATTATATCTTCATATCTTGATACTACAAAACTACATATTTGTGAAACTACAGGAAGTCCCATAGGCCATCCGTAATCCATTTTATAATAATTTTCATTAAACATAGCATATATATTTTTATCAATAAAATATAATACATCATTTACAAATTTTACTTTTTTAACATCAACTTTTTTTAACATTAAAGCATCTAATATACTTCCTGTAGTTTCACAAATATGTAGTTTTGTAGTATCAAGATATGAAGATATAATTATTAAGAATAATATATATTGCCAAGGTATTAAAATTTATTACAGGTATGTTGATGATGTTTTTGTTTGTGGAAGTTTAGATATTATAAATGTATTATTCAATGAATTAAATAGTTTAGAAGGTTTAAAATGGAGTAAATCTTTTGAAGAAAAAATGTCAATTCAGTATTTAGATATTAAAGTTACCCGTAATAAAAATAAATTAGATTATTGTATGGTAATAAAAGATATTGAAAAAAGAGGATATATTCCTTGGTATTCAAATGTGCCAATAGCACATAAATTATCCGGTTTAAAATCATTTTTATTTAGGAATAATAACTTATGTAAATATAGTTCTGATAAAATAAGTAACATAAATGTATTTATTATGGATTTGTTAAATGTTGGATATGATCATAAATTAATTTATAATATTGTTACTAAGTTTAATAATAATAGAAATATTTTAGATGCTATAGATATTGATAAGATAAAATATACTTGGATATCAATACCATTTATTTGTAATGAACAAGTGAAATTTATAAAACAGATATATAAAAATATATGTCGAGTTGCATTTTATACTACTCCTAATTTAAATAGATTAATAAATAATTCAAAAAATAGATGTAGTATTTTAAATCAAAGTTGTGCAATATATAAATGGCTATGTGTTTGTGGAAAGGCATATATTGGGGAATCTCGATGTACATTGGAGAAAAGATCAAAGGAGCATTTGTTGTTATATAAACGAGTGCAAAAATCAAGACAAGAGAATGTTAGAAATGATGATGTATCACCATCAGTATTTTTTGATCATAATGTAATATGTAATTATGGTTTTGATTTTGATTTTAATAAAGTTAAGATTTTGTGTATTGAAAGAAATAATAATAAATGCAAAATTAAAGAAGCTATGTTAATAAAAAGTGAAAAGCAACAGTTGATAAACAGACAGGCCGCCAATATAAAAATTAATGAATTGTGGGAAAATTGATGTATGACGTATTACTTTTTGTTTACATTTGTAACGGTTTTTTCTAATACAATTTGAATCTAGTTGACAACGACTACATAGATAGTTGAAAGTACTTCTATTAAATTGGTATATATTTGTTTTTTTTTAAAATATTGTTTTACTGTATTAATTATTGTATTGTTTTGAATAATTATATATATTTTATTATAATTGGAATACAGACATTGATTAATAATTTATATATATATATATATATATATATATATATATATATATATATATATATATATATATAAACAACACGATCCAAATACATATAAACAGGTTAATATATATATATATTCAATTTTTTTTCTAAAATAAAGACACATAGTTTAAAGATTAAATATTAAACTCAAGTTCAGTTAATTGCATTGTAACATTAATCTCATGATTTACAAGTTAAAGTTTTTCAAGACAATGAATTCTCTTAAGTATGCCACTGATTGGTCGATTAAGATTAGAACTAAGAAACTTTAGTAATCATTTATACATCAATAATAAATGTCTTAAGATTCAAGAATTGTATTTCAGTAAAATGTTTTAGGTTAAAAAGTTAAAAGGCAATTTCATTTAATTATTTATAGAAACAAATAAAAGTGGAAGTCAACCAGAAAGTTATTGATTATTGTTGAGTTCTACTTTTATGCTTAGTAAAATCAATAATCAAATGGCACCTTATAAGAAGATAGTGAAATGTTTAAGCACAGGAAGTTTTAGTGTTGAGTTTTACAATAGGAGTTGTCATAACTTCTTCACTCTAATTGGTGCACTGAACTAATTATAAAATAACATTTCTAATACTAGCTATGAAATTTAACATCCTAGTTACTTTTAATGTTTCTATTTGCTGTTGCTTTACTTAAAACACTGACACTAATAGTAACTAATATTATTATACCAGACATGGTTATTTTTACTATTATTAAAACTTATACTTATAAATATACAGATGAAGTAAAATTTGAAACTAAATTAAAATTATCACAACTTTTTAATAGTAATAAGTGATCGTATTAATTGATACATTTTATATAAGCAGCAACAAAATTATATTTCTTAATTTATTACCATAAAAATGTTTTTATTAAGTGAAAGTATTTTAATTAAAATACAGTATTCCGAATGTTTAGTAATTCTAAGTCCGATTGTAGAGTCGCTTTATAATAGTATTCAATAAATTAGATGTGTTGCCTATTCAAAGTTATCAAGGAAGTATTCCTTGGAGATAAATTACTCTAAATAATGTAACTGCTAAGTTCAGTTACAATTTCAAAAATTTCAGTTATTGGTTAGAAAATCATTAACATTATTTACACGTCTCTAAGGAATATTTTTCAGTTTATTAATATATTTAAAGAAGAAAATTGTCAATTCCCACCAATTTTAATCAAATCTAAACATTTTTTTCTATTTACAATTATTAACAACAACACAGTAAAATTAAAATTTATTTAAACCAATATGAAAACAGGAACTTATACTTTCTTTATTTTTTGTTCTGCATTAACTTCTACACATCTATCTATTTATACATTTGTTCACTTAATTATTCATCTAGACTCAAACATTTAATTATCTACCCATTAACATATCCATTATCAATCCATCTATTTAACCTGTTTATCTATCTATCTATCTATCTATCTATCTATCTATCTATCTATCTATCTATCTATCTATCTATCTATCTATCTATCTATCTATCTATCTATCTATCTATCTATCTATCCATCCATCCATCCATCCATCCATCCATCCACCCACCCATCCATCCATCCATCTATCTATCTATCTATCTATCTATCTATCTATCTATCTATCTATCTATCTATCTATCTATCTATCTATCTATCTATCTATCTATCTATCTATCTATCTATCTATCTATCTATCTATCTATCTATCTATCTAGAATGTCTTTTAATATGTTGTTGTATTACTTATCTACATAAATATCCATTTATTTATTTACTAGTATATTTTAATTGTTTAACTTTATACTCTTTTCATATCATAATGGAATACTCCAAAAACTTGAACTGAATCAAGCCACCATGAATAAATATATATACAATCGTTAAATATATATTTTAAACCATATATATATATATATTCTAATTAAATATATATTTTAAACCATATATATATATATATTCTAATTTAATAATACTAAGTTAACTTTCGGTGATCTCTCGCTAGAATCAAAGTGTCAAATTATTTAATTAACATCGCAGGGAACAGGCTGACTATATAGTTTAGAAAATATGCGAATTATTGCAATAAATTGTAAAAGTCGGATGAATTGTTTTGACAAAGGGTGGAAGATTTCTTTTTGTGGATTGAATTCTGGTTTCTTACAATACACGTACCTCCTTGAAGTTTTTCTTATGATTATCGTCGAAAATTAAATCAATGCTATTAAGTTGGAATATATATATATATATATATATGAAAATACCTTTTCATAGTGGCTTTATTCAGTTCAAGTTATTGGAGTGTAGTATATATTTTTTAAAAATAAAAGGATTATAAATATATATATATATATATATATATATATATATATTTTTTTGAGGGTTGGGGCCGGCAGTTTTTGCTTTTTGTTTTTTGCAATCTTCTCCCAAGACCGCTATATTATAAATGAATCATATCACATGTTTTAGGCCACCATAATCACTACTGTACCCTAACTACAGCCAATCATCATGCCATCCACATAGGTCAGCATAATCACAACTGTAACCTGGCAACAGCCAGCCTTCATCTACTAAACAGTTATGTCACATTGGCAAGCGCCATAATCGCATCTGTAACCTAGCTTCCTGATCTAGCTGGTCACCAATGAATTATACCGCACATTTTAGTGATTAATTTCTCTTATGGAACCTAATGTACTCACACGATCAATAATATAAGCATGAAGAAACAAAAAAAATGCAAAACTAACGAAATGATTCCTGAATTGAATAAAACTAGCATGAAACTGTCGATCTAAAGAAGATCACAAGGCGGCTAATAAAGATAAAATCTTCTGGTCAAACCAGCTTTGAAATCCACACAAACAAAAGGTGATGAGTTAAATTTGATGTTCAGCCGACTAATAAAATAACTAATAATTATATATCTGTAATGATTATGAAATTCAACTTATAAATGAAATGATAAGTAAAATATGATGTAGATGATTAAATGGATGATGGAAAGAAGTAATAATGGAATAGTGGAATGAAATGAGTCTAAGAGTGTGAAGAGAAAAAATGAATATATATGAGAATAATGAATAATTAAGATGATGATAGAATAAGAATTAATGAATAGTTGAGGTGATAAAAGAATAAAAGTTAATGTATGATTAATCAATTATGATAATGAATTAATGTCAAATGAGAATGAATAACTAAAAGAACAATCAAGATGAAATTGAAGAAAAATGTTAATGATGGAGACTGAAATCTTAAATTATAAATTAATATGGTATTCAACGGTAAAAAGATAAGCTAAATAAAAATAGGGATTTCAAGCTTGACACAACCAGAATATCTATCATGAAGTTAAAACAAACTATACATCTTATGCCAAAATAAGTAATTTACATATTAAAGCTTAGCTAACTTTCATAAAACGGTGAAATTAATCTATTTCAAGTCTTACTATAACAATTGACTAAATATAGATTTCATTACAAATTTAAATTTTATTTTGAAATTTAACAACTAATTCTTCTCAGTGTTCAAACACTCAAAATCATTATATAACTATATTTGGGTCAGTAAGAGGGATTTTGCCACTACCCAAACATAATGCACATAATAGCTCTCAACATAACTTAAATCAAGAATTATATTTAGCAGTTCTAAAGAAACTATATAACTAATATCAACTTTAAAATTTATAAATGGGAATGACTTTTTGATAATTAAAAACAATAACTTACCAAATTCCTTTTCTTAAATAATTATAAACCATGTGATCAAGATCAGTGAATGATAGCTCTGTGGACTTAACTAAATCAAACAAATCAAGACTATGTTTATCTTTTAATATATGGTTTAGAACAATCTGTACTACAAGTTATTGACATTTTGATTATTGTGAGATAATGCATTAGATGTACCAATCAATCACAAGACTTACCAAAATTATTATGATACAGCATAATATTGTTAATAGTACTATATTGGTTGATGATGATTTCAATTATAATCTTCTGGTAGGTTGATAGAAATAACAATATTAGTTTATATATGTGGTAATTAGTAATAAGACTACATGCAACTACATACATTTTTAAATATAACAAACTTTATTTTACACTATGTACAAATTTTTAATTTACAGATATGGCATGAAATAAAAAAAACTAATCTGTTTAAATAATTTATGGCTGGGACAAATACTTATTATATAACTGGCTAGAAAATAATGTTCAAAATATCATTTGATGCTCTTTTGCATATTTTTAAGAATTAGATAATAAAACCTATTTAAGCTGCACTAGCACTTAAATTACATAATAGCAGTATATTTAGAACTTTAGGATATGCACAAAGTTTAAATTTAGAATTCCAACATTATAAAGTATTGCATTATCCCAAAGCCCTATCTTTTATCGGAATATGATAAGGGCAATTATCACATTCTGTGCAATTACTAACTTATTTAACTTTGAAATGAATAAGTTTAGTGCGTTAAATAGATATGATTAAACAGTCAAAAGTCAAAGACACCTAGATCTCATTAAGCATTACCTATGTCCCAAGCTCAACCTTTGAATATATAACTGATCCTACAATTCTATTGTCACATAATATTTGATGAAAATGAATCCATTCTGCCAATGTGCATCTCTTACTTCTACCTTTAAAATTTTCTACCATCATTAATAGATCTTGGTTCGATCTGTCAACAACTGATGATGATCCCACAACATCATCAACACTATTTCAATTAAGAAAAAACTATGCTAGATGAGTGTTCCTAAATTTAATATTATTTTATACTTGCTATATAATCTGGACCTATTGTACTTAACCATACATGGTGGAAAAACTATCTCTATAATATCATGAGGAATTTAACACTAAGATGGGAGACTTTATGAAACAACATGTCAGTTATATTAATATATGGCTGATTCTATACCTCTCTATGGGTATATGTATGTGTGTGGGCCTTGCCTCAATGCGGAAAGACTAGAATTCAAACCATAGATATCCTTTCTTTTTAGGATTATATATACTAATAAGCATTGATTACTGCTCAGATTCTATCCATCTTTTCTCTCATGAAATTAGCCATAGGCAACACTCCATCAGCCTATGCTCCATATAAATATTAATATATTGGATGCCATTCAATTGAAACATCCCATTAACTAAAACTGTCACTAGTCATTCTCAAATTATAGCAAGATAAAAACAATACCAACAATAATAGTGAAAATCTACATATTCCATTTTATAATGTAAACTAATTAATGTATTAACAGCCAAATCAAAATACCTATGCCCAATGATCGTTAATCATTTTAGAATGACAACTATATTTTTATTAAAGAGAGCACAACGGATTTAAACAATAAAGATCAAACATGTATTTGTATTCAAAGTGGACACGTTCACTTCTATAGCAAATTACAAAATGAAAAAAAATATATATAAAATTTTCTTTTATATCAGAAAATAATTCAGTTATGCCAATATATATTTTTGATAAAATGTCTGTACATTTACCTTTTTTTTTAATATACCTTAAAATTAGTTTTAGACTATGAGAAAAGTAAATATTTTTTTTATCACTCTCTCTAAATAAATGATATATATATTCTCCGGTTTTCTTTTAACTAAAAAAAAAAAACATACATAAAATAGATATATATTTTACACATTTTTTTTTCTTGAACTTAATATATATATTTTTCATGCCACAGTAAAACGCATAGGTTTTATAAACAAAATTTCTAAACAACACATTACGTGAGTAATAACGCAGCAATGATAAAGAAAAATAAAAGCACATTTTTATCCATTAAATTTTATACTCTGTTCATCCCATATATTTATCCTGGTGAGTTAGAATAACACAACGACTCTTAAGAATGAATATGGTGGTTAGCAAAACATTCCAGATAACGTATATATAAATAAATATATATATATATATATATATATATATATATATATATATATATATATATATTATATATATATATATTATTCTCCTGTACAGTGTGAAATGAGCAACATTCAATACTTATTCAAAAGCAAATATTATTGGATGATTTATGTACTGATAATTAACGAGGCAATTAAAATTCTCACTTTAAAGTGTATCATGCTTAAAGTTAGTTTATCCATTTTTTCTGGAGATACTTTTCTTGAATAATTCTTTAAGTTATTGTAATCTTCAAAAACGAACTTTTTCAAGACCTTTATTAATTTATTCTGTAAGAATTTCAAATAAAGCATAACAAGAATCATTTATTTACATTTAAAATCAAGATAATTTTTCCTTGAAAAATTAGTGGAATTTTTATTACTTAGTATATTTATCTTTCCTTTTTCTTTTAAAACTATTTGTGAATTTTATTCCTCACAGCACAGCAATCCATATATGTGTAGCTATATTTAAGCAGCTGCAGTATATTCCAACATTGTAAACATTATTATAATGACGTATATTTCTCACTGAAAATTTACAAGTAAATATTTATTTAATTCCATTCTTGTTGGCAAAGTATGATGTGATTATCAATATGAGAAATAATTTATCCAATTATCACCCTGATATCTTCAACATTTTAATAAATCTGTAATCATTTAAATTTTTTTTAATATTACACCAAGTTGGTGCGATGAAGATAGGCAGATGAGAATTGAGAATAAAATTATGCAATTATTTGTTTAAACTTTATTAACATTATATGATATAAAATGACTTTTAATTTATTTACTATATATCATATATAACACTTGTTTTAATATTATCTCCAATTATTATTATTATTATTTTTAACTTGATATTTTAATTTACAAGCACATAACATCGTTCTGCTACAGAATAAGAAGGCGCGAAATTCACGCACTATCAACATCTTACTTTATGAATAAATAATTTGTGCATTATTTTTAAAGAAGAAATTTTAATTATATAAATAATATAAGAGTAAAAGCTTACTTCTTGAAATTTCCTGAGTTTGAAATGAGATTTAGGAGAAACAATTAGGATGCATACGGTTTCCATTTTTCTTTCTGTACAACTTCTTAGAATTATCAATCAATAGAAGAATGGTGTTTCAATGACTGCAAGGTTTTGAGATTTATTCCATCATTTCTAGATAGCAAGATATTATAATTCCATTCAATTACATTTTAGAATTTTAGAATTTTTAATTTTTTTTTCTCCTTATTTTAAATCAGAGCTTAATCCTGTGGTTATTTAGTTCTTGTTTTTCTTAATTAGTCCACCCCCCCTATAGCTTTGTTAAAACATATATAGCTTTTATTATATTGCACTCTGGGAGTGAATTGGCCAATGATTTTGGGTATGCATAATTAGTATTACCACCTCTGGCTTCATTTTTAATAACTATCCATTATTATTAAAGACAGCTTTATGTTTAGTACTAAAAAATATGCTTAAGTAATTTACTATAATGATTTATTTTACAAGACATTAACAATTTGATTTAATTATTTATTTATTTCAATTGCTATTCAAAACTAATAAAATAGCAATGTATTTATCTACCAAACAATAATAATACTTTTAAATTGTTATTTTGGTCTAGTCAGAGCCTATACTGGGTTTGAAATCTAATATCCACTCAAGCAAATTTCCCAGTACATTCAAAATAATCTCTATTGAAAACTACTTTAGTAAGATTTTGATGTTAAATATATCATCATTTAAAATTTTGGAATTAATAAATTAGGGACCTAAATAAAAGGTCACAATATATATATATAAGATGAAATCAAATGTAAAACAAATTTTATTTATCACAATATATATATATAAGATGAAATCAAATGTAAAACAAATTTTATTTTATTTTTTCATTCTGTCAGGTATATAATTATTTATTATTCATAAACAAATAAAACAAAAAGAGAAACGATTCTGTTAGAAATGATTGTCAGACAGTATTTGGCGAACGTTGTTGGTAAAGTCTTCTTTTTTACTGCAACTTTAAAGGATGTGAGGCTAAGAGTGTAAATATTTTTAATTTATCAATGATTGAATAAAAGGCTCTTCCAATTTTGTTTAACACTTTAATAGCCAGAAACGTGACATTGTGGTTGTCACCTTTAGATTGCTCTAACTCAGCCAATTTTTCAGTTATATTGATGAAAAAATACCCGTATTAAAGCTTAGAACAAGGCCTATAAGATCTGCCCTCTTTTGAATTATTTTACAAGTAAAAAATCAATACTAGGAGGGTTTTAAGTTGAACAAAAGAAGAAGGCCAGTTTTGATTGGTTGGATAATATATTCCCAATCTATTCCCAATTCTTATTGGCTGATGATTCTGTTAAATATTTTTTCACCGCTAAAATGAAAATATATGTTTTGGAGTGTTTTTTTTATTATGTTTCGTACATATTATAAATAATTTTCATAAAATCTAATATTTCTAATAAAAATATAGTTATTTTACAAAAGTAGTAAGGTTTTATTAAAAAATTGTATACTTTACACGATTGTAAATTGAAAAAGAAACCAGCCGTAGCAGCAATTTTTGACATCTTGTCAAGAGGTTAGATTGCTCCAAGCTGTTTATTTGATTTTCAAACAAAGATTAATGATTTAGAATATTTTTCTGTCATTATAATGTATTTTTGGTGTATTTTTTTAATAATATGCTGAAAGTATAATTATTTTGAGAAAGACGTTAAGATTTTTCCTTAAAAATTCTTAAAAAATTTGTAATGTGAAATCTGGGAGGGATCTAAATGACATTTATAATGCTTCTAATTCACTCGTAATGTTTTCTTTGATTTTTCTGCTTTTGAATATTTCTATAAAATACAAATAAAAATATATTTTTGAAATAACTTTCGTTTACTTTCTTAACATTACAAATAATTAATATACTTTTTGAAAACGAAACTAAAATTAATATACATTAAAAGATGAAAATATTTGTATCAAAAAGTTTGCCACTTGACCAATTAAAAGTTTCAGAGTTTTACTTCGCTGGACCAATAACAAAGTATTCTATTTAAGTGTTAATAATATATCTATAAAAGGATGTTATAATACTATTTAAATATAAATCAAACATTTTCTAATCTAAACGGAAAATAATATTTAAATTAATTGCCAATCACAATTAAAAATTATAAGCGCTTAAATTAAATTACTAAAATTAATCTTTGTTATTGCATTTAATATTTGAAATACAGACATTCTTCATTTACCTGAAGCTAATTGTAATACAGGGGATTTGAACTCCGACTTTCAAGTACCTATATTTACAATTAAGCTCCAGATATATGAATAATGCCTGTATTTCAAATATTTACACATTAAGCCTGCACTCTGCCCATCCCCGTTCTATGTATTTAAATTTTTAAGGTTATATTCATGAGGGGTCAGAGTGACTTGAGGTAAACATGGGTATGGCATTAATATTGGTATCGGCATGGTATTTGGGCTTTATATCATCAGATTTTCAATGGTATGGATGGCTGAAGAGTTGGACGGTTGGAGGAGATTAAAAAAATGCCCATTAAAGTATGAAGATTTGCTATCTTAATATAAACTGAGCACTTATTATATATGTGTGTGGTAGATGATAATCTGGACCAATTGATGAGTGCTGGTTCAGCATGAAATATGTATATTGGTGATTATTTATCTTTTCTACATATGTGTGGTCATATGAGTGGTATGAGATAGTGTGGATAGTTGAAAGTGCTTGAAATTCTGAGTTCAGATTCTCTATATTTATTGCATTAAAATAATCAAGCATAATCTTACTTGTAAACTCATTTTATAATTTAAACATATTAATTTTGAAATGGAATTGAATGAACATAATATTTGGATCCTCATGATACCTAATACAGGGCTATATAGAATTTCAATCTAAATTAATGTTTCTACACATATTGAAGCAATGCAGGACAGATATTTTATTATTGGAGTAAAATTATCTACAAATAATAACTCATAAATGCTATTGAGCTAAAAATAATTAGTTTGTTACTATAACTGAATGTGCTCAAAACTAAACTGAAAATAGCATATTGACTGTTTAAATTGGATTGATCAAAATAACAGCCCTCTTCAAAGGACAATAGTACACATGTAATATGGCTATCCAATATATATACCAACAAGTTGAATTATATCCAGCATCATTCTGAATAGAATTGAAATATATGTACTTCTTAAATATTTTGAAAATACACTTGTAATAGTCAACATCATTGATGCCTTTGTCTGTTCTCCAGAGGTCAAAATTAACAACATCAAACACAACTAACAGAGAATTCTGTTTTAACATGGCCTATTAACCAAGGAGATTCCTCTAAAAATATAATATCTCAATGATCTATAAATCCAAAGAGAGAGTATCCAATTAAATTTCAAAATGTTAATCAATCCAATGAAAATCAGAGGTTTTATAGATCCCAAATCCATAACTCCAGATAGACACACATATGCTTGTCTCACAACATTGCTATGTAAAAATTTTAACTTATGTAAATTAGAATCAGATGACAATTATAATATTGAAATATATATTAAGCAGTTATGTCTATTGGGTTCAAATACAGAACATTCACTAACATTCTCAATAAAATTTAAAACAAAATCAGTACTAGATCTATAACAACCCTAGCTATCGCTCGCTTATATATCTATAAATATATATAATGCATATATATATATTATATATATATATAACAACCCTAGCTATCACTCGCTTATATATCTATATATAATACGTATAAAATATGTATATTTTATACATATGTATAAAATATGTTCAGTCTCATATAAAATAAGTCTCTGGTAAAGCTTATGTTCAGCCATTGTGCATTGCCAAGGCTGAAAAACATTCAGCATTTTATGACAGTGAAGTTTCCAATGATACAAAAACATGTTTATTTGTGAATTTATTACTGTTTTAAATTATTAAAAAAAATACAATTTATTTATTAGATATTAACAAATATAAATGATTAATAACATATTTTGGCTTAAAATGTTTCATTTTAAAACATCTAACATTATATTAGCATTTAATGTAAATATGGTTTGAAGCAAATTTGGAGAGTTCTTACGATGTAAAGAATCTACTAATATTTATGAGGTAGAAAATAATCGCAATTTTGCAATAAATATTAAAAAAAATTAAGCTTTTAAAACATAATTCATTGGATATTAGAGAAATAAATAATTGTTTGTTCAAGTTTTTAAAAATATTCAAAAACAAAGAAGATTTCATTGATTTTATAAACTGAAAATAGTCTTTCTAGAAACAATGATATTTAACATTTTTGTTTTGATTATGGTCTCATTTTTTTAATATTTAAAGAAACAAAATGTGAACATTTCAATTTTATTTCAGTAGTAAACAATAATATCTATCAAAGAAAGTCAAATTTGTTATTTTCTGATAAATAATAATCATTGTATCATATATATTTATATTGACATAAACTGAAAATATTTTTTTCTAGAAATGATCATGTATAAAGTATTTGTTTTGATTACATCCTCATTTGTTACTATTTACAGAAACAAAATGTGAACATTTAAATTTTATTTCAGTAGTAAACATGAATATCTATCAAAGGAAGTTAAATTTGTAATTTTTCTGATAAGTACTAATCATTTTATCATATATTTTATGTTGAAGTGTGAGAAAAAGAAAAACATCAGAAATAGTGAAATTCGGTAGAGTTAAGGACAGTTGGTGAGTGATAATAATGATACAAATGGGTTTATTTATTTGTCTTTAAAACATTAATTTTAGTATGCTTAATAAAAATTATCTCACTGAAGTAGTAAAAGAGTTACTTTAGAAATGCTTTAATTTGAATTTATTTTTAAATAGTCCTAAAAAGTTGCTAAATATTAAAAATACTTCAGAAGTAGTTTAAGCATTTTTGTGTAATTATTTTAAGTTCTTTATAGAGATAAAATATAAGAATTTATAAAATTGTCAAAATTTGTAAAAGTAGATTTATATGTTACTTTAGTTCACATTTATAATTCATCAGAACCATTCTGGTAACAAAATATTTTTCTGTGAGGTAAAGATTGTTAAATTTATGATGTAATAAAATGATTGAAAATAATCAAAGGACTTTTTTGTTTAGACTTTTTAATTTAGGTCTATTAATTAAAAAAAATTTTTTTTTTGTTTAAAGTAATTGACAATTAGAATTAGAGATAATTCAATTTTTCTCTATCTATCTATCTTCTATCTATCTATCTATCTATCTATCTATCTATCTATCTATCTATCTATCTATCTATCTATCTATCTATCTATCTATCTATCTATCTATCTATCTATCTATCTATCTATCTATCTATCTATCTATCTATCTATCTATCTATCTATCTATCTATCTATCTATCTATCTATCTATCTATCTATCTATCTATCTATCTATCTATCTATCTGTATGTCTGTCTGCCTGTCTATCTATCTATCTATCTATCTATATCTATCTATCTATCTATCTATCTATCTATTTATCTATCTATCTATCTATCTATCTATCTATCTATCTGTCTGTCTGTCTGTCTGTCTGTCTGTCTGTCTATCTATCTATCTATCTATCTATCTATCTATCTATCTATCTATCTATCTATCTATCTATCTATCTATCTATCTATCTATCTATCTATCTATCTATCTATCTATCTATCTATCTATCTATCTATCTATCTATCTATCTATCTATCTATCTATCTATCTATCTATCTATCTATCTATCTATCTATCTATCTATCTATTTATCTATCTATCTAATCACTAGATGGAGTATACCAATAGCACTAAACAAGCTTTGTTTTTATAAGTGCTGAAAGAGATATAATTCAAACTCTCTATCATGATCCCCCTCCTCCAGACCAATGGTTTCAAGCTTATGGCTTACCTCAGCAGAGAACTGGGAGTCTAAAAACTAGATCTAAAATATTAACTCAAAAGCCAGCACTTATAAAACATGTTACTATCAATTTAAAAGCATGAATTTATTGCACATGTAAATGTCATTAAATCCATCCTTACAAACTAGATAGCTATACGGGTCTGGATTCAGCTCAGTTTCACTATATAGTAATAGCCTCTGAAATATATAGCATTTCAAAAACATTCAAATGTACACTCATAATAATTAAAGCAAGTTATAAATTTCATAACTTGCTTTTAAGCTTGCATTTTATGATTACTAGATGAAGCTTACCAATAGCTCAAAACAAGCTTTATATTTTATAAGTACCAACCACTAAGGTGAGCCATAAGTTTGAAACCATTGGTTTAGAGGGAGAGATAATGATAGAGAAATTGAATTGTATCTTTTTTTGCCCTTATAAAAACAAAGCTTGTTTATATTTATTGGTAAACTCCATCTAGTGATCATAAAATCCAAGCTTAAAAGAAAGTTATGAAATTTATAACTTGTTTTAATTATTATGACTGTGCCTTTGAAGTTTTTTGCAATTTTATATATTGCAGAGGCTATTACTATGTGATGAAACTGAGATGAATTCAGACCCATATAACTATCTAATTTGTAAAGCTGGATTTGAAGACATTTACATGTCTGATAAATTCATGCTTTCAAATTGATAGAAACATGTTTTATAAGTTCTGACTTTTGAGATTATTTTAGATCTAGTTTCTAGATTCCCAATTATCCACTGAAATTAGCCATAAGCTCAAAACCATTGATCTGGAGGTAGGGATAATGATAGTGATTTTGAATTCTATCTCTTTTGGCACTTATGAAAACAAAGCTTGTTTAGAGCTATTGGTAAGTTCCATGTAGTGATCATAAAATGCAAGCTTAAAAGCAAATTACAAAATTTATAAGTTGTTTTAATTTTTATAAGTGTACCATTGAAGGTTTTTGGAATGGTATATATTTCAGAGGCTATTACATTGTGGTGAAACTGAGTTGAATTCAGACCCATATAGCTATCTAGTTTGTAAGACTGGATTTGAACGCCTTTATATGTACAATAAACTCATGCTTTCATTTTGTTAGAAAGATGTTTTATAATTGCTAATATTTGAGTTAGTAATTTAGATCTAGTTTCTAGACTCCCAGATCTCCAGTGAGTTGAGCCATAAGCTCGACACCATTGATCTTGAGCTAGGGATAACAATATGAGATTTTGAATTCTATCTCTTTTGGCTCTTATAAAAACAAAGCTTGTTTAGAGCTATTGGTAAGCTCCATCTAGTGATCATAAAATGCAAGCTTAAAAGGAAATTACAAAATGTATAACTGGTTTTATATATATAATTTTTAATAATCTCATGGAGATATTATGAATTCTTAGTATTATTTCCAGGAGCTTCAGTGTAGTAAAATATATATAATAGCTAAATAACTGACATTTCAGTAAAATAACAAGTACTTTCCTCAGAGCTTCTTGTTTTTCAAATCATAAGAATGTTTGTCATGAGATTTAAATTGTTATTTTTCCTAGTTGTTATTTTCTACTATTCTTAAATTATATTGGTTAAGTTTTAAAAAAATATTTTATCCACCAATAGCTCTTGCCAAATATTAAAGAAAATGAACAATATATGGAGATTATTGATGGATAAAATCATTTTTAAAATTTTTAAACAATAGAATTTGAGAATGAGGAAAAAATAACAAACTAAAAAAAAAAAAAATTTCAAATCTGACTACACACATCCTTTTGATTTGAGAAACAGGAAGCTATGAGAAAAGTACTTGTTATTGTATTGAAAGCTCATTTATTTAGGTATTATATATTTTTACTACATGGAAGTTCCCAGAATTATTACTATAAATTTACACACACACATATATATATATATATCAAGCAAGGTGTAAAAGTAGGTATATGATTTTTATTATGAAAAACATATTTTTTTAAAGTAAATTTAACAATTTTATTAAGTCATAATAAGAATATTAAATAATAAGATATAAAATATTAAAAAAACAACTGTATATATACTATTGCACTATCAAAATATATATTGAATTGAAGATTTTCATGGGCTACAGATATAAATAAAATATTATCTATATTGTACCGGTATAAATCCACCACGCTTACTCATACACAGTACCCAAGTTCAAACCCAGTCCACGTTTAAGAATAAATTCCAAAACGCCAACAAAATTCAAACCCAAACCCCGGTATGACCAACCGATGATGACTTTATAACAGCACGGGGTTATCCCTTTACTAGCTCAACTCAGAACACAGACTAAATTACTTACAGTTTTATATATAGATCTATTATACTCTGGATATTGGTACGGTCATTAATGTAATGTATATATTTAAGTTGCCAATACAGACAGTAGGTGACTAAATAGACTTCTAGAGTAATGAGGTGGAAGATACAAAATTAGAGTAAATAAATTGTTTAATAACAAATAGAAAGCATAAAAATATAGTATTCAAAAGTACGGTAAGATTTCCATAAATATTCTATTATAATTAGCTACTAGTCTTTAGTAATCATTTTACCTGGTAAACAAACTCATACCAATATTTGTGTAGTGAAATGATTGACGGGTGGGTAAGGGAATCAGAGCATTTGAGCATTGAAAATATTTATCTACGATTTTTATTAAGTTATTTTATTCGAATAGATTCGAACCGTTGCGTGTACGAATAGTTGGAGGGTGGTTTCGTATAACTATGATATCTAAGATTGATGTACTAGTGGTTGCCTAGATTGAAGAGCCCTACAGTAATCACTTGCGGTGCATCTACGGAATACCGGGCGGCTTGTACTTTGACAAGGCTTAATGCCCCCAAGTAGCTCCGGGACACTACAACCAGCCGGGATCATTTCGAAACCCGGTGATCCAAGAGATAACCTGGGAAAGAATTTCTTTCTTCCCCATATGGTAGTATGGCGAGACACTAACTTCGGCAAAGGGAAGGCATTGCTACAGTCATCGAGGACGAGTGCTTGAAGTGGATTTGAAAAGGAATTATACCAAACCTGGGTAATCACTTCGTATATTTCTGCGCAACAGGCTGATATAACTATTCCAATAAAACATGGCAGAATCAAACTGACCGCGAAAGCAATAATTAATTAAGTTTACTCTGAAACCCCTAACTCCCCCAGGTCGTTCAGGCGGTAGCGATTATAACAAATTATACACTGAGAGCTATTTCTCATTTCATGTAGGAAACTAAGATAATAAACTTAAAACCCTTTACATATGTAAGATTGAAGTATCGGGTACAATAGTATGACAAAACTAACAAAAAAAACATAATAAAGTGATTTAATATCTGCCAACTCAATATATGAAATAATCTTTAATTTAACAACGAACTTCCTTTTAAAATAACTATAATCAATATTATAAACTAGCTTTAAACAGAGTTGGAAAATATTTCTATTGGCATCGTTTGTTTATAGCATAAGTAAATAAAGGAAAAAAAAATATAAATGTCTTCATTTGAATTATTATTAGTAGATACAATATTTACAAACTATTTTCTAAAGACTAGAGCAGAGGAAAAGGAGAAAAGAAAATTTACTGACAGGTTTGAAACAGTAGCGTTATAAACGAAACAAAAAAACTTACATGTGATTCATTTGATTGACAGATTAACTTATAACATTAAGCTCGGGAGAAAGTTAAAACTTCATGTAACACAGTTACCCTTCCTTCTTCATCCGGCTTGGCTTCTCACGATGGTATTTCTGATGAACGTAGGCGCGCATTTGAAATCTACTTGGAAGGCATAGTCAATTTGGAGATTGGAAGCTGGAAATTGTGAAGCTCATAAAACATGATCAGTCAGCGGCACAAAGATTCAAATTGGGGGACAGAGATCAGCTCCTGGCACTTAGCCCATCGACATTACGGTTTACTGGTGGACTTCTTAACAAAAGTTGGAGAGATTTCTCTAGCAACTGCTTTGCTGTTTTTGAGACGATCTACTCCCAGCCAAGTCAAAAGTTAGAATGTTAGTTTTTCTCTACGATGGCCACGGTTGACCTTTCTGTCTGGTTTTTGTTTTAGGCTCCGCCTACTTTTCTCTAGCCTTCAGCAATCCAGCTTGACCATACAATATCAATTATCCATTTCCATTGTTCCGTTTTCAGCTATCTTTAACTTTAATATGCAATTTTAAATTGACAAAGTAATTACAAATATAAATTCCTTATCTAATTTCGAATACAACTCAATTACTCTATACATTTGTACAATACAGATTTTAATTAAAACCACTGATCAAAGGAATGTGACTTTTGATCAGTATTTTTAAACGACTTTGTATAATTCTAAAAGGCTAAAATTTAAGCAAATACACCCGCAATGAAACTCTTAAATTAAGCTGATATAAATTCACAAACCACGCACACACGAATATTATTTCATGATTTGTGACATTTATGCACGGAATCTTTACATATTTATTTACAAAACATAAAATATATATAGCTCAATTTTTGTGACTTGAAATGGAAAAATCCCATTGCGGGCGCATAGTAGTTCGAATTACCGTACTTAAACACATGAAACTAAGACCGGTTCTTCGATCTGTCTGTTTCATTTCTTCTCACTTTAAAAAAAAATAACAAAAAAAAATGTTTATACATAATTCACTGGTTAACATTTTCTTACAGAATTGATCAACTTTGGAGAACAGTCTGGGTGAGGGTTCGAACCTAACATTTATCAAATTTGGGTGTATTAATCCGTTGTTCTTTTACTCATCATCATAGACATTTCACAGTGGTCATTTACCGGGTTATCATTTATTGTAGTTTCTACTTTCTCCCTGGGTCGGGAGGTATATAAGGTTTTAACGGCCTGGTATTGTAACTACACTGCTCCCATTCCCTTTTTGTTGGATACAAGTCCCCATAGTCGATCTGGTTTAGCAGTTCCACAGTTTTCTCGAACGACATAGGGCAGATCCCCAGCATTATCCTTTGCACCCACGGTGGTAGGTTATGCACGACGATATGGGTAATGTGCTGCTCCGTGTAGCTAAAAGCGGTGAGAGATTTAAGTATCATCGCTTGGTGCGTGAAGAAGGCTGCAAAACTCTGTCTGCCACTCTCATCGTATTTCAAATTCGAGAACTTGTGTAAAAGTCCCTCCTGCTTCTCCACACTCCAATACCTTTTCAAAATAGCTTCTTCATAGCCTCACATAGTACTCGGTGGTTGTTTTAATAATTTCCACCACGCCTTCGCAGATTCCCTCAGATAATGGCTGGCTACCGTTATTCTCTCCCTTTCGGTCATTGGGTGGAAGCACAGAAATTCTTTGATGCTGTCCAGATGCACGGCTGGATTTTCCCCGGGGTCGCCTCTGAATGTCTGAATCTGGATAGATGATCCGAAGTGAGGGATGTTAATCATCCTTATTGGTGGGTGCACTGCCTGCTCTCTTTTTATCCCTTTTCCTTTGTTACTAGTTCCCATTGCCGCTATTAGGTTTTCACTTTGGCCCTGCGCATCAGTTTGCCTTTCCAACTCAACATTTTCAACGTCTAGGTCCTGGCCTGTCTTCTCTTTGATGGCTACTTCGCTCTGGGTTTCTAATTCCATCGGGATGGTTTGGTCCTCTTCTCCCTTCATTGCACTGGTATTAGCTTTATCTTCCCTACCTGTTTTACCGTCCGTCCCCATACGCCATTCTTCAATCCTTAACATACGCTCCATCATCGCCATCATAATCTTCCTGTCCTCTCTCATCTCCTCAAGGATCGCGTCAAACTTCGCATCACGATCGTGCTCCCTCTGTTTGGTTTTCCTATCTAATCGACCAAAACTTTTTTTTTTATCGGGAAATTTTTTGAACACAATTTCGTGATCACTGGATGTGTCAGATGTCTCTGCGCCAGTTGCGGATGAATTATTGTTTCCTTCTATTTCTGCCATTTTCTCTTTGTTTTTATTTATAAGTGTCTTCAGCATAAGAGTTAGTTTTGTAAAATAATTTGATTTGTATATATAACATAAAGATACTGATCCCTGATCCTATTGCCAAATCCTTCCCCGCTGCTGATACTGTTTGTGTGGCTTCCTTCCTTTCTCTTTTTTCGCCTACGTTCCGACTGGTTTCTGTTATCTAAACTTTTCACTGTTAATATTTTTTTTTTTTTTATTTTATTTAAGTATATACAATATGACATGCTTAAATCATTACTAAAAGAATAAAGGGAAAAAACTTTATTTCACCCAGTTCGCACTGTTCTCCTCAGTCCTATAATATAAACATATTAATAATGGGTATATAACACAATATTATTTTTGTACTACTGTCAGTAATTCTCTCTCTATATATATATATGCCACCATTCTCTCTTTTGAACCCAACAAAACTCACCACTGCTGTATGGACAAACATATTTGCTGACAAATTTATTTGAAAGGCGCCAGCCAGCAACATGTGACCAATAGATACTTTAATCCACTGATCCCCAAATATATACTTTTTACATGACCTAATAATCATTTGATTCAAGATTAATGCTTTATATAGGGGACGATTAATATTAACTCTGACTCTGATAAGATTTTTATATTACAATATATATATACGTACGTGTTTTTATTTTTAAGACCTGGAATTAATTCTACTTCTTTACTTTTCTCGAAAAATTTCAAACAACAAGAATGAACTCGCAAAAAAAAATTATGGAATAACACTCGTTTATTTTAATTAAATAAACGCACAAAATCGCTTCCGCTCTCTTTTCAAAAAATCTCACTCTGTTTTTTAACGATATTTGGAAGTAGACTGTTTACTGAAACTTGGTGTAAGGGAAAAACAAATTTTATATCCTTGCTTTACTCAACTATCGTTTTAACTTGCGCATTTTAATACGCCAAATACATATCAATATTATGACAAACAAAAAAAATCGAATATTTTTATAATTTAACTGTTTACTCTCGTTCACTCTGCAGGGTGTGGGAGATTTCTTCATCGGAGCACCACGGAGGGCGTCCAAAAATTTACTAACTTTACTGGTATAAATCCACCATGCTTACTCATACACAGTACCCGAGTTCAAACCCAGTCCACGTTTAAGAATAAATTCCAAAACGCCAACAAAATTCAAACCCAAACTCCGGTATGACCAACCGATGATGATTTTATAACAGCACGGGGTTATCCCTTTACTAGCTCAACTCAGAACACAGACTAAATTACTTACAGTTTTATATATAGATCTATTATACTCTGGATATCGGTACGGTCATTAATGTAATGTATATATTTAAGTTGCCAATACAGACAGTAGGTGACTAAATAGACTTCGAGAGTAATGAGGTGGAAGACACAAAATTAGAGTAAATAAATTGTTTAATAACAAATAGAAAGCATAAAAATATAGTATTCAAAAGTACGGTAAGATTTCCATAAATATTCTATTATAATTAGCTACTAGTCTTTAGTAATCATTTTACCTGGTAAACAAACTCATACCAATATTTGTGTAGTGAAATGATTGACGGGTGGCTAAGGGAATCAGAGCATTTGAGCATTGAAAATATTTATCTACGATTTTTATTGTTATTTTATTCGAATAGATTCGAACCGTTGCGTGTACGAATAGTTGGAGGGTGGTTTCGTATAACTATGATATCTAAGATTGATGTACTAGTGGTTGCCTAGATTGAAGAGCCCTACAGTAATCACTTGCGGTGCATCAATGGAATACCAGGCGGCTTGTACTTTGACAAGGCTTAATGCCCCCAAGTAGCTCCGGGACACTACAACCAGCCGGGATCATTTCGAAACCCGGTGATCCAAGAGATAACCTGGGAAAGAATTGCTTTCTTCCCCATATGGTAGTATGGCGAGACGCTAACTTCGGCCAAGGGAAGGCATTGCCACAGTCATCGAGGACGAGTGCTTGAAGTGGATTTGAAAAGGAATTATACCAAACCTGGGTAATCACTTCGTATATTTCTGCGCAACAGGCTGATATAACTATTCCAATAAAACATGGCGGAATCAAACTGACCGCGAAAGCAATAATTAATTAAGTTTACTCTGAAACCCCTAACTCCCCCAGGTCGTTCAGGCAGTAGCGATTATAACAAATTATACACTGAGAGCTATTTCTCATTTCATGTAGGAAACTAAGATAATAAACTTAAAACCCTTTACATATTTAAGATTGAAGTATCGGTTACAATAGTATGACAAAACTAACAAAAAAAACATAATAAAGTGATGTAATATCTGCGAACTCAATATATGAAATAATCTTTAATTTAACAACGAACTTTTTTTTAAAATAACTATAATCAATATTATAAACTAGCTTTAAACAGAGTTGGGAAATATTTCTATTGGCATCGTTTGTTTATAGTATAAGTAAATAAAGGAAAAAAAATATAAATGTCTTCATTTGAATTATTATTAGTGGATACAATATTTACAAACTATTTTCTAAAGACTAGAGCAGAGGAAAAGGAGAAAAGAAAATTTACTGACAGGTTTGAAACAGTAGCGTTATAAACGAAACAAAAAAACTTACATGTGATTCATTTGATTGACAGATTAACTTATAACATTAAGCTCGGGAGAAAGTTAAAAGTTCATGTAACACAGTTACCCTTCCTTCTTCATCCGGCTTGGCTTCTCACGATGGTATTTCTGACAAACGTAGGCGCGCATTTGAAATCTACTTGGAAGGCATAGTCCATTTGGAGATTGGAAGCTGGAAATTGTGAAGCACATAAAACATGATCAGTCAGCGGCACAAAGATTCAAATTGGCAGGACAGAGATCAGCTCCTGGCACTTAGCCCATCGACATTACGGTTTACTGGTGGACTTCTTAACAAAAGTTGGAGAGATTTCTCTAGCAACTGCTTTGCTGTTTTTGAGACGATCTACTTCCAGCCAAGTCAAAAGTTAGAATGTTAGTTTTTCTCTACGATGGCCACGGTTGACCTTTCTGTCTGGTTTTTGTTTTAGGCTCCGCCTACTTTTCTCTAGCCTTCAGCAATCCAGCTTGACCATACAATATCAATTATCCATTTCCATTGTTCCGTTTTCAGCTATCTTTAACTTTAATACGCAATTTTAAATTGACAAAGTAATTACAAATATAAATTCCTTATCTAATTTCGAATACAACTCAATTACTCTATACATTTGTACAATACAGATTTTAATTAAAACCACTGATCAAAGGAATGTGACTTTTGATCAGTATTTTTAAACGACTTTGTATAATTCTAAAAGGCTAAAATTTAAGCAAATACACCCGCAATGAAACTCTTAAATTAAGCTGATATAAATTCACAAACCATGCACACACAAATATTATTTCATGATTTGTGACATTTATGCACAGAATCTTTACATATTTATTTACAAAACATAAAATATATATAGCTCAATTTTTGTGACTTGAAATGGAAAAATCCCATTGCGGGCTCATAGTAGTTCGAATTACCGTACTTAAACACATGAAACTAAGATCGGTTCTTCGATCTGTCTGTTTCAATATGTACCTGAATATTATATATATAAGAGGAGCATCAAGAATGATCTTGCTAGGTAATAAGTATTTTGACCTGATTTTCTATTTATTATGATTCTGAACATGGACTAATTGCTGTCAGCTATTTACAGTTTTATATACAATGTTAATTTGCAAATTTTGCATTTATTTGATAGTGAAATAGGGAAGTAAATTATACATGTTGATTTATTAATTAAAACAAAAATCTGTAAGCACTAGTGTCATACAGAAAATGTGAAACACATGATCTATAATGTTGATGATTTATGGTTCATTTTTCTTAAGGTTTAGAAAGTGCTTGCTAACTCTTTTGGATAGACTGCATCTTTTATTTAACTTTTAGAGAATCATGTATTTTCTGTAGGCTGTCTTTATACTTATAGTTACATTTTCAAAATATTTGTGAAGTATTTATTTTTGATAAGAATATTAATTTGGAATCAGGTTTTTACTTAAAAGTTTTTTTTCCATAAATGAATCCAGATCAAGACAAATGTATTAATATAAACCACAAAATGATAATTGGCTCAAAAATGTTTGTCATATCCATTTGAAGTGTTATTTTTAAATAATTATAAATATAATTATATTGTTGCATGTCTTTATAACAAATATTTTATTTGTTTTAGAAAAGAGTTAAAACAAATCTTATATAGTTTATAATATTTTTAGAGGCAATTGTAGAATAAGGAAATATATTGATTGAAATATGATTTTTAATCTTTTCTTATTATTCTCTAAAGATGCTTGTATGTGGCTATATTTCTCTCTGAAATCACTTAATTTTATGTTAGTTTTCTGAATTTAAAGTTATTTTATCAAGAAAAATATATTTGTATAATGCTGCCCACTTTGTAATTATTTTAAACTAATAAATCAATATTTGAATTTAAAGTTATACCAATAAAATAAGGTCTGCATACCAAGAGACTGACTTGTTTCTCATTCTCTAAACAATGGCACACTTGTCAACAATTTCTTCTGATCTAAGATCTCTGTTTGATTTTCAAAATGAAAATGTATGTTTTAGAGTATGTTTTACATATTTATTATTATTATCATAAAGTATATGTGAAAATAGAATTATTTTAGAATCATAGGTCACATTTTAATAAAAGTAATTTACTTCTACATGAAAATAAATTGGAAAAAAAAATCAATTACATAGGCCACATTCTGTAATAGATTGATAAAAGTATGTTTTATGTTGTCTGCTATAGATTAATTTTATCAATTATAAAAGGAAATTTATTTTTGAAAAAAAAAATGTTTACTTTAATAATCTGATAAAATGTTAAGTTGATTTTTAGAAACAAGCTAAAATGAGTATAATTTTAAAAGACAAATATATATTTTTGCTGCTGACACTGTAGTTGAAGAATCAAACGTTTAGAACATTAATTCACATGGCCAATATGAATTTTGAACAATTAATATGTTTTTTTTGTTTAATTAATGAGCTAAGAACAATTTTCATTTGTAAAGTAATACTTACTATTAATAATTTAAAGATTATGGAGATATAAAGAGAGAATAAAAGCTTATAATTAAAATAAAAAAAAATATTTGTTATTTTCTAACAAAAACATCTGACAAAAGTATTTAAAATCCGGATTGGGACTAAAGACTTTAAAATTGTTGATAGACTCACAATACCATTCTTATTTTTACTTTTAGATTAATATTTCCTATTAATAATTTAAAGATTATGTGCATATAGTGGAGAATAAAAAATATAATTAAAATAAAAAAAAAATAAAAATACTATCTATTTTGGATTAACTAATAAAATGTTGTGGTGAAACGATTTAAGATCCAGCTTGAAGCTAGTGATTTTACATTTGTTGATAGATAGATAGATATATAGATAGATAGATAGATAGATAGATAGATAGATAGATAGATAGATAGATAGATAGATAGATAGATAGATAGATAGATAGATAGATAGATAGATAGATAGATAGATAGATAGATAGATAGATAGATAGATAGATAGATAGATAGATAGATAGGTAGGTAAACAGACATTTAGACAGATAGTGAGATACGTAGATAAATAGATGGATAATAGAAAAATGGATGGATAAATTGTTAGATACTTAATATTGTCACAATTGCATCAAATTTTCACATTTTTAAGTGGATTAATAGTTAATAAGAAATATATATTTGAAATAAAATTAGATTTTACAGATTAAACAGATGTCAAGACCTTCAAACACTTCTATACAACTATACATGATTATTGTTTTTTTTTTTTTTTTGTAGTTTTATTTTTATTGTTTTTTGTTATCTCATATAATTAAAAATTAATATTATACACAAATGAATAAAAAAAAAAAATAATAAAAGTCATCAATAAAAGCAATTTAATTACAATAAAATATAAACAAAAGTAATTTCAATTTCAAACAGTAGCATTTAAAAATAAAACTACATTTTATATAAAAAAAAATAATTATATTTAAAAATTCTTAAAACCAAAACGGTTTAAATGTAATAATAATAGGTATTATTTTATATCAAAATAAAATATTATATGTATATTTACCTACATATAACAGAAAGATCACATTTTATTTATTAATTAAATTTTCTACTTCGTGTATTTTTTTGATTAGGCGCCAATTGCTGCTTTCATTTTCTACTCATTCAAAAAAAAAAAAAATATTGACAACTTTAATATTTTACAAATATTATTTGGGTTTTCAGAGAAAGATATTTAAAAAACTTAATTTATTCATATTTACTTTATTTAGATTTTTAACTTGATAATGACATTTAATTTAAATGCAAATGTATTGAATAAAAAAAAATAGTAATAAAATTATCGTTTCAAATATTTCATCGTTATATAATAATTATAATAGGAGTTAATATTTATAATATTTTAATGTCCTAGAACAATATCACTGTTCTATGAATGTATATGTGTCTCTAGACAATAAAACAAAGTCAATTGCTGTAAATATAAATAATATCCTCTTAATAGAAATGTTATTTTAATTAAGCTCCTATAAAAATGTGTAAAAAGTCAATTCATTTCTTGATGAACATATGTTTCTGTCAAAGCACTTGACATCAACAGCAGTACAGAAAACCAAGTGAGGTTCAAACAAAAAAAAACATTTTTTTATTTTAATCCTTTTTTTTTTTTTACATCTATGGCGATTAAAAATAACATTTTCTATTTTAATATGCTCCCAATTTATAGTATGATATTAAAGCTTGAATAGACACCTAGTGGTAATTTAATTAAAACATAATTTTATTAGTGAAATATTACTATACAAAGCAGTATATAACATAACTCATTTTAAATAACTTTGCATTCAAATAACAAGTTTAATACATACTTATACAATTAATTAAATACAATATAAATATGTAAAATTTGAATATTATTTTATTTATGCTCCACTTTTTGGGTTTTAAGTGGAATATTAGATAGATAAAATCAATTGTTTTATTAATCAACATTTATTTTTGTTGATAAGTTTGGCATCAGTAGTAGGATGAAAAGCAATTTTGGTGTCCAACAAACATAGCAGTATATCTCTACTTAGAGATTCTCACAACATATAATATAAAATTAACACTTGAATATGAATCTAATAGTAAATCGTTAAAGCTTTTTTGCATCAATATAATATTACTAAGAAAATAATCATTTATTTGACAGCAAGGTTTTTTAGAAATGAAATTATTTAAAAACCAAGTCTTGCTTAATAAGATTAAGGTGATCCAAAATATATTTTAATTAAAAAAATACTAGGTTTACATTTGATATCTTTAGAGTAATTTTGAACATTGTGAACATGCATAAATATAAATAGCATTGCTTTGTTTCCCATGCTACTGATGATGTAAAATTTATTGCAGAAACATGTATTCAACAAGTAATTATATGACTCCATCAGTCAAATATTGTTGCTTGAAAAATCAGGAAAAATCTAAATAAACTATATGGAAAATAATATGTATATTATTTCATTTGCATATAAAACTCCATAAATATTTATCATAAAATAAAAAAAAAGTATTATAAAATTTGCCATTAGGCATGTTGGCATTATTTTATACCATACTTATTAAAATAATATTAAATGAAAGAAATGGCATTATTACAAAAAGTTCTAATTTTGAGTTGGTTGAATCATATTGGTTTATTGTTTGAGGAATTGACTTATGCTTTTTTTATTTTTTTATGATTTTGTTGGTGGTCTAACATTGTGGCAAATCTATTATAATTAAATACATTTTCATCCCTATTGCAGGGCATATAAATGCGCATTTAAAAATATTGTTTGGATTTTCAGAAATAAAATTAAAGAAGTTATTGAATTGATATTTAAATGCAAGCATATGAATCAATAAAACTATCAAAATAATTTTTCATCAGATGGTGCCGTTTAAAAAAAAGTATATTTCCACAGTAAACGTCAAATGTCTTATATTAATTATCAGATTTAAATTCATAATTTATTTAATTAATGTGAAATATGATTTTGGTTAAATATGTTAATATTATTATTATACATTTCCAGGCTTTAAATTATTTAGTATTTTTCGCCCAAATACAAATTGTAAATTCAATTAAAGAATTAATTATATAAATTGTTAAATCTCTGTCCAAATATTATTCATTTATTTCCCTCTATTTCTCTATATGATATTTGTTTTAAAGTTATATAAAATTTCAATTTTTGTGACTAAACTTATGTTTGTATATAATATTATTTATAAATAAAAATGGGAGAGAAATTAAAAATTTTACATAAGTTGTTTTTTATGTGATAATGGGAATGCTCTTAAGCATTTTAAATATTGCCTTGGTTGTATTTTTAGCAATATTGATGTTATTGTTATGGAAAAGATATTTTGTTTTATATTTAATTCAATGAAAACATATTTGCCATGTATATTAAGAAAATATTATATTTTATTCACATATAATATGCTTACTATGCTTTCTGCTATTATATAGTCATATCCACATCAATATAAAATCAGAGAAAATGCCATCTGTTATACCAGGGTTTTATTGAAATATTCTCAGTACAAATGTATATGATTTGTTACATAATCTACTTCTTTGACAAAGAAATACAATCATGTTTTTATTAAGATTGTGGGTGTTATTTGCATATGTCATGCTTCCTTAACTTTGCATTTTCTGTCACTTCTCTCAGAGCATACTATACTATCCTCCAGTTGTTCAAAGTTGCGCCTGTATTTAATCTCATGTTACAAAAATATACTGAAGCGATCAGTGTGTTCTCACACACAGAGCTTCATGATAGTTATTTAAAAATAAGATATATCTAGATTTGATAGATCAAATACCTAATTTTTATTTTTTGTTAGAAAATAATATATAGATGCATGTGTGTGAGTTATTGAATAAGAGGACACACACACACACACACATATATATATATGTTAAAACGAAGATTTGCACGGGTTAAATATATAAAATACATATTTTGCGGGTTCATCCGTGTTAATAACTTTTAATATCAATAGACTGACGTTTCGACTTGGTCACACAAGCCATAACGTCAGTCTATTGATATTAAAAGTTATTAACACGGATGAACCCGCAAAATATGTATTTTATATATATATATATATATTGGTAATACAAGCTATATAAGTCATGTGACATATGACTGATTGTTACTAATATTAGAATTTTGCTAATAGGGCTTTGGCTATGTTAAATTGCTAAGCCAACTAATATATGGGATCACTGAGTTTAGTTCAGGTTCATATACTTTCTTTGGTTAAAGAGCTGAATTTGAAGACATGTAGGTGTCTGAAGATTTGGATCTTTTTCTTAATATTTAAGAATTGGATAAATGCTTGGCTTGAGTTAATATTTTGAATCTAATGTTTTATCTCCTCACTGATGAGAGTCATAGCTCGAAACCGGTCTGGGGATGGGGACCATCATAGATAAAGGCTTCAGGTATTTTCTCTTGTAGCATTTTTCATAAAAAAATAAAATAAATAAGCTTGTTTAGAGCTATTAGCATGCTATATATATATATATATATATATATATATATATATATATATATATTGTTTTATTGAAATACATTTTGAAAAAAAATATTTTCTTTTGTTTTATATATTTTTCTAAAAGACAAAGAAAAATGGAAAATATAAGTTCACTAACTTTTTTTTTGGAAATAACATTTTTTATGAGTCTATTTTTTAAAACATTTGGGAAAGATATAGTTGCATGGAAGTGCTAATTATTTATCATCTTTAAATGGTAGTTAAAAAGGCATTTAAATTTTCATACCTTAATTTAATCTTAATAGGAGTTTTCTAACTAGTTTAAATTAAAAATCAATCAACCAGTCTATTTTCATTTCTGAAAAAATGTTAGAGTCTGAAGTCAATTATTATAGCATTGTTAATAGAGAAATAAGAAAAAAAACAAAGACTAGACAAAATTTTTGGTTCTGCTGAGTGAAGTTTTGTTTAAAGTTACAGGCTTATAAATACTGAGCTATTTTTCTAGTCAAGGCAGTAAAGTTTTTAAGAGTCAAAAGCAAAAGTCAGAGTGAGAAGAAAAAAGGCAAAGGAATGGTCAAACTCATGCTCTCTCTAATAGACCTTTTGAATATACGCTGATGTAAAATAATCATCATGACCTCTGAGTAGACACTTTTATCCTTCACATCTTAGGGGAAATCTCCAGAAAGTGCATCTGTGGAAAAAGAGAGAAATCTAATTGATTCCATATTGTTGCCACTGGAAAAATAGACAGCCAACTTCCAATACAGCCTGTCCTATATCCAGTATAGCCAAAGGTCATACCTAAAATAAGTGTGAACAAGTAAGAAGATATTTGCCTCATCAAAATGACATCAAACAGCAAGTATGAACTTTCAATCTTTAAAGAAAAAGGTATTAAAATGCCTTCTACAAAAACTCTGGAATATTTAATTTCCTCAGATATATAACTTCTCAGTACAAGCCCAGAAAAAATATAACCATGTAATGGTCAGAATCATGTGATTAACCAAAAAGAATCAGAAACCTAGCCAAAGTACTTCAAACCCAGCATGTTTGGGGTATGGAAGTTGCAGAACAGTACTAGCCTTTAACCTATTTGCCAGTACTTCAAACATCCACTATCCAAACAACACTCCTGATGCAACTAATGGTCATCATTTTTCTTTGGTCCCAGTGGTCCAGGTAAAACAAGGACTCTATCAATTCAAACTCAGCCTGTCATGCACTAGGATTATTAAATTAATCTAAGACCCTTATCTGTCCCATCCAACTCTAATACTTTGATACAGCTCAGAATATTACTTTTTAAATATTTCATAGGTTTTGAATATACATATCGGTTATTTCATTAAGTGTGGACATACTTGAGTGGATGTGTTGAACTAGGAAATGACATGGCAACTGTACAGATATACATGATTTATTAACACATTTCAGTAGAAGATAGTAAAAATAATAACAATGTTTGGGTCTTATTATGATCCATGTACGGACATTACATATGAACCAAAATATAAGAATTACAATAATATTGAAATATCAGTTATTATACAAGTGTAAGCATTATAAAGAATTATCTATTGATTATGGTAACAGTATTTGTGTATCAGTAGATTAAATGTATCAAAATCACACATCAATAATGACTACAACAGTTATGAACCAGAAATAATAATTACCATATTTAAAAATCAATATTAGATGTGTGTGAGCATTACAATGATGTCATACTGTCAATAATGACAACATGAGTTATGAACCACAAACAATAATTACAATAGCATTTAAACATAAGTATTAGATGTGTGTGAGCATTACAATGAAATACCTATTGATTATGGTAACAACACCAGTACATCACTATGGTAACTGTGTAAGCATTATAATGAAATCACACATCAATAATGACAACAGAAGTTATGAATCAGTAAGATACTGTATGGGTATTACATATTAACCAGAAATAATAATTACAACAAATAGTAAATATCAGTATTATATTTGTGTGTGAGCATAAAACAAATTTTTATGTTGATAATGATAATATTTGATCAAGAAATATGCCATTATAAAAATTAATATGCCACTATAATTTTAATATGTGAATGGTCAAGAGTAAACACAGTACCTGGTTATATTAAGTTAGAGGCCAGAAATATATATATATATATATATAAATTTATGTGTGTGTTTACATACATAGGGGAAGTTAAGTATATTTTTTTATTATATTTACTTTTAGTATTCCCAGCAGGAGTTATGGACCAAAGCATAATTCTAGCTCCCTTTATTATTAACAGTTATATGATAAATAAGGTTTATCTATCCCACACAGCATTACCAACAGGCATGATCAAAAAATCTAATTACAGAAGACAGTGGCATCTGGGATTTGAATCGTGTGCCACCTATATTATTAATGGCATTGGCGGATGGCCAATCTCCAAGTCGAGCAATAAAATATATAGAGAAGTTCCTATGAAAACACATTCAAAATCAGTGTGGCCCATGTAGGAAATAATGGAGCATTGAATTTGAAACCCTATTGTCATAGAGTACCCATTTATCAGGTCAAAAACATGGCTATCGATCAGTAAAAATAACTGTCTGGCAGCTCACATAGCATTACTCGACATATATTCATTATTAAAAGCCGTATAGGCACATATCATTCTACTAAGCAACACTGATATATTTGCTCATAAGAAGCATTAACTCACATCTGTATAGATATTTTCTTAAGCCTGTATTTAATAAGTAATAATGGGAAAATTTAAGATAACATAGTTTATATTCTATAAAACACCCATGAGTTTAAATATAATGGCCAACTACAAAATTATTATCGTAAATTGCTAAAGACGCCAAAAAATACTACTGCTGAGATAATAATTTTTCCCTAAATGTATGCATCATTATATATATATATATATATATATATATATATCATCATCATCATCATTATCAACCATTATCAATCCACTGCAGGATGAAGGTCTCTCCAAGTTTAATCCATCTTCTCCGATCTTTAGCTTCTCTTCTCCACATCACCCCTACACATTTTCTTATTTCATCCATCCATCTTACATGTGGTCTCCTTCTGGGTCTTTTACAATCTCTTGGAATCCAGTTTAAAATTTCAATTGTCCATCTATTATCATCTCTTCTAGCAATATGTCCAGCCCAAATCCACTTCAATCTTTTAATTTTTTCAATGAGGTCAGTAACACCTGTTTGTTCTCTTACCCATACATTGCATTTTCGATCTCTTCTTGTTACTCCCAACATACATCTCTCCATACTTCTTTGAGTGGTCTGAAGTCTCTGTATTGATCTTCTATTAAGTGTCCAAGTCTCAGATCCATAAGTAAGAACTGGTAAAACACATTTGTTAAAAACCTTTCTTTTCACACACATAGGCATATTTCCTTTTAATATCAAGTTATTTCTACCAAAAGCACTCCAACCAAGTTTAATTCTATGATTAATTTCCTCTATTATGTTTCCATCTGTATTAATAATCTGACCAAGGTATTTGTAACTCTTAACTTCTTCTAATTCATCATAATCAATCTTTATTTTCATATTTTGAGCAAATCGATTAAACATTACTTTAGTCTTTTTAACATTTATCTTTAGTCCTACTTTCCTACTTTCATCTGATAACTCCTGCAACATTTCCTGCAGCTCAGAAGCATTATTTGTAAAAACAACTACATCATCTGCGAAATCTAAATGACTTAAATAATCTCCATTTACTTTCACTCCTTTAGTTTCCCATTTTAATCCACAAAATACTTCTTGCAGCACTGCTGTAAAAAGTTTTGGAGATATGGAGTCACCTTGTCTTACACCTTTTTCAATGTTGACTTTCCCAGTATCATTATGTAATCTAATTGTTGCTGTTGCATTTTTATAAATATTCTTTAAAATATGACAATATCCTGGATCTATACCTTGATGATCCAATGCTTTAATCACTGAAGAAATGTTTATAGAATCAAATGCCTTTTCATAATCTACAAATCCAAAACATAATGACAACTCATATTCATTTGTCCTTTCTATAACTTCTCTCAATACTTGGATATGATCTACTGTACTAAAACCACTTTTAAATCCAGCTTGTTCTCTTGGTTGGTGAAAATCCAAGGTTCTCTGTAGACGAGTTGTAATTATCTTGGTAAAAATTTTATATAAAACTGATAAAAGGCTGATAGGTCTGTAATTTCTAATATCTTCTTTATCACCTTTTTTAAATATTAATATTATTACTGCATTCTTCCAATCATCCGGTACATCTTTATCATTTAGACATTTGGTATATAACTTTGCTAATATTTTTTCTGTTTCTTCACCTGCTTCTTTTAATATATCAATTATAATTCCATCATTACCTGGAACCTTTCCTTTTTTCATACATTTAATTGCATTTCTCACTTCTTCATTTAAAATTCTGGGCAATTCGGAAGATGTAATAGATATAGGAGGTACTTGTTCTTTATTACTATATAATTCTTGATAAAAATCTTCTACCAATTTCATAATGTCATCCCTCTTTTTAGTAATAATTCCATCTTTTTCCTTATTGCAGATATAAATTTCCTACCAATACCAAAATGTTGTTTTACATTCTTAAGACTTTTATTTTCTTCCGACAGCTTTTCTTGCTAGTTCACAGTTATACTTTCTTATATCATTTTCAACTCTTTTCCGCACCATTTTACAAAATTCGAGATATTCAATTCTTTTTAATGCATCATTCTTGCATATCTTCATATTCCTTCTTTTCTTCATAAGTTCTCTAGTCTCAGTAGAAATTTTATTAGTCAATTGCTGCTTTTTTCTACCAGCTATCTTTGTTGCAGTTTTTAAAAGTGTATCAGTTATTTTCATATTAATTTCATTCAAATCTGAATCATGTTCAAAATCTACTAATACTTGAAACCGATTTGTAAGTTCTAATTTAAATTCATTAGAATGTTTCTGAAGATTAGGAATATCAACTGTAAATATAGTTTTTCTTAATAATTTTTGTCTCTCTAGTTTTACATTAACATGTATCTTACCCCTTACTAATCGATGATCACTTCCTGTGTTAAATTTATTAAGAACATTACAATCTTGAAATATGTATTTACTGTTAGTCAAAATATAATCCAATTCTGCTGTACCTTCATTTGGATGCTTCCATGTCCATTTCCTTCTAACATTTTTCTCAAAAAAAGAATTCATAATATAAAGTTTTTCCTTCTCTGCAAACTCCACAAGTCTATGTCCTCTCTTATTTCTATTACCATAACCAAAATTACCTACAACACTTTCATCTTTCATTTGTTTACCAATTCTAGCATTAAAATCTCCCATAACAATTTTAAAATGTTGTTTACTCTGATCAAAAGCCTTTTGTACATCCATATAAAAATCTTCTACTACTTCATCACTGTGAGAACTTGTTGGGGCATAAACCTGAATTATCTGCATTTGATATCTGCTATTAAGTTGTATAACTAATCTTGCCACTCTGTCTGATACACCATCAATCTCCACAATATTGTTCTTCCACTTTTTATTTATAATGAATCCTACTCCACTTGTATTTCCAATATTTGTGCCTTTATAATAGAGCATATGTCCACTTTTTAAATCAATTGTCTCTTCACCTTTTCTTCTAACTTCACAAAGTCCAATAATATCCCATTTAATATAAGAGAGTTCTTCTTCTAATTCTTGCAATCTTCCTTCACTTGAAAGTGATCTGCAGTTGTAAGTACCTAAATAAAAAGTCATCATCAAATGGCAGCCTGGGTCTGCCTCCAGGATATTCTTAGCACCCTCCGCCTTCGGCCACCAACCGCTGCCTTGGTTGGTGACTTTACAGCCTCCTGGGATTAAGGGCCATGCTTTATTTTTGTCTGTCATAATTGTATAATTGGGAAAAATCTTTATCATTTACACAAACATTCATTCTGCCTTATCAGGCACTGAGAAGAAAGACCATGGTGTTTCTTGATCTTAAACTCAGAGGTAAAAAGTCAATAAACTCACCATGCTAGCTAATGCCTGTTGGTGAGCAGCCCATCCATGTTCGTATACTATATGAATAAACATATAGTAATAACAGCTGCAATGACAAGAACGTATGGAGTGGACATTAGGAATTTGCCCTGCTCGGTTCCTTTAAGGCCTCCAAGAGGAATCAAAGGGTCTCCTTTCAGTTAATAGCAAACTCCTTTCTGCAGCCATATATATATATATATATATGAAATAAGATAGATATATTCTCCGATCTGTCTACAATATATATATATATATATATATATATATATATATATATATAGTGAGATGAACACACATTTTTGTATTAAGTAATATTGCCCATTTTATATTTAAGAAAAAAAAGAAGCATGATAATTATATTTTTTTAACACATAAATAAATGCATATATATATATATATATATATATATATATATATTGTTTCATTTAATTGTCATAAAGAATCTTAATCAAATCTAAACTAAATAAATAATGATTTTTAACACTTATTTATAATCTAATAGATGAATAAATGTCAGAATTAAGGAACATAGAAATGCTTTTAGTCAAAAAATTAGCACATCAGTTTTTACTTCCCATTATTTAGAAACTGATCACAAACCTAATTTTGACAATACAAAAATACTTGCTAATTTGGAAAGATATGATTTAAGAACCATGATAGAGTCAATTGAAATATTAAAGAGACCTACTGGTTTAAACAGTGCTAATGAAGCACAACAGTATTCCAACTATGTGGAAACCTCTCATTTTATCTAATATTGTTTTTAAATTAATAGGTGAAAATACTGATGGAAATAAACATTTTGATAAGCTTCATATTGTGAATGCTGGACTACTTCAAGTTGAATCTCATTTCTCATCTCTCACACAGTCATGTTATTATTTAATATCTAACAGTTTTTCTTTCAAAAGTTAACCTTGATAATGGTGGATGCTAGTCCGTTGAAATACCGGTATGTAATGGAAAATAATACACGGTACAGCCCAAAAAGTTATAATTTATCTACATCATACAACTGTGAAAACATTATATATATATATATATATGTGTGTGTGTGTGTGTGTGTGTGTAGGCAGTTTACCTTTATCATCATTTTATAAAGATGTAATACTATTTTTAGAAATAAATTAATTTTTAAAATAGTATTAATGAATTGTTAGTTTTAAAAAAGAAAATGCATGCTATCATGAAAAAGTATTTTGTCAAATACTAATTAGTCGATAATTGAAATATTTATAAAAACTCATTCAGTACATTATTATTGTCTTTATAAAATATTAAAATTAACAAAAATAAAAATCTATAAGTCGCTCATGTGGAGAAATTTTCAATTGAATTTTTGATGAGAATCTATATTAACATTTTAATATTATATATGTCAACTAAGCAATGAGTGGGAATATTTTCATGTTTTAACTAGAAAAATGTAGCCAGTGGTAATATTAGGTTATTACTAGTGATTAGTCACAGCTCTTAAGCTAAAATATTTGCTTTAATAAAATACAATAGCATTTTTATCATGAATTTTTTAAACCAAAAGGAGTAACCCCTATTAGTTCTAATGCAAAATCATATAAAAATTTAAACTTAGATATTTTTCCTTACTTTTGTATTCTATAAATATTCTTTCATTTTCCCAGAAATTTATGTATGTTAAATTAAATATTTTCTTTGAGTAATTATAATATAAATAAAAAGAGATTGGAGATATTTCCAAGAATAACTAATGAAAGATGTTGACGGTTGTGTTTCTAGAAAACTATCAATCACAATTGACAATCTTAATCTAAATTATTTAACTTTGTTTTGAGATTATTTAGAAACACCAAATTGCTTATCTTTTTGACAAACTATAAATCTTATGTATCAACAATTTCAGACAAAAATAAGTTTCAAAAATAAAATAAATCCTATAGAAATGAACCAACATCACTCACAATAAATTTCAAATATGTTGATAACTATGACTATGATGCTTGCACATCTATACTCAGACTATTTAATTTGTATTGTTTTCATTATAATCTTTTTATATTACTAATAATGGCAAGGTACCAATGTATTATATATTATATTATATAATGATCATGTCAATTGCTCTTAACAAGCATTGCAGAATATTCTTTTCCTCACACCAATTTCTAACTTTTTGCTTGTTTAGAGCTGTTGACATGCTTATTCTATAACATTTGTAATATAACATTATTAAATTAAGTCATGCAAAACATAACTTGATTTCCTTGCAATAATATATATATATATATATATATATATATATATATATATATATATATATATATATATATATATATATATATATATATATATATATATATATATATATATATATATATATATATATATATATATATATATATATATATTGTAATCCTCCCTCAACACCATCCTACATTACCTATGAATAAATATCTGGGGGCATCAATTCTATTGGTAATAGAATAAATTAATTATCTGATTCTACATTGAGCTACTATTGAGATTCTTATAATAATGTCCCACTATAGCTTATCTCAGAGGAGGGCCACACAATTCTATAATATAAAAAATGCAAATAAAATACAGGAAAAAATATCATGAATCAATAAGAGTAAAATATCTACTTGTTTTTACAATAAATAAGTAATTGAAATTGATAAAATTCCATCCATCTAAACTAATAAGTTATAGTTAAAATTTAACTCCTTCCATCATCTAAATGCACTAATCAACTTTTACTATATGAAAAGTTTAACTTAAATGAGACAAAGGTATAGCACTAATCAACCTTTACTAACAATAAATTTAAATTAAATAAGATAAAGGTATAGTACCAATCAACCTTCTCTCTATAGTAAGTTTAAATTAAATGAAACAAAAGTGCAGTACTAATCAATTCTTACTGTATAATAAGTTTAAATTAAGTTACTTAATTAATATCTATTGGGAAACAATAAGTTAATATCTCAGGCATTTTATCACACAACTTATTTAAAAATTCATATTCTACAATAGCTACCAATTACCATCATAAAAGGTATTGATTTAAAATGGAGCATTGTTCTACTAAAATAGTAGATAGACAACAAAAGAAATAGAGTACCTTTTATTTCCATCATTCCCTAAATAATAACTAAGTACATAGAGTTCCCCAGAAGATCATCAAATAGTTATGCATTTGATATAATGTTTGGAATGAGAAAATAACATCATCAGATTGGAACATGTTCATTATTAAATTCATGAAATACTGCAAATATAATATATTGGAAATGTATGTGTGTGTAATACGAATGCATGTAAAAGAACAACTCTCAACAAAGTTATTTAAAAATGAAACATTTATTATATTACATGGTCAAAATAAACATTTTGTACTTCTATTTTACACATATACATGTTATTGGCCAATTCCAGTATCCATGACTGAATAAACTAACATTGGAGTAATTAACATTAAAATAAACTTTTTTGTACTTTTATTTCAAGCATATATACATTATTAGCTAATTATAATATGCTTTATTAAACATTTATTATCAAACCAACACTGGAGTAATTAAACATTAAATTAAAAACATACTTATACTTTCGCTTTACCTATATATGTGTCATCAGCTAATTCTAATTTTTTTGTCAACCAAATAAACAATGTAATATAGATTTAAACATATAAGATAGAGAAGTCACACTATCCTTTATAAGTCAATTGAACAATTCTATCAACTAGTCACATTTTCACATTTTTTATTTTGTTTACTCATTCAAAATGAGGATGAATCATTCTGAGGATTTGATGATTTAAAATGATATGATTCAAAATATTTACTAAGATTTACAAATCCAGTGATAAATTTTTTTCCTATCTTCAGGATTAATAGTATTTTGTGTGTGCTTCTGTACTATACCACCTGTTATAATATAATTAACACAACCACATCCCACCAGTTTGCTTATGAAATTAAGAGATAAAATATAATGCAGATGATGCCATAGACCAACCAACAACTTTAAGACTAATTCTACTTTAGATGTTCCATAAAAAATAAATCCTACCTTTTATTTCTATTACCAAACTACATTCCACATAGCTATGATTATATGATGGGAAAACATTCCAAAATGGACACATGAGAAACAAGAAGAACTTCTTAATTCTAATAATCTAAACAACAAAATGTAGTGACTCCCTAACCTTACTCAAAGATTCAATATTGGTATAGACTCAGTCTCATCACCAAAAACAAGATACATATACTGCTTCACTTCATATAATATAACCCATATAATATAACCATCTTGGTGCAAAACTGCTTAATCTTAGAAAATATAATCCACTCATAATAAATATTAAATAAACTAAGGGAGAGTTCTCTCAATCCCTGACAATATAATATATATCCCAAATGATTTCTTTTCTCATAGCTACTTAAAACAATTCATTCTGAATATTAAAAATAAATAAATTCATTCTTAGATAAATTATTCATTCTTTCACTTCTTTTGGTATATTACATAATCTGAAACTGATCGGAGAAATACAAGTCAAATGACTATAAATTTGAGAATTATATAAGTGAATCGCACAAAATAGGCACACACATGCATAATGATGAACAAAATAATTTCAAATCATATTCAATTTGTAGATATTATACCAACATTATCTAATAAATCAAAAATAAATCTCTACTTTATGGGAACTTATAAATGCTTCAAATTTTGAAGTATAATAACCTTTTGAATAAACCTCATCATTTCTGACAATGAAAAGATAAAATAATACTTTTTACACAGTTACCTTTCTTTTAACTTAGCTGCTAGCTTCATAATAACAAATAAATATTTCTACTATTAACATAAGCAAATAAAATACATGTACATAAAAACATATCAAATAACTCAGTTACCCAGTATAATACTTTTCATATTATACGTATCCAAGATAATTTTGGAGCAAAAAATAATATGTAAAATAAAAAAGCATAAAGACAAATAAACTGATCTACCTATCTACCATACACTAACATCAAAAGAAGTGATTGAATTTTTTTTAGATGGGATAAAAAAGTTCATTTGTACAGTCTGCAATTACTGCTTCTTAGGCATGTATCATGACAATGGCAATAATTATAAAACAGATAGATGTTAGAAGACATTATAAACACATTCCTGCAGAATGGACAATAAATAATTTTTGAATCCAATTGAAAAACAGTTTCCAAATTTCTTAGCAAAAAGCTAATTGAAATTACTGATAATATAGCATGCAAAGTATTCAACATATTTTCTTTTTGATAATGACAAATTATGTTTACTGCTGCAGATGTTTAGTAATATTTTACTGTTTTATTAATTGGTGGTTTTATAATTTTATAACTGAGCACTTAATCTTGCAAATTTAAAAGAAACTATAGTTATCCATCAATTAACATTGACTATAATTACACTTATCAAGAAATTTGTAATAAATTATCAAAGGCCATCATTAGTCAAATAGATATTCACTAAGACTACATAATTTTTTAATTGACAATATATTTTAGGGACAGAATAAACACAAACAAGGAGAACAATAAGAAAATGTTCACATTTAATATTCATGCTCATCTATTTGCATTAAATTATATGCACATTTAATATAGATTAGTCATCCATTAGTTATATAAGCCACACATAGAATTCCTTAATATTATAAGACATGAATGGCTAGGTATTTTTTCATCCAATAATAATAATAAGGGCACATTACACTAAATTATACACACATACATCCTTCCATTTGAGTCTTACTTTCCTATAGCCAGAAGAAACTTTTAATCTAGAGTTCATGAAATATTTTGATAAAAAGTTTATCATAAATTTTTTCCATAAAATAGAAAAAATCATACAATTCAATTCTTTCATTAATAAAAAAGGTTAATATTAGATAATTTGAACTGAATTTATAGACACATGTATATATTTTAAACAATGATATTAAATTTAAAGTTAGTTAATTGAAAACATAGGGTGATATATCTTGTTTGAAGTTGATTACATTTCCATTCTTTTCTTTATCTTTCAAAGAAAAAAATTTAAATAGTTTCATATAAAAAAATAATACTTAAAAATTGTACTTTTAAATTTAAGTTAAATGTTAACCACTTGATTTTGGAAAAAATGACCACTTTGTAGAGAGAGAGGACTGTAATAAAACAGACTACTTTCATGTATATCTATTTTTATAACTGATTATTGCTTAGATATCCATTTCTTCCACCAATAAAAAGGTCACTCCCCCAAATATCAACTTTAAAAAGGTCAATCCCACCCTTTGCACTGATATAATTAGCAGGAAATATTCAATAACTTTTTTCTTTCTTGAAAACAAAAATAAAAAAAAACAATCATTCCGTCTTATAAATAATATTAATTAAATTGAAACAACAAAAATAAATACATTTTCTACATTTCTAGAATATTATACTAAAAACAATTATTTAGCAAAAAAAGTAATTGATAGTGTATTCATGCTTATCCATCAATTACTCAAAGTGTGTTTAAATTGGTTTTCAAAGATATTTGTTATAAATTTAAATGTTTCAATATAAAACATAGTATTTGGTTTTTTAATTAAATACATGAGAGAAAAATGAAGTTGTAAGTTGGCACAAATATACATGCATACCCATATATGCTACACTACAAGTACTGAACCAATCTGATCAAAATAGAAGCCTGTAAGATAAGACAAATCTGTATCAACTCAACCTATACACCAACAACTTCTGTTATTATCCACCCTTTTCTATCATTAAGTACCCATAAAAGAATTACTAAATGTCTTAAAACTTCTAAAAAATATCTGCAAGTACTTTCAAGACAAGGTTTTGGATTATTAATAAAAAAAATTAAAATGTCATGTTATTTCATTTTTTTTAGTTAAACACAATTAGTTATTACTGATATAGTGTTATCTACTTAAAATTTGTTTCTTGAGCCTATTCAAAAAGGTCACACACACACACTATATATATATATATATATATTATACCGGTTAATTTTTACTCCGTTGATATGAGCATGTGCATAAACCGAACATTAGGGAAAATATGACGACATGCCGAAGTAAGAAGAGATTCAAAACTACTGTAACAGTGTTATGAACACAGAAGATACTTATGAAAAGGTTGACTCTTACATACCTTTGGGGGATGACTCTAATTCAACCCCTCATGCCATTCCCAGAATAAAATTTAACTCTCCTCTTGAAAGAATATGAAAGTTCAAATGATATTAGGGCATGTGTGCCGATAAATAATTATTCATAAAAAATAATAAATAAGTATCCTCATGCTAAATAGAGATTTAAAACCCGGTAAGATGATTTCACATTTGCTAGCTCAGCGTACTCTTTTCTCAGTTAAAAAATGGGGATCAGAAAACTCGCATAATTAACTAATATGGGGTTAGAGAAAGTAAATTACAAAGAGAATAAAGAAAAATTATGGCAGTAGTCACTTTAGAATTATAATAGAAATATTTTATTAACCCATCACCCATACCATTTATAATATAAATACATTCCCAGATCGATTAGATAAACGAAACAAATGTTACACTACATAAATCCTATTAATACAACAAAATCATAATCCTAAAGAAATACTTAATAAAGCAATAATTAAATTAAATAAAGGAAAATTTATTTCTTAATAAGAAAATAAATCAAATAATTATATGTGAGAGATAGTGATCTGTGGATTATAAGTAAACTCACACACATGCATTACACAAATAAGGAAAAATTAACAAGTTATATCCAGGTGTATTTATGTACATATGTACATGAGATATATATTTATGAAATGGGTATTAAATTTAAAATAAAATAAACACAAAAAATAGTGTACTCAATAAAGTCTATGAGCTTCATTCTTGTATGGGTTTTGAGTGGGCTATACATTCATCTACTGTGGCAAGGGATGGACTTGATTGCATTATAAGTTCATAGAATTGATCATTATCACCTTGGTGCTTGAATCTTGGGGTTTACATCCTGTTGGCATGGTAGGAGCGGAGCTGGATGGATGCGCTGAAGTCAGCTTCTATTCCATGATCATTTTATCTGCAAGCAAATGCTTGATTTGGATCTTTAAGTTGGAGAATGGATATTCAACAGGATATTAAATGATATCAATTGTCCTTTATTGGTTTAAGAATCCTAGGTTAACTGCAGGCTTCAATGGCATGTTGTAGTTATGCTTCCATCAGAATCAACTGACTGGTTAACTGCTAGGTTATTTGAAAGATGGCAAGGTATTAGAATAATAATGATTAAAATAGTTGCATGACTTCACATTTTTCAGAATAGCATTAGCTTCCCGATAAGATTTGCAAATGTGAACTGCTCTCTTTGACAAGAAAAAGTTAGACTGCCTTCTTTGAAAAGCAAAGGTGAACTGCCTTCTTTGAAAATCAAAAGTCAACTGCCCCTCACAATTTCAGAACAGATATCCCACCTCCATACACAAAAATTAATTAAATCTTATTGAATTGGTTTTACTAATTGTTTTAAGAATTTTATTTCCAATTAACTTTTTCTTTTTTATATATATATATATATCTCCATTCAGATCACAATGAAATGATAACATCTTTTTAAAAACTCTTGATTAATTTCATTATCAGAATCGAAGTTTTTTCTGTTTTAATTAAAGGATTGTTTCATATAACTTGAACATTTCCTCTCTCCACGCATTATCGCAAGTCTAATTAAACTCTTTTGTCCTGTTAAAATTATTTTAGTGTGGACAGGAAGTCAAAATGCCTTTAGGCTTTTCTTAAATTTAAGACAATGACTTGCTCAAATGCAACTGAAGAGAAAATGACCATTAAAACCTCGATTTTGAAATTATTCTTAAATATTATTAATTAACATTAATATTTATAATTTTCCTTTTTACATTTTTGTAAACCCTCAAAAAATATAAATAGAGAATAACAATTTGTTAAATAAATGTTGTTTCTTCATCAAACAAAAATATTTAAAATTATAAATACACTTTGGAATTATCTTTTTCTTTTTTTAAAAAAATAAAAAACACAAAAATCAAAATTGCAAATACATATTTCTACACCTTTAAACATCGGCTTTAAACATATGTGTGTGTGAGTTTATACTATAGCCACACTTCTCTCTTTTAATTTATAACAAAGTTTAATTATATAAATAGTATACCCACCCCCCATTTAATGGCTTTTTATGTTTTTCGACCATTAATTTATCTGACCTTATCTTATGCTTGGCCACATCAAATGTGCCTGGCACAATATATATATATTCAACCATGTTCAAATATGTGGATTCGAAACACCGGTCTCTTAGGCAGAGAAGAACATACTCGGAGAGTATGTATGCCCAAACAATAGCTATAAAGTATATAACTAGCGTTACATTTCCAGGACATAGCTTCTTCTCAGCTGTTGAGTTCAACACCAAATCCAAAGCACCTTTTTGTTTGTGTATAAACAGGGACACCAGCTGTTTATTCTAAAAGAATACTAAAAGAATAGACAATGCACTTTGAACAGTGACCACTAACTCAACGCCTAAATCCATGACTAGCTCAGCTGTTTGTAATCACTAATAGATTATACTTCATTAGTGGTTAAAAGAATTGTAAAAGGAATTTATAAAAGAGATTGATAAAAGAATTTGGTAAAAGAATTGATAAAAAGAATTGACCGACAAATAAAGTTTAATTTTAAAGACAATTTATTAACTAACATTTATTTACTAAATTTAAACATTTTATAATTCTAATAAAAACATACACATATTTTTAAATTAACATTTCTAAACTAGTTTAAATTTTCTTGTATATTTTCATAACCGAACACTGGTATTTATCTAATTTAACCAATAATATTGATATAAGGATCACACACATATTAACTCATACACACACATAATAATAATAAAGTATTACATAGCATTTGAAATTTAAACACACATATCAATAGTTCATTTATGTATGATATAGAGTTCATATAATTAGACTCTTGGAGGATTCGCACAAATTAATGAAATGCAATGGCTATTACAGTATAAACAAAAATAAGCAAATGTTTTACCTAGGATTTTGAACATAGATTCAAAACTTTGTTTTCTTCTTGTTTGTTGTTTCTTCCAGTATGAATGGTTCCAGTATGAATGCTTCTAGCCGGCTGGGGCATTTCCTTGATGAGTTTCCTTATTATTCATGATTATTACTATTGTAGACAATTAGATACTGACGGACATTTTTCTAAGTTGTTACGTTGACATTATTTCATGGGCAGATCTTGGTGTTTTCATCGGACTTTTTAGGCTGTGGAGAGGCATGAATTCCCAAAATCTTCTCAGCACTGTATTTTGTTTCTGGGTATAATTAACTCAACTGATTCAATTAATTTGTGAACTGCACTCACTCAACTAATTTGTGAACTGATCACTGTCCGATAAAAAAAGGTCTATTTATACTTGCACCTTGTTGTCTTTCTAATATCTCCGGCAAAGATCTGTTGTCAAATTCCAGTGATAATCATTTGATAAACGTGTTTTGGAAGATTGCTTAATTAGTAATAGCCATGCAATAAAACGTGTTGTTTTATTTTATTAATAGCCTTTGCCGTGTTTTTAATGATAATCTTTTATTTCACATACATTTAATTTATTTACAAATCGCACATATATACGCACATATATTTTTAATACAATTTACTATTTAGTTTTAACATTATTTTTTTTTTAATTAAACTTGAATGAAAAGAGATTTGTATGTTTTAACTTTTTAAATTATATATTTACAAATACTAATAAAAACTCTTTACTTCCTTTTATAACCCTTAGTTTAATTTCTCTAATGAAACACCCCTCTCCCCTTCTGATTAATTAATTGTAGCTTTTTTATTTCAAAACTAACACTAGAAAACTATTTGATTCTTATCCTTTTCTAAAACAAACTGCAATAAACTCTTCAATGTTTAATTTTATGTTTTTCTTTTATGAATGATTATTTTAATAATATAATTTTAGATAAAATTATATGTGCCTATATCAATATACGTACAATATATATATATATATATATATATATATATACATAATCAACCATTATCAATCCAATGCAGGATGAAGGTCTCTCCAAGTTCAATTCATTTTTTTCATATCTTTAGCTTCTCTTCTCCATATCACCCCTGCACACTTTCTTATTTCATCCATCCATCTCATATGTGGTCTCTTTCTGGGTCTTCTACAATCTCTTGTAATCCTGTTCAAAATTTCAATTGTCCAACTATTATTATCTTTTCTAGCAATATGTCCAGCCCAACTCCACTTCAGTGTTTTAATATTTTCAATGAGGTCAGAAACACCTGTTTGTTCTCTTACCCATACATTGTGTTTTTCATCTTTTCTTGTTACCCCCAATTATGCATTCTTTCCATACTTCTTTGAGTGGTCTGTAGTCTTTTTATTGCTCTTCTATTAAGGGTCCAAGTCTCAGATCCATAAGTAAGAACTGGCAAAACACATTTATTAAAAACCTTCCTTTTCAAACACATAGGCTTATTTTCATTTAGTATCAAGTTATTTCTACCAAAAGCACTCCAACCAAGTTTAATTTTATTATTAATTTCATCCATTATGTTTCCATCTGTATTAATAATCTGACCAAGATATATGTAACTGTTAACATCTTCTAACTCATCACAATCAGTCATTATTTTCATATTTTGAGAAAATCTATTAAATATTATTTTAGTCTTTTTAACATTTTATCTTTAGTCCTATTTTACTACTTTCATCTGATAACTCCTGCATCATTTCCTGTAGGTCTAAAGCATTATTTGCAAAAACAACATTATCTGCAAAATTTAAATGACTTAAATAATCTCCATTTACTTTCACTCCTTTAGATTTCCATTTTAATCCACAAAATATTTCTTGAAGCACTGCTGTAAAATGTTTTGAGATATGGAGTCACACTGTCTTACACCCTTTTCAATGTTGATTTTCCTACTATCATTATGTAATCTATATGTTGCTGTTGCATTTCTATAAATATTTTTAAAATATGACAATATCCTGGATCTACACCTTGATGATCCAATGCTGTAATCACTGAAGAAATGTCTATAGAATCAAGTGCCTTTTTATAATCTACAAATCCTATGCATAATGGCAATTCATATTTATTTGCCATTTCTATAACATCTCTCAATACCTGGATATGATCTACTGTACTAAAACTACTTTTATATCCAGCTTGTTCTCTTGGTTGGTGGAAATCCAATGTTTTCTGTAGACGAGTTGTAATTATCTTAGTAAAAATTTTGTATAAAACTGATAAAAGGCTGATAGGTCTGTAATTTCTAATATATTTTTTATATATTTTAAATATTAATACTGCATTCTTCCAATCATCTGGTACATCTTTATCATTTAGACATTTGGTATTTAATTTTGCTAATTTTTTTTCTATTTCTTCACCTGCTTCTTTTAATATATCAATTATAATTCCATCATTACCTGGAACCTTTCATTTCTTCATAAATTTAATTGTATGTCTCAATTCCCTATTCAAACGTATGCCCTGTTTCTAATGAATGTAAATAAACAAGTAATTTATCATATCTATGCTGAGTCACTCTTGTGTAAATTGAAAATGTTGTTTCACTTACATAACTATTCCTAATATTCTTCTCATGACAAGATTTACTCTACTTTATATACTCCATTTGTACAATTTTCTATATTTCCTAAACATTTCTTATCCAAAATATTAAACATACTCTTACTTTTCTTATTTACCACTTTAAATTTTATTACATTATTAAACTTTTTATTAATTATCCAAAATATTTTATTTATATTATTTACAATATAGAGCTCGCAACGATCATTCTACTTATACAGTTTTTTATCAGCACCAGTGTACAAGTCACCATGAGTGCATTCCGGACAATCCTACCATCGTATGTAGAGAGAGACATGACCTCAAAAGAAAGATCAAATAGGCTTTATTTATCTCTCATGACAGCGATGCCATAAACAGGAAGGACACATGTTTTTCTCTATCAAAAAGATGGAATTAGCATATTTGCATAAATTTAAACGTAAGCAAGCTATGATTATGAAGGCAAGATCCTTTGAAAGGGCTCAGCTGTTTTAATATTTTAGTTAGCTATTTGTATTTGTATTAACAGCTTTTGGGAGCAGTTGCGCCGCACACACACTTGTGCTTCAATATTAATATTATATGGTTTTACACCCATATTTACCTTTATTATGTTTATCCTTTGTTCTATTATCCTCCTCATGATTATTAACAATAAATCTATATTCTGACATTTTTATATTATTTTCTGCAATCTTTACTGGGTAATCATTATGTTTAAATTCCTTATCATTAAGTTTAAATTCCTTCACTATCAATTCCACTTGTTTATTTTAATCCTTTTTATTTGAGCAATAATGTGCAGCTCCATACATTCTTGAAGTAATACTATTTATTTTATATTGCTTATCTATATTTAAATTCCAATTAGCTAAGTTATTATGTATATTCATCTTTTTATATATTGAAATCTCTATTTTACCCCTACCATTATAATATGACTTTATTAATAGAAGATTCAAATATGATAGTTTTTTTTTTTTTTTTAATGTAAATTTTATACTTTCATCTAATCTATTAACTTTCTCAAGAATAAAGTTATTTGATTTTGACTATTATTAAAAATCAATAGATAATCATCCATGTATCATTTTATAAATACTGGAGCATTCTTATTACTCATCATTAAATTTTCTATCCTTTTCATACTCATATCACTTAGCATGGTACTTAATGCCCCTCCTATTAATAATCTTTTTTGTTGTTTGTAATACTTTTCTTTAAACTTAAATGTAATTGCTTTGCAATAAATTTCCATAATCTCCATCAATATTTATGTTGCTGTTTCTATTTCCTTACACTTGTCATTTTTATATCTAGTAGTTTCTTCACATCCATATTACACTAATACTAAAATTAACATTAATATTACTAAGCGTCAATAAATGTCAAGTAATTTTAAACATTGTATTGTTTTAAAAAAGTAACTTCTGATAAATTCATTTTGAAGAACATAATTTATGTGTAATTAAAATCACACATAATTATTGTTGGTTTGAATGTATTTATTATTTTCATTATTAAACTGTTTTGTAATACATTTTAAATAATATTGAAAACCAAATGATTCTAATAAGTTTTTTTTTTGTTTATGTTATAATCAAATGATTTTTTTCTTGATAGAGGTTACTATAGTTAGGACAATGATCAATATATAATCAGGTCAACTATTTTTTAGATAGACTGTTTCTATCTTTTGGGGATATAACAGTGCTAAATTTGGTAACAGTATTGTTTTCTAATTTTGTGAAAACCAATTGGTAAAATAATGAAAGTTTCATCTATAATCCTTGGGTAAATTGTGGTAAAACATTCTGTTATCTATCCTGTCTCTACATTTAAAATTTTCTGCATTAATAATTATTGTGCCATGAAAGTTAGATCTGTTAAACTAAAAAAAATGAAGAAATTAACTAAAAGGATCATTCAAATTCTTGTTTTGTCTAAGTTAAGGAAACAAATATTTTTCAAGTTAGAACTAATTATCTAATGACTTGTTCTTTATTAATATTTTCCTGATATAGAAAAAAAAAAGTAAAAGTAATATTAAAAAAAAAAAAAACTAGAAACATTTTTTTTTGCACTTTTTAAAAATAGATCATCTGCATTTATAAATAATGGAGACACTTTATACATTGAAATACAGATGTCTCACTAATAATTGTCTAGGGAAATAATAATAATAATAATAATAATAATAATAATAATAATAATAATAATAATAATAATAATAATAATAATAATAATAATAATAATAATAATAATAATAATAATAATAATAATAATAATAATAATAATAATAATAATAATAATAATAATAATAAGGGGGGGGGGGGGGGGGGAGAGGGGGGGAGGAGAAGAGAGAGAAGAAGAGGAGGAGAGGAGGAGGAGGAGGAGGAGGAGGAGGAGGAGGAAGAGGAGGAGGAGGAGGAGGAGGAGGAGGAGGAGGAGGAGGAGGAGGAGGAAGAAGAAGAGGAAGAAGAAGAGGAAGAAGAAGAGGAGGAGGAGGAGGAGGAGGAGGAGGAGGAGGAGGAGGAGGAAGAAGAAGAAGAAGAAGAAGAAGAGGAGGAAGAAGAAGAAATACCTATATACATGTATTTTTTTAAAAGGGAAAAAGAAAAACTTTCTTGAAATAAGTGTGAAAATTAAATATACATCCTTTTTTTTAAAAAAAAAAAATACTATTTGAAAATAAAGTGCTAAGATTATGAAAGATAAATTAATATCATCTTTGGTGACTTGAGAATAAAATTAAATTATATGTTATACTGTATGCAAGGTGTAATTCTTATAACTTCATCCATTCTTTAATTCAACTGTAGTTATTATTATACTAATTTGTAGAAAAAAGTGTGCGTTTTCTTTAATGTTCTAGCTGATTAATTATACATATAGTCTGTAAATAATGTGTATGTTTATTGTCCAATGTCATCATATTCATTTACTTAAGATCCAAATCTTATCATTATAATCCAATTGGGAATTAAACCTCGTTTCTAATATTTCTTTTTACATTTTTATTATTATAATTTCCAAAAAAAGAGAGAACACTTTTTATTTTAAAAAAAACTTCTTATATTACTTTCAATGTTTTGTAAAATGTAACCTGATGAAAACTTTTTACCTGAATGGACAGCTCAATAGAGAAATAGTTCTGCTAATGAGATAATGTGAATTTATTTATTTAATGTTTTTTTTTTAAAGAAAAACTAATTGGTAAAAAAAATATTTTCTTTTATAATATCAACGTATGTTAAGGTTTATATCTGTCACATAATATTTAAGAATCTTGTAATAATGAATGAATGTCTTACTATCATTACTCTGAGTTAAGTTTGTATTTAATATGAAGTAATAACTATGAAATATATCTGATTTATTATATGCAACTGGAGATATGAACTTTGCATGTGAGGATTTAAAGAAAAAATGTTTTATATTTATTTTAACAGATAAAACGTATTTAAATTTATCAGAAGTAACTCTAAAAAGAAAAAGGCTATAACAAGATATTTCTTGTTTAATGTGACACCAGAATTTATATTGTATTAATTAAGTAATTTAGTAACAGTTATTCTTTATTAGTACATCCACTTTATTTTAGTTTAAGCTTGCATGATATACATTCATTAGAATTGATTTTATTATACTTGTCTGTCTGTCATGTACAACTACAGGGTTGATACATCTGTATTTTTAATTCATTGTTTTCAAATATTGATTGAAGTATACATTTTAATATAGGTTTATTATTATTAGTGTGTTTTGCTATCTTGCCTAAGAGTAGAGTTGGTATATGCATAATATCATCGTATTTTAATACTTATAATGTATTTTATTTTATGGGATGAAAATGCTCTTCCCAAAATACTTTATTTTTCCATGAGAAGATTAGTTTTTGATATAATATTATAGTATGTTTGATAGTCAATGTGATCAAGTCTCATGATAGAAGACGATCAAGAGTTTATATAATATTTAGTATACTTAAAGTGTTTTTTAATCCTTAAAAAAGATTATATTTGGTGCATGTTCATTTCTTTAGGTGGTGAGATATACTCCACACCTATACACTTTTATGCCTGAGAAATAGGAGATAAACCACCAAATACTTCATTGTAGTATTTTACTCTGCAAACATTAGTTGTTATTTTGCAGTCCTCATGTGAAAGTAAAGATAATTCCACATAAAAGGTGTATATTATTGTGCTCTTTTAAAAGCTATGGAAAGAATAAATGTTAGATTTGAGGTATTTATTCCTCAAGGTGCACTTTATTATCAGTAGTGCCTTAGTAATTGAGATCAATATCTGTATTGTGCTACTGAGCCTTGCTGGTAGTTCACAAGCAAATCAATGGAGAAAGTTAATTTAAAATTGCATATTTTAAAATGCTTATTTATTGAGGGAATATTTGAACACAATTTTTATTGTTAATTAATAGTTAAGAAATAGTCTTAGTTTACATTAAGATATCCATAATTAAAATATTTATCATAATTTAGGCGGATATTAAGTTAAACATGAAATGGGGAGTGGGACTTCTGATAAATGACCCATGATTATTAACAAGTTATTTAATTATAAACCATAACTTGGTTAACTTTATTAGTAATAAAGTTAATATTTTAATAGATTTAATATCACTATAGTAATAAATAAGATGAAAGAAAAACTAATTATCCAAACTCAAGGTAAAAGATTTATAAAAAGTTTACTAAAATTACAGATAAGTGTATTAGTAAATAATATGCACATTTCAGCTAGTTAATCCAGTGTAATAGCGTGATTTCAAACATGTATGAATTTATTATTTTAATTTATACCCGAATAGTAGACAGCTTAATGTGATAATTTATGTTTAGTATCAATGTGATATTATCTAATATATTTGTGTATTTTGTTTAGTTCTGTGTTAGCAATAAATTGTAGTCTTTTCAACGTTCATTGTGAATTCATTTTTCATATGCCAAGTATAAGTGTGTTTGCATAATATTTGAAAAAAAACATTTTTCTTGAGTCCGAAATCTTTTCAAACTTTTGAAATCTTAATATACCAAATAGACAAATTTATGCAGATCTGAACATTTTATTTCATTTCATTTTGATGATAATAATTATATGGAATTTAAAACTTCAGACTAAACATTATTTAATTGTAAAAATGAATTTATTTCCAAGTTATTAACCTTAACTGCACACTGTTTTAATTACATTTAGTTAAATTGTTGAATTAATTAGTTTTAGTTAATTTATTGTGTTGTCATGGATGATGGAAGGATCCAAAAATGTGCCCTTATCTTTCTATTATTCTGGCTGAGATTGATTATATTTATCACCCCTCTAAATAGGTATAATAGTTGTCATGATATGTGAGGACACATTGGCTGTTAGGTGAAGTGAATGTTTCCTATAACCTACCAGAATGCTAGTCATGTGTGACATCACAGTACTGTAAAATATTTTATTAAAGTAAACAAAGAAACATTGATTTTATTATTCTTTATTTAAGAAGTAATCTATTATTATTATTGATATTACACTTGTGGTGTGGCTTAAAAGAATTTAATTTTTAAATGTGCTATAAGAAAGGTATTTCCAGATCATATTGGAAAATAATTTACACAATATATATTTTTTTAGAAACGTTGTCAAGAACATGAGAGTTTATTATTATTGGTTAAAGGCGCAAATACTTATAGCTCAGAGAATGTGTTTTTGATTAAGAGAGGATGTTATTTTATTCTAAATTATTAATTAAAGAATGATTGCAGTTTTCTCTTTCTTCCCAAGATATTTATTTTACTGATGATAATTTATTTTATGATTTTAATTTCTTTCTTTATCTTAACTGCAAATCTCTGCAGCTGAATATTTGTTAAAACTAACCGACCACTGAGCATGGTCCGCGTTTGCATTTATAAATCTATATTCATTTAACCAGAGTCTCAAAGTAATTTCTATTTATTTATTAAATAGGATGCATCATTCAATCGTATTAACCATTGTACTAGGTTAGATTCGTTTAATCACAATCGCTAATTAAAAGGTTAGAATATATATAAACCACTACTTAAATATGCAATGTACTAATTGTTTTTTTTTTTTTTTATGTCCAGTATAAAGAAATATAGACATTTATAGACATATATATGCATTAAAATATAATGAAAAATCGGTATTGCTTTACGACATGTATTTCTGTAAGACCAGTTTATTATAACACCAACCGTAACAATTACTTAAAAAATTGATGTCATCAATTGTTAAGAAGAGCAGTTAAATTATACCAACCTCAACAATTACTTTAAAAAAAATGCTGTTTAAATAGAAAAATAGCTTTCTATGGCTGATTGATCTCATCTGGTCGCACAAGTAGTTGATGATATTAAATTTGTTATGTGTCATTTATGTATATTTTCATTTTTATCCCAAACATTACTACATGTTGAAAATATGACTAATTTCTAAAGGATGTATATTTCACGAATCAACAGCTCTTTTTATCTATACTTTACATCAGACTATTTTGTTTCTAGTAATTTAATAAACATAGCTACTGCATGTTGTTAAATGAACTTAAAAAGAGTGTTTAATTTTCAACAATGTGACCTGCTGAGATAGGTCAATGTTTTATGCATGTAAAAATATAACAGAAGAAAAATAGAAAATACAGTTAAAAGTTACGTGGAAAATTTAATATATATATATCTAAGGTTATTCAAAAATGCATAGAAACTGTAGTCATGGCTTATCACTAAATCACATCAAATGATTATTTAATTTTATTAAAAATATTATATCTAGCAACTCAGTATTAAAATATATATTAACTCTCTAAAGTATCATTCCACATACCAAGATATATAGATATAGAGAACTCTTTTTATATCTTGACAGCTTTGGGAATGAAAAGATAAAATATTTTTTATCACACGTTAAACAAGCTATGAGAGTTAATTAAATGATTGATTCGTGTCATGTCATTTTAGAAACTCTTTTTAGAAATAATAAAAATATTTTTTAATTATTTTATATTCTTACATACTTGCGTGTGACTACATATGTTTAAGAAATTTTATTAAAATAGAAAAAAAGATATATAAAATATTAAGATCTTACAATAATTTTATTATTATTATTATTATTATTACTTTGAAAAAAGTAATATAGTTTAATCACAAAAGTTACACTTTTTTATGATGATAAACGAGAGAAAAACTAAAACTGAATCACGTTATAAAAAATTTAATATACTTATGTAAACAAAAAACACAATGAGTGATGAAAATAAAATAAAGCTATTATTCAGTGAAAAATTATAACTTACATCTTACATATAAATTATTGTATGTCCAGAAAGGAGAAGGGACAAAAATATATTTTACAGAGTTAATGAAATACATTGTACAGGCTTAAACCTGCATTTATATATGTGATGTAGACAGGGTTCAAACTCAGACTTTCATACGACCCACCACTCTCAGTTCCATCTCATATTGCTGACCCACCTGATCACACACATGTTGAAAAGATAAATATTCACCAATATGCGTATTTCATGCTAAACCAGCAACTGATGATTTCTGGTTTAGCATGAAATACATATATTGGTGATTATTTATCTTTTCAACATGTGTGTAATCAGGTGGTGCAGCAATATGAGACGTCACTGAGAGTGGTGGGTAGTGTAGAGTTAATGAAAATAAACCGATTTAAGTTTCTTATTAAATATGTTGTATGTTAGAACAAAAATTGAAAAATTGCATAAATAAATAAATAATAATTCATAAAAATGATTACTAATTTTAGGGTAAAGTAAAAAATATTTTATTCTCTTTTATATGGTAAAACAAAAATTATGTAAAAAAAAAAAACATTAAGAATCGATTTATATTTTAATCCCACTTGTAAATAGGTGATTAAAACTACTTAATCTAACTATTTTTAAAGAGTAAAACAAAGGGAGAAAGAATATTCAATTGACTATCCTGGAGTAAGAAAGCCTCCAGTAAATAATGTTTTACCTTCATTTTTCTACAAGGGTATTAAAAAGCTTTTAATTTTCATTGTGATATTTAACACCCTTTGTACTATTTTAAATGTCTATATGAAGTTGAAGATTAATATCCTTTGCTATAGCCAGCTTTCAGCTTTGATAGTGTTCTTATTTTGCATATACAAAATTATTTGAAGGAAAAAAAAATAAGGACTCATATTTTATAAATAGTACAGGTAATGTATTGAATAAACAGTGTAATTGTTTTAATATTCACAATTTATGGAAAGTAAGTCAATCATGTGGTAACATTATGTTGTGTGAGTTTTATAAGGTTTAAATATTAAGTTATTGCTACTCACAATGGTGTAGTATGCCATAAGCAGGCTATAGTAAAGGATATTATTTTCCAATTTTACATAGGCACTTAGATCTGAGAGCATGAAGCTATTAAATACTTCACTGATTAAGGCTACAATTCCTATTACCCATTAGTACTCATAAAAGTTTTCGATTTATGAGTTAATGGAAAGATCTTATAGTTAGAAATCTATTATGATAATTTAAAGCTGTAATTATAAATTTATTAAGCACATATAAATTACATAAGTAATATTTTATTAAGGCTGTGAACCTTAAGAGTATGCACCTGAAAAATATAAAGATAGGGACCTCTACAGGTCTTAAATACAAGCTTATGACTTTGGAAGAAAAGAGCAGAACCACTCTTTGCTTCAACCTACTTTCTATATGAATAGGCAAAACTAAAGCATTTAAATCCGAGAGCATGAAGTACTTCAATACTTCCCTGATTAAGTCCACAATACCTATTACCCATTAGTACTCATGAAACCTTTTGATTTATAGTGAGTTAATGGAAAGATGTTATAGTTAGAAATCTATTATGATAATTTAAAGTTGTAATTATAAATTTATTAAATGCACACACATTATGTAATACTTTATTAAGGCTGTGAACCACAAAGGTACACTCCTAAAAATGCAAAGATAGGGACCTCTACAGATCTTAAACACAAGCTTATGACTTTGGAGGAAAAGAGCAGATATTTATTTTTTATTATATATATATATATATATTCTAACCTCCCCCCGCGCGTTCTCACCCCCAAAATTATTGTTTATTACGAATATTCGGGTTCTAGCTCAGTTTACAAATAAATAAATGAAATATTCAGCATTAATTAAAATGATTACTAGCTCTAATTTTAAAATACAAATACGGTTCAATTTTAAAATGAATTAACAAATATTTACTATTTTCATGAGACCTGGAGTGACAATACAGGGAATGAGATAGACTACATTGAGACATTATCCACACGATACTACCTCAATGGCATAAGAACACTATTCCCCCTTTTTACTATACCAAATAACTAACTCATAGTATTCTTACGACTTTCTAAGCTCTATTCACTACGATTAAAATAATAATCCTATCTTAATCTTCTTTATAACAAGAATCTAACTTAATTAAATAAAATGAAGTAAAATAAAATAAAATCTCAGGTTCAGAAATTGTATTCTAACTAATTTAAAATTACGGTAGTAAAATATGAAAAGGGAATTTTATGTCATAATCTACTACACAGCAACTAACAATAATAAAAATAATAATAACAATAATAATATAATATAATCTTATTTCTTCCTAAATGAAATAAATAAATATGTACGTGGTAGTATTTTAATAATCTGACAACAGAATACGTGTGGCAACATTAGCATATAATTTAATGTAATATTGTGGCAACCGACTTATGACTAATAAATAATATAAAATTATGATCTTTTAATTTTAACATACCAATAAATTCTCAAAATTATTATAACACTTTTATGTTTACCTTTTGTGCAAAACTTATATGTCTGTTTCAATTATAAATGTATCGTGATTTCATGCATCCATGTGGAGAAATAACAACTCGGACACAAAAACTTTAAAACAAATTTAAAACAAAGTTTATTAACAACATAAATAAATTAACAATATTTTACACTATATACATTGGATATCCCTTACTTTCATATCTCAACTTAGTTTATTAATTTATAAAATGAAATCAAAATAATATTTACTTTTCCTAGTTAAATCTTATTTTTTAACACTTAAGAAAATACAGTATTATTACTTGATTTATTATTATGGTTAGCTTATGACAAAATGCATTTCTTATATGATTATCACTAACACTTTGCATCCCTAATATTATTAAAATTATATTTTTTTTTTACAAAATTTACATTCGTAGTGAAATTCTACAAAACAATAAAATTTTAGTTTTATATTGGTTGTATGGAATCTTACAAAGTCAAAACATTGTTCTACATTCGGTATTAGGTTTTTATTGTTCATTATCCATTGTTTATTAATCCTAATATTCTCATTCAAGCCTTACTTCGGATGATATAATTATAACTATTAATATACCATGCACAAGTATATGTTTATTACACATTATTGAACTATTTTCTTAATAAATATGCAACACTTATTTTCTAAATATTATTTAAAACATTCAAATTTTATTATCATTTTTAAATCTAAACAACTTAGTTTAGATTTCTCTTTCAAAAAAATCTTTTATTCATTTCCGAATTAATTTTACAATGTATTATATGATTCTTTCTCTCTTTATGATATTTTGGACTTTCAATTTTAAAGTTACACAATTCTATACATTCCAGCAAATAAACTATTCTTACATAAACGATAACTTATCTTCAGTTCTATTTTATTCATTATTTCTTTAAAAATATCTTTCTGACCGATGCAGATTCACAAAATAAGGATAGCGAAGATAGATGCATAGGATCAAAATACAACTAGAATATTACTCGTCATATACCTTGACAATCATGGCACAGTGAATTAAAAGATACTATAGAGGAGTGACCTTTACCTGTCTACCAACCTCTATTATAGGAGTGATGTTAAAGCTATTTCTTCAGCTTTATTATAACATCAAAAAGTTTAAAGATATGCAAAACACTGTCCAAACCATATGTGTTCAGTCATAGGGCTTAGTTAACTATACTGAAATCACACAAAACTAAATATGATCCAAATCCTTTATTTTTCCTATTTCTTAAAAAAAAAACATCATCTTGGTTTCCTCTCCACTAGTACTTCCAAGTCACTATCCGATCTTATTTCTCAAGATTTTTTCTATACTGTACATCAACAAATACATATCTGCATTACTAACAATAATAAAATTCATTTATTTTAAAACTATTCCACTGTTCTATAAGAAAATCTTTTTACTACTTTCCTCCGTATATTTAATCATATACAAACTATTTAAATATCTGAATACTTTATCACATGAAAGTTCAAAAGAATCACACAATTGTTCTGTTAAATTATATTATTAATATACTTTAAATAAATTATTGCATGCATATTCCGAATTACTCCTATCTCATTATATGTTAAAAATGTTGTATAAAATGTGTACATATAATTTAAACTTTCACACTTCATTCTTAGGTCAATAGATGATCTAAAAAAATACATTATGCAATATAAATAACTATCAAAATTACCAAAACGACCTTTATCTTCTCGATCGCATTCCGTAGGCTTCACCATCCATTTGATCCTTGTAGATATAAGATTCACATCCATACACTTTATTTTAAACACTATTTCTATAATTTTATCAAGCTATTATATTTAATTTTTAATATTACTAAATTTATGTTTATATGTTTTCCCTAATCTCAAATAACATTTTATATTTTAAAATAAATTAGTAAAAAATATTTAAACTATATTTACTGTACTTCTTTATCAAACTTTCTTGAAAACCGTTCATATTAAAGCTAAAAAAAAATGTTTATTATTTCTTCTTCAGTCACTTCTTGTTCAATTTTAAGGTAAAACAATTATTGCTCTGTTTAATAAATATTCATAGATGACAATCCTTGGTTTTTTATAATTTTTAATACAATTATTAATTATGACATTAGTTAATCCTGTAAAGAAAACGTCTACATATTCTCTTCTAATATTTTTCTGCTAATATTTTCCCGCGCGACTTTTATGATGCATCTTCTAGGTACTGTTATTTAAATATTCAGTAAATTTTTCTGTCTCCATGGATCCATTTTCATTAAGTAATTTAAATTTCCAATTTCCTAATCTCTATCTTTATTAAGCGCTTTTATAATGAACATTTTATAATATTTTAATTCTTCTTAGATAAAGTTTCTTCTTTCCTTTTTTTAAAAAAAATAATGACTCTTTCCTATCATTATTCGGTAATTTTTCCTTTCTTTTAAAGTTCTGGTAACTATATACTTTGTAATGTTTCCTTTAAAAAGGACAAACATTCTTTCTCTGTTATAACTTTTACATAATTTTTTTCCTTTATGATATACGTATCTTAATTTTTCCATAGAGAAGAATAAAATAACTTCAGAGTAGCCTTATAAATTTGTGCATCATAATTTTTCCTGACGGCAAATAACTTCTCTTTTAAGTTTTCCGTATAGCGTCCAAATTATATTCCTCTGAGTTACAATAATAAGTTTCTGGTTGAGCATAAATAAAACTGTATCAAGGCACTTTACAAATATTTTTCCTTTATCATAACTTCTATATACTGTTTTCTGTAGTATTTCCATTTTACTGTAAGGTTTTGGCTAAACTTGAATAAAATATTCTGGTAAGAAAACTTTTAAAAATTAGCCCTCCATGTAAAGGCAGTTCAAAATATTATATTTTAAAAAACTTTTAAAATAAATACAAAATTTTAAAATTACATTACTTTTCTAGCTTATGATCTTATTCAGCTAAAAAAAATATGTTACTCCCTCCTTCACTTACACATTACTTTTTTTTCCGCTCCGTCTAATTCTTATTTTCCATCTGCTAAATTACCTCCGTTGATTGGTTAATGACTTTTTTAGCGCGAACAAATTTATACATTTTAGTTTTATAATAGATTAAACCTTTTAAAATAAAGAATTTATGACATCATGTCTTAAATATTATTTAGAATGTATTTTTTTTTAACTCAATTATAATTTTATCAAAATCATTTAAACTTTAAAACAATTATTAAAATAATATTTAATACCTAATTTAATATTAATATTTAATTTATCTTGTTTTTATTTAAATAAAATATTTAATTTTTTATTAACTGTATTCAACTTTTAAACACTACTTAAATATTACATCATTTAAACATTTAAAATAACTATTTAATATTTCAACATTCATTTCAATGATAGACAGCAATTACATTTAGTTCCATAATTCACAAACTTTATTATTATATTCTAACAAGCGTGTGTGTGAAGGTATATAATATACAGTCACATGATTACTAACTTTATCAGATGATTTTTTAATTTACGTCTCGGTCTAAATTACCAAAACTGATATATTTTATAAAAAATTTGGAAAATAATTTAAACTTGTAGAACTAAATATAATTCTCACCATCCCAAAGTTTATTTTAAAATATACTCTATTAATTTTGACTATTAAATACAATTATAACACTACATATAGCATTTATTTAATTTATTAGTTTTAAAATATCATACTCGAATTAATAATATACTTTTAACTATTTATAGCTGTATTATTTTATATGGCCAGCTTTTACAACCATAAGCAAGGATATAATTAAGCTTTATTTAACTGTTTTCTTCCAAAATAATCCATTACACTTTTATATACCAGGTATTTTCAGCCTTAAATTGTACTATAAAATCTAATTGATCATACAATTATCAATATATTACACAAACGTATCTTAAAATTTAAAATTTTTTAGCAATTGACCATTCTACCTTATTATGACCTATAGATAAGGGCACAATATATATATATATATATATATATATATATATCTGTATCTATATATATATATATATATATATATATATATATATATATATATATATAAAGCAAGCCACATATCATGTAACTGCACGTTTTAGGCTTGTTTTACAATGTGCAATATAGGAATGTATTCTCTTGCAGCACTTATCAGTAAAAGCTCATTAAAGCTATTCATACATTTCCCATATATATATATATATATATATATATATATATATATATATATATATATATATATATATATATATATATATATATATTCCTGCTTGTGAGAGTGCTACACATAAGTTACAAATGTTCAAAAATAAAATGGCTTCATAAATAACACAGAAGTAATAAAATGAGTAAGTTGTTCATAAATAAGTAAAGTAAAAACAAAGAAAAACATTTCATTTGAGATAAATAAATTTATAAAAGTCTATAGAGTTTTTATCATTATTAGTTTAAACAAAATTCACTTCACTAAAAGAAAATAATCTATAAGAGTTTCAAGGGTTTTAAACTTTTGCTAAAATGTCATTTATCAGTAAAAATTACAATTAATTAGTTAGATGGGGAAGAGAGTTTGGTTTAAAAATATTAATACTAAAAATTTAAAGATTGATTAATTGAAAGGGTGAGGAAATTAATTTAGAAAAATTAAAAGTACTTGAATTTAAAGAATTAAAGGTATAACAATTAAACTATAAATCCTTCACATAAAATTAAAGTTACTCACTATTTATTTAAGTTGAAGAAAAAAAAGGAAATCTCTTCCTATTTATTTAAAATAATTAAGATTATTTATGATGAGTTGATTTAAAAAAAACATAAAAAAGTATAGTAAAATATGTGCATGGTAATATAATGAAATATGAAAGTTAAAAATAAAAAAACCAAACAGATGAAAGCATATACTTGGATTTTCCCTCAAGGATTGTATGCAACCAGACTTAGCAATGACTACTAATTAAAAAAATCCACAAACAATAGAATTAGCAATGGCTACCAACTGAAAAACGGATTAAAATCTTATCAGAATTTAATCAAAAAACTGGACAGATTTCAACAATGGATATAGCTGGCAGATATAAAAACTAATTAACAAAGTAACAACAGGTCATCAAATAAATGGAGTGAGAATCAGATTCAGTCAGTCAATCAGTTCTTCAATCAGTTGAGTTTTTATAATCAGTCTATCATGTATTCAGAATCAGTGTTTTCATGGCAATGCAGTGTTAACAGCCATTAGAAGCATATGGCCAGACTCCAGCCTTAATTCAATAAAAAATCAGCAACCTGAATGATAAATGTGATACCTTTCTAATAAATTGAAACCACCAGAGATTTATAACTGTCTTAAATAATAGTACTACATATAGCAATGATAGAAACCACAAAAATCTCAAATCCAACTGGTTGGAAAAAATTCACATGAAACAGCAAACAGCAAGGAGTCAAAGTCCAAAATCCTATAGATAATGAATAACTTTTTTATTCTATATCTGATATTAATGTAGCCATTGCTAATCTTGAAAAGTTCCAGAGTCAGTTAATAAATGAACTCTATGACTGCATAAAATTATTGCATGATGTTGCATGTTTTGAATGCTTGTAATTATTTTAATGCTGAATTTATTGTTATTATATATCATATTATAATATGTGTTTGCCTGAGGTTATTACAAATCATTGTTTACTTTAACTAAGATTTTATAAAAGTAGATTTAAAATTTATAATAATAAGTATTTAGTTAAAATAAATTATCTTTAAAAGTTAATAATTTTCAGTCAATTCTTTTACCATTAAATAAAGTAACAGTATATTATATAATCCTTTTGACTGAGATAGTTGGGATTTTTAGGCACATGAATTAGTTTGCCATCATTCAAAGCATATTACTTTTCATAGCTAACTGGTTCCAGGAGTTTACTCTGAAACAAAATAGTGCTTTGAATAATAGATGTTGAATTCTGCAGCCAAGAAGATCTGTGCCCTTGAAATGTGGTCACAGTTATATATGTTTAAATATAGCTCTAACTTGAGCACATGTATCCTCTGGACATTATTCTTCTCTACCTAAGAGACTAGTGTGGAGCAATATTTAAATTGTGTTATTATAAATTGAATTACGAATAAATAATTGTATCATATGTTGTATGTATAAAATAAGTCTTATAATTTTGTGTTCACAAGTTTAGATTTTTTTATTTAAAGTGTCAATTCAAAGTTCATGCTAGTTTTTGTGCTCCCCACAAGATTTACACCTCCACCCAGTTCATTTGGCTTTTCACCACATGGAAGCAGAACCACCATAAATGACAGTTAATTAAGTATTTTTTTTTGAAAATATTCAAAGAAATGCTAAATCGCATAATTGAAATAAAAAAAAAAAAGTGGTATAATTTAAAAAAAAAGAATTGACAGAAACATTTTTTTTCTTTTAAATGAAAAACAGTTGGATATTGTGGGCGGAGTTATGGCATTGAGGACAGGTAGAGAGAAAAAGGATAAAGGGGTTTAGCATCAGTTATATGTTCCATTTTAATAATAAATAAACAATAATAATATTTGATTTATTAAAGCAAAAGATAATAGATATTGTGTTAACTTTATTTGTGGTTTAAAAATATAAAAAAATGTAAAGTACTGTGTAACAATGGATAAAGAAATGGAACTGGCAGACAGTCCGATATTTTTTAAAAATCCTCAAATAATAGAAAAAGAGAAAGTAGAGATATTTGAGACATGGATAATGATGCAAATGATATTGAGAAAAATGGAAGAAATGCAACAGGAATTCAGGCAATGTCAATAAGAGGTCAAAGCAGAATTAATAGAAGATATGTGTTAAGAATTTAAGCAAGGTCAGCAAGAGCTCATTGCAGAAATAAAAGAAATGAGACATGAGATAACAGGAAAGGTAGATAAAGGCCAAATTATAGAGTTAGATTTTGTTAAAGAAAATCATGAAGTCGAAAAGGGGTTCGAGATAGTAAAAGATATAAGTGAATGAAAGGATGAACTATAAAATGTAGATCAAGAAATGGTAGAACAACATAGCATTAAATATAGCAATTTGGACATGAAAATAATACAGATAGAAGATAATGTAAAAGAGCTTGTACAAGAAACTAAAAATGAAAAGATTAAAGTAAATGATCATTTTAAATGTAGATTTAAAACAAAGAGGAAGAACAGGAAAAATTATTCTCAGTTTAAAAAACTACGAAGTTTTGCTAAGTATGATGGTTTTCTGATTTACAAAGTGGAAAATAAAATGGAACAGAAAAGAGACAAGGCAACAAATTATAAATGATGGATAGACAAAAGGGGAAAATTAATTTATATTATAGTGTTAGTAGAAAGAAAGAAAGAACCACCTGACAAAGCTTAGGAGTTATAAATGGATGGAATGTTAAAGTAAAGAAACAAAGGACTTTAAATGGATAATAAGTTAATATATATTTATTTTGGTGTAGGTGATAAACTTTAATCTGAAAATTTCTCTATTTAAAACTAAAATAATAAAAAAGGTGGAAGGAAATGATGAGTTGTTTTTGTAAATAGTAATAATGGAGGCTTCACTGACTAATTTTTTTTTTTTTTGCATACACATATTATTTAAGAAAAAAAGGTTGTAAATAAAAATCAATAAAGTCAAGTTAAATAAATAAATAAAATATCTGTAGAATAATAATAAATAAAGTGGCATAATAAAATAAAATAGTTTTGTTTAATATACACAAGTTAATAAAAAACAATTTAAAGAAATATTTTTAAAAAAATAATAGTGTAAGATAAATAATTTATTTAAGAAAATGTACATCTAAGTTTAAGTTAGGAGTGTATAAAAGATTGTAATTAATTGAAAGGAGGGTAGCAATAATAGAATTGAGTTTTAAGAAAAGTTAAAGCTGTTAGATGGATGAAATTAGTACCCATAATGGACTGTCAGGGATCACATCTCAGGCAATGTCCTCAATCTTTTTAAATATGCGCACTGGGAATAAACAGAGTAAGCCATGAACCACTTCTTTGGGAGGAGAGTCTCCATATTTCATATTATTCCCAAAGCATAAGTCGAATTGGACTGTATGTAAATCCTGTCATTGGCAGTGATCAGGTCTTTTTACAAAGTTCAGTAGAAACGCAGCAAATGAAGCTTTATGTCAAATATCAGTAAGTCAGTATAAACCAGCAATTCTCTGCATCTGCATCATTTTTAAAATATCTGTAACACAAAAATAGTGCTGTCCCAGTGGTCATCATTTATTACAAGGTCATTGTAAGAAATGTTGGCAGCATTAGAAGGAAGAAAAGTGTAATCGAAACAGATTGCCCATGGCATGTATAGTCCACATATAAAGAAAGTAAACTTAGATAAATAAAAATATAATGTAAATAGTTCAGATTTAAGAAAAAAGTTATCAGAGAGAAAATGGTCAAACTGACACATTTTACTCTGTTCAGGGGAGATGTGTAATTTACTGCTTATGAGAGCACTACACATAAGTTACATTTTTTTAAAAAATAATAGGGTTTCATAAATAATGGAGAAGTAATAAAATCATTAAGGTGTTCATAAATAAGTGAAGTAAAAACAAAAAAAAACATTTCATTTGAGATAAATAAATTAATAAAAGTCTATAGAGTTTTTATTATTATTACTTTAAACAAAATTCACTTCACTAAAATAAAATAATCTATACAAGTTTAAAGAGTTTTAAATTTTTGTATAAATGTCATTAATCAGTAAAAGTTACAATTAATTAGTTAAAGGAGGGGGGTTGGTTTAAAAATGTTAAAACAAAAAAAGTTTAGATTGATTTGAAATGGGGAGGAAATTAACTTAGAAAAATTAAAAGTAATTGAATTTCAAGATTTAAAAGTAAAACAATTTAAACTATAAATCTTTTACATAAAATGAAAGTTACTCTCTGTTTATTTAAGTTAAAGAAAAAATGTAATATCTTCCCATTTATTTAAAATAAATAAGATTGTTTACAATGATTTGATTTTAAAAAAAATAAAGAAGTATAGTAAAATGTGTGTGTGGTAATATAATGAAATATGAAAATTAAAAAAAAATAAAAAAAACAGATGAAAGTGTATCATTGGAGTTTTTCTCAAGGATTATATGCAAACAGAATTATCAATATTTACTAATTAAAAAAATCCATAAACAACAAAATTAGCAATGTTTAGCAACTGAAAACAGGATGAAAATTTTATCAGAATTTATTAAAAAAACAGATGATGAATTTCAACAATGGATATAGATGGCAGACATAAATACTAATTAACAAAGAGACAACAGGTCATCATATAAATAGAGTGAGAATAAGATTCAATCAGTCTATCACTTCTTCATTCAGTTGAGCTTTTACAATCAGTCTATCATGTATCCAGAATCAGTGTTTTTATGACAATGCAGTATTAACAGCCATTGGAAGCATACAGCCAGATTCCAGCCTTCCTCTGATAAAAAAAAATCAGCAATCTGCCTGATAAAAGTTATGCCTGCCTAATAACTTAAAACCATCAGAAATATCTAGCTGTCTTGAATAATAGTACTATGGATAGCAATGATAGGAACCTCCAGAAAAACCTCAAATTCAACCAATTGAAAAAAAATTCACATGAAGCAGCAAACAGCAATAAGTCAATGTCCAAAATCCTATAGGTAATGAATAACTTTTCTTAATCCATTTCTGATATTAATGTAACCATTGCTAATTTAGAAGCCTTCCAAAGTCAGTTAACAAATGAATTCTATAACTTCATAAAATGAACTGTTGATGTGTGTGTTTTGAATGCTTGTAATTATTTTAATGCTGAATTATATTGCTATTCTATATTTTATTACACTATGTGTATGCCTGAGGTTATTATAAATCACTGTTTAATTTAATTAAGGTTTTATAAAAGTAGTTTAAAATTTACTATAATAAGTATATAGTTAAAATAAATTATCTTTAAAACTTAATATTTGTTGGTCAATTATTTTACCACTAAATAAAGTAACATATATTATATTATTTTTTGATTGAGTTAGTTGAGATTTTTTAGGTGCTGAATTAGTTTGCCATTATTCAAAGCATGTTAGTTCTCATAGCTAACTGGTGCCTGGAGCTTACTCTGAAACAAAAAAGTGCTTTGAATGATAGTGTTGATTTGTGCCCTTGAAACATGGTCACAATTATATATATTTAAATATAGCTATGACTTGGGCACATGTATTTTCTGGATATTATTCTTCTCTGCCTAAGGGATTGATGTGGAACACTACTTACATTGCATTGGTGCAGATCGAATTAAGAAGAAATATTTGTATTGTATGTTCTATGTATAAAGTAAATCTTATAATTTTGTGTTCACAAGTTTAAACTTTTTATATAAAGAGTCAAAGTTCATGCTAATTTTTGTGCTGCCCAAGAGATCTACTATCCCACCCAGTTCAATATATATATATATATATATATATATATATATATATATATATATATATATATATATATATATATACAATGTCTGTATTTTTTCAAACCAATATATGTAATCTTATAATTGAGTATTTATAAATATGGTAATTAGATATATGTAAAGTATAACTTTAAAATTTTATCCACCTAGGCGCGCTTTTGACTATCCTTGTAGTCTTTGTCAACTAACATTTTTGAAAGACTAATCTACCCACAATTCCTTGATATTAACTTTTAATTAAGTCTTGTTTGTATTTGTACAAATAAAACAAGACTTAATTAACAGACAGGTAGCAAACTGTAAGATCATGGAATTGTGAAACAGTTAGCCTTTCAAATTGTTAGTAGACAAAAAATATGAGGATAGAAAGAGCTACTAAGTGGATACAATTTTTAAAGTAATATTTTACATATAGCTAATTACTGTATTTATATATCTTCAATTATATATATATATATATATATATATATATATATATATATATATGATCAACAGATGACATTTTTACCAAAAGCGTTTGTTTACACAAACGATCAAAGAGTCAGAATTAACTATCTCTTTCGTTTTAGCCCACTTTCAGATCAGCTGATTTCAAGCTATTTTGCTATCATCAGTGAAAGACAGAGCCAAGAAACTAGATCTAAAAACTGACTCCAAGTGTTTATGCACAGAGTTTCTATCAGTTTGCAAGCATGAAATTTTTCAGACCGATAAAGTCTTCAAATTCAGCCAAACAAGCTAGATAGCTATATGGGTCTGATCTCAGTTCAGCTTCTCCACATAGTCAAAGCCTCTGCAATCTATATCATTGTGGAAACCTTTAAAGGTAGATTTATGAAAAACAAAAACAAGTTTTAATCACGTTAAAACCTGCTGACACTTGTATTTATGATCAACAGATGGCGTTTTTACCAAAAACACGATCAAGCGTTTGTTTACACAAATGATCAAAGAGTCAGAATTAACTATCTCTTTCGTTTTAGCCCACTTTCAGATCAGCTGATTTCAAGCTATTTTGCTATCATCAGTGAAAGACAGAGCCAAGAAACTAGATCTAAAAACTGACTCCAAGTGTTTATGCACAGAGTTTCTATCAGTTTGCAAGCATACAATTTTTCAGATCGATAAAGTCTTCAAATTCAGCCAAACAAGCTAGATAGCTATATGGGTCTGATCTCATTTCAGCTTCTCCACATAGTCAAAACCTCTGCAATCTATATCATTGTGGAAACCTTTAAAGGTAGATTTATGAATAACAAAAACAAGTTTTAATCGCGTTAAAACCTGCTGACGCTTGTATTTATGATCAACAGATGGCGTTTTTACCAAAAACACGATCAAGCATTTGTTTACACAAATGATCAAAGAGTCATAATTAACTATCTCTTTCGTGATTAAAACTTGTTTTTGTTTTTCATATATATATATATTTATATATATATATATGTATATTACAAACATAAAGCTAAACTAGTCAATATATATTCAAATCTACCCCAAATCCAAAATTCAAACAGACCAGCATAAAAATAATATTAAAACACTACCAAAGGTTTCACTGCTACAAGCAGACTTTTCAAGTGTAAAGAACTACAAAAACTACACAATATATATAATATTAAACATTACCCACAAATCCATTCACTTCCCATCCACTTTGGTAGTGTTTTAATATTATTTTTATGCTGGTCTGGTTGAATTTTGGATTTGGGGTAGTTTTGATTATATATATATATTGTGACAGAATGCACTCTCTCAATGAGATAAGTTAAGGCAGTCATATCTCAATATAGTCAGATTTAAGGTCTTCACATAGGATCCCGCAAATGATATGATTTAACTTTGATATACAACTATATATGTTCCCAATAAATAATTTATTATTAATAAATTATTATATATAAACCACATCAACACAATTTTTACCTTAATTGATTTAACCATTATGCTCAGATTTGGAACTCGGGGAAGTTTAACAATTGACTCTCTTCAGGGGTTCTTATCAATTTACTAGAGTAATATTAACAACAAATCTCACTAACTCTTTAAAATGGGTTTCATGAAGTTAATATAATAATCAATAATGATTATTATATTAAATGTTTGTTGTTATTTTATAAAGTCAAATAATAAATAAAATAAGATTGAAGACTTCATTTAGTTTAATATAAAAAAAAAACAACATAATAATTATTTATTTAACAAATAACTTAAATTTTATAATATATAAAAAACATTTATATAACTACTTCCTTATATTAAAAATATAAATATTCTATTTATTTATGGTAGATATATTTTCTAACTTATAGCACAACATGATTTTATAACGTATATAAAATATAAGTATCCAAATATTAAGACTTCTACATTAACACTATTATATATTAATTACATTATACTAACAATAATCCAATTATTTATATATAATGTTTTCATTTGTTAACACAATTGTATGTAATTTATGTTTATTAATATAAAAATATATATTTCATATCAATGTTAGCCATTTATCCACTTATCATACATTATGGTTATTAGACTATTTGGATTAGTATAAATAAAGTAGTGTCATGTCATAAGCAAATAATAGTTTGTGAATTGAAAAGTAATTTGATTTCTTAACTCTAAGTTCACTTTATCTTTTTATATTTTTATGCCTTTCTCATATTAATATTTCATAACCTATATCTACATTTTTAATAATTTTAATAAAAACAAAAATATTTTAAATTATTATTTCTCTCTTATTATTCATTTCTTTAATGAAATGAATACAATAATAAAGGAAATGAAAATAATGTTTTCCAATTATAAATTTTAAATACTTAAATGGTATTTATAAAAGTTAATACAATAGTCTTAGATGTTCCTGGAATTCATGAATGAAAATCCTTCAAAGATGCAATTTTCAATTTTTTCACTGCTATACATTAAAAAAATAATAGGATAACCCAAATTGATGTTTAATTTCCTCTTTGTATGCAGGTGTCATCTTCGTTAATACATAGTTCCTTTATTAACAATTATAATTCCGTTTTGAAGATATAGCTACTATATGATTTTATAGGCCTTTTGCAAAAGATGTTATTCACACACACACACACACACATATATATATATATATATATATATATATATATATATATATATATATATATATGACTAGGCAAGTGCATTTTATATATCCCATTATAAACCGGTGTTCTACTCACATTGAATTGTTCTTATAATGTAAAGTACATTAATTTATCTTAGTTGAATGATTTTTTATAAAACAGAAAAATATATTCAAATTACTTTTTTTAAAAAAATATTAGAAATTTCTTCTAATAAGTGTTAAATCATTCAAAATATGGATTTTATCTTATATACTGTTCTTTTAAATTGAACACAGTATAAGTCTTTGTGAGGATATAGCTGAAAGAATAGAATCCTTAATCTTCTAATATATATATGAGCTTGTTGAAGCATCTCACATTCTATATTGTTACATTACAATCCGATATGAAATCACTAAGTTAATTTCATTTCCTTTAATTTGATAAACTGTATACGAACCCAGAGGTCATCACATTGTTAATTGTCTTTTCCAACAATGGTTTTTCAATTTAAAAAAAGAAAAATATTAATTTACCAATTTATATATTTATTTTTATAAATTTATAATAGGAATACAAATATAATATATACATATTGATTATATGTATGTATGAATATATATATATATATATATATATATATATATTCATAGTAAAGCTAAACTATGAATATATATATATATATATATATATATATATATTCATAGTAAAGCTAAACTAGTCAATAAAATAATCAAAATTATTTTAAATTTACAACTCTACAGACTAGCCAAAAATTATCAACTCTAAAACATAACTAATGCATTCACTGCTACAGGTGGACTTCTCAAGTGTAAAGAACTATAAAATAATGACTAATTTAAACTAAACATTACCTAAAATTCCACATACATCCCATATATCTTTAATATTAAAAGAACTTTTAAATACGTTAATTGTTTCACAATCACAAATTTTTAATAATAAAGGTTTTGCAATCTTTTTTCTTCATTTCTGTCAAATAAGACAACCTTAGCTCATCAAAATTAATAATGTGCAGTATATTTTAAGTGATATATAAAATCGAATTAAGACATTTACTTCTATTCCTATTGTAACATACAATTATTGTTTAATTTAAACACAAAATACTATGACTTATATGTACCTTCTTACAAAAAAGAGCCAATATATCCTACTCCAGGAGTAAGTAGTCTTTCCCTTAAAAAATTCCTTTGTATTATTTAATAAATTATTCAAAGTAATATTTCTTACTCATAATAGTAATTATAAGGATAATACATTAAAACTAATGATTAGTTTTGGAAATATTTATCACTATTGCATAGCAAATGTTTACCCAAACATAACAAGACAATGTGGTTTTGATTCATCTTTTAATTTTGTGAATTAAATAAAGAATGCTAATATGAATTCATAACGTCTGTTTTAATATGGCTGAATTCTATGACTCATTAAACATCATTCATATTTTATCCAAACATAGCATCATGGATAGCGAAAGAGGTGAATTTATTGCTGATATATTATAATTGGACATAAAATAAAAATATCTTTGTAATTGTTATATAGTCCTAGTATTGGTAATTTAATTGTGACCTCTATTGAAAAAGAAGTTACATAATATTTTTAAAATTTTTAATAACTACATTTTATATATGTAATAATATTATAATTTGATGTCTGTACTTTTTCAAAGCAATATACATAATTATATAATTGAATATTTATAAATACAGTAATCAGATATATTTTAAAATGTTTATCTACTTAGTAGCACTTTCAACTATCCTTGTAGTCTTTGTTAGTTAACAAAGATTACAAGGACAGTCGAAAACACTACTAAGTGGATAAAACCAAATCATACATCATGTGACTTAACTTATTAAGCATTTATCCATAAAACTTGTCTAGTGGAAGTGGAAGGGTGGTCTGACCTCTGGATTGATGGATGAATGTAATAGGATTGTGCTAATGTGAAAGATGCAATCAGAGATTTGAACCTACATTGATCTGTATTGACTTCTCTGAGAGAAACAATGCCAAATGCAAACGTAGTCTGACACATTGCCAATAATTATATCCAATGAACAAGAAAGAATCATGTTTCTCCCTGTCAAAAATAGTTTCTTGTAAATAAATTTGTTTACATCTTACATTCAATTTTTATTTAATTCACCACTTTTTAAATTCTTTTATAAAACTGGAAGTCCTCTTGGACAATAATAGTTTACTACTAATTAATCGAAAATATTTTTTTTAATGTATTTAGTGTATTTATTTTAATGTTTAAAACAATATTTTCATAGGATATGTGTTCTATGCATAATTTATACTGAACAAATTACAGCAAATTCATAATTAAAAAACTAACCAAAATTAAAAATTTACAATGGTTATGATTTTTTTAAATATTTAATTTTGACAGATTTTTTATTCTGAATTTGGATAATTTATTATATTTACTCGTTAAGTTTTATGACTTTAGATTAAAAAGGTTTACTGTTTTGTTTAATAGTAATATGCAAATATATATATATATATATATATATATATATATATTATATACTATATATATATATATATATATATATATGTGTGTGTGTGTGTGTGTGTGTGTGTGATAAATCTATTTTGTAAACAGCAGTATAATAAAAATAGAAGAAACACCTTTAAAATATGTTTATGCATATGTTGTTCAAGCACCTCTTTTGAAATATGCTTATATAGATTATAGAATAAAATTATATAACATTTGAATAATATCTCTAGAAATTTTGATTTCTTCCTCTTGCATAATGCTACAAGTTATCTAAAAAATATTAGAAAGAGGGTTAATACATTTTTTTACATCCTTAAAAATTGTTTCACAATAAGTTTGTAATATTTAAATAAAATAATAAACTAGGCCATATAAGATGTTTAACAACATTTTATGTTATTTAAGACAATATTTAACCATAACTTGCTTTATAAATTATAATATTATCATCTTAAAATTTGATAGTATTGTTGCATTCTTGGTTAAATGTCTTTACTCAATAGTTCAAATGGGTAAAAGTGTGATCTGCCAATTTAAAAAAAATGATTTAACAAAAATATAAAAATGTAGATTTCAAAACCATTTAATAGTTTCATCACTGAGATTTGCAATATGACAAAAATAAGACTGTAAAGTTGTTTTTGGTGATTACAACAAGAACCACTTTAATAAATGCAAAATCTTATCAATCATTTTTATGTGACCAAATTATATACTTTTAATGATTTACTTATCATAAATAGTGCAGTACTTTTTTTTCACATATCAGTGGCTAAAAATCATCTGAGTACATTTTCCCCAAAAACACCATCTATGATTTTGTGTTTTGGACTATAATGTTTAATAAATATTCTTTATTCCTCTTAGTAATCGTGTATTTTAATCTAAGTTATTCTATAATATATTACTTTACCATATTGTACCATCCATTGGTATCTTAGGGTTTACATGATTTATATGTTTCATATTGTGTGACCAAATTTTGTTCAATTTGCTAATTCCCTCATTTGAATATGTCAAGTAATTTTACCAGTGCAGTTATTTTTCCTGGTCACACATTAATGTAACTAAACACGAATAATAGTTGAGGACAGAAACAACATTTAAATTATTTGTAAGGCACCAGAAGTTTATACAAAAATCCACTTGCCTACTCTCCCCTAACCATTATTAGTTACTATTATAAAATTATTTGCTACATCTGGAGGATTGTAATTTCTAATACAGCATCAGCAATTTATTTGGTAATGTAACAATTGTTGAATTTAAATAATTTATCCTATTAATAACAAACTTAAATAGACAACAATGCAAGTTATATTGTTATGATTTACTAAATTATCATTATGATTATTTTAAAAACTACACAGAGAATAACAGTATAAAAACAAATAATATCAAATATCTATTAAACACCATTGTTTTTTAAGATTCAGATTATTATTTATTGTCCAATGCAACACAACATTTGCTATACTTGTAGTTTAAGAAAATGATCAGTTTTAAGTTATGAAATAAAATCTTTTACAGATAAGTTGAATTGTTCACTTATAAAACTATAGATTATCATGCATAATTTTTATATTGTTCTGGAGGGGATTGGTTGTATGCTCATTTTAGCTTGTAGATAGTCCATGTTGACAGATTTGGGCAGGTGATAGCTCCATTTTTGTCATTTTAAAACTTCAGCGAGGAAGAATCATCAGCAAATGAACTTTGTCTACTCACACACTTTAAAACTATTCAATATTCTGGTAAAAGTAGCTTGGTGCAACTTTTAGAACTTTATAGAAAATCAATTTTATGGTAAAGTGTTTGCTTGAGGAGACAAAGTTCCAAGACTTCTGATGCATGATGTATTTGCTTTTATACTCCCTCACTGATTTAGTCATTCATATATATCCTGTCAACTCCTTTTAACGTTAACAAAATTTAAAGTAATTTGTCAATGTCACCCCCCCCCCACTTGGTGGCCATCGTTGATGACAGTGATGGAATACTGTGACTTTAGCTTTCAAGTGTTGCTAATTAATTTTGTGATATGAATTTATTTTTATCTTAGCACAAATCAAAATAAGATCTGATTATTCTTTTTATCTCTCTCTTTTTAATCTCTTTAACTTAAAAAATATATATTTCACTAACATTGACTAAACAAAATATAGTCATATAATCTATAATTCTAAATTGCCAATGCGACTTGTATACAAAGATATGGTGTAATATCTCCACAGGTAATGGAGGGAATAAAATAGGCTGTTTACTCTTTTCTTCATTCTTAAAAAACTTTTAACTTTACCCTAACCATAACCCTTAAATTTCAATAATCAAGAATCTAAGGACAAAGATTTGAATCCCATTCTAGTACTGTCACTGGTCTGGCCAGCAATACCTGAAGAAGAGGGGAGAAAAATCCCTCTCGAAACGTTGTGCATATACTAACCTGTTTGCTGTGATGTTTTTAACATTTGTTTGCTGTGATATTTCTAACAGTTAGTGCATATACTAACTTGTTTGCTATGATATTACTAACAGTTGAATGCATTTGGAATATTTAACTAAAATTAAACTTTTCTAAAGACATTCAACACACATATTAGATGATGGAAATAGTCCAATATAAAAATACAGCTAGAACACCATTATCACAAACCTTCAGAAAAACAACATATATATATATATCAATTTGAAATCATGGTTAAAAAGAAAATTCTGACACTCAATGAAGTACAGAAGATATGTAGGATGATAATAACAAGAATAAGCTAGAACCAAAATATCAGTGTGAAAAAACAAGCCTTCATCTTGGACATCACTGAAAGATTTTAGAGATCAAAATGGAATCACCTAGATAGATTGTTAAAAGAGATGACAATAGCTTTTTTTTTATTAAACAGAATCCCTAAAATTACAATGAATAAAATAAGTGTTTTCCGAACTGTTGTTGAGGAGAGAATCAATGAACAATTAAACTAGATTAAGTTGGAGAGACTTAGTTCCTTCCAATCACTTACTAAATGAGGATTGAAAGAAAAAATGAAAGTACTTTTAATAATTGTCATCTTAAATCTTTCACACACACACACACACACACATATATATATATATATAATACAACTGTAATTAACTATTATATACAATTTTTCAAATCTGCAGGAAAAAAAAAACAAGTGTCTTTCAATATGCAGAAGTATTTTCAGTTAATTTCTTAACCACTCTCAACTGCCATGAAATTAAAAAAACAAATGGAAGCAAATGCCATCAACTCAAATCCAATGAATCACAAATTTAAATGCGGATTGAAAGGGCGTATATAATAGTTAATCACTGTTATTTATTATTTTATTGATATAATAATAGTTTTTTTTTAAAAAAAATTAAAGAACATTAGACAGACAGACAGACAGACAGACAGACAGACAGATAAACAGATAGATAGATAGATAGATAGATAGATAGATAGATAGATAGATAGATAGATAGATAGATAGATAGATAGATAGATAGATAGATAGATAGATAGATAGATAGATAGATAGATAGATAGATAGATAGATAGATAGATAAAAAGATTTTTGGGGAAAACCTATTATATATCGATATTTTGATGAAGTAGCATCCACCATTGTCATGGTAAAATCGTGAAAGAAAATTTGTTTGATCTCAAACTGTCATGTGACTGAGTGCGAGATAAAGCATGAGAGTCAGTTTGAAATAGTTTAGAATTCAGAATATGAGGTTTATCAAAATGTATATTTGTCTTAGTTTTAATACCCATCAATTTAAAATCAATATTCGAAGAAATAGATAAATAAGAGGTTTCCATGTGGCTGAAATATGTTGTGCTTCATCAGCCCTATTTAAAACAGTAGGTCTCTTTAATATTTCAATAGACTGTCTCATGATTCTCGAATCATACCTCTCTAAATTGTCAAAGTCAGGTTTGTGACCAATTTCCAAAAAATGAGGAGTAAAAATTGATGTGTTAATTTTTTGATTAAAAACATTTTTATGATCATTATTTCTGACATTTATTCATCTGTTAGACTGACCTACATAGCTTCTTGAGAACTGCAAACATGGAGTTTCATAAACTAATTGGTTGTGTCTAAATATTCTGTCTTTAGGTTTATATAAAAGATCACCAATTTTTTGCCATTAGAAAAAGTAGTCTTTATATTAAAACAAGATATGATGTTTTATTATAATCATTAGAGAGTATAATATTTTTTGTAAGTTCTATTTCTGGAGTAAGATGTTATTTATCAGATAAATTATAAGTTCTAGTCATAACATTTTTTTGCTACAGAAAAAAATTGAGCAGGATATTGATGAGAATTAAAATTAAGATATCTGTTTGTATGGGTAGATTTTCAGTAAATTGATATTGTTTCATCACATTTTCTTGTAATTAAAACATCTAAGAAAAAAAAGTGAACTGTTATTTTTCACTTCCATTATAAATTTAATATTCCGATGCCAATTATTTATAAAAAACAAGATTAGAATTTATGGCATAAATGGCTTTAATAAGCTAATCTAAATTCTTGCATATTGGTTTATTGATGCTTGACATTTGTTAAGCATAGACCATATATGTATCAGCGAATGGATGTTCAGTTAGGAAAATACAAAAATATTGGATAGAGAGGAAGAAGTACAAAGATGAAAATTCAAAGAAACTGCTCATATGACAATGGTAAATTATCCATAAATCAACTTTCTGTGACTATATATACTGTATGGAAACTACTAATCAACGTTGCTTTAAAAAAGTGGAGAAATCAGGAGGAACATCATACATAAGTATATGGATTTTTTTCTGATTGTTGCCTTTGGCAAGATTGCCAGATTGTTAGGGCGTTATATTTAAATTGAATATTCAAGAATCTAAGGGTCCATGTATGAGTCCCAAACTAGTACTGTCAGGGCAGCAATACATGAATAAGAGAGAATAATACCTCTCAATACATGTGGCCAATACTAACAATTAAATGTAATTGGAATATTTAAATAAAGTTATTTTTTTCAAAAGACATTCAATAGTTAATATTAGATGATAGAAATAGTTAAATACAGTATATAAATATAGTAGCACTTACTTCTCGTTCAATTTTATAATAATTAAGATATGACAACTTACAGATGCATATATAAAAAGCAGTTGGAATGTCAAATATAGACTGTGTGTACAGACCAAGTTGATATCATTTAATAGTACATAAATTATTCAAAATATTCTATGCTTAGTTTTAAATGTTTGGAAATGTTGTCAAACTCGAACAATGTTGTGTAAGCAATCTTATTTCTAGAATAAATATTCAAAAATATCCTATATATGTATTTTATCATGTGAAGTACTATATCTAAGTAATATAGTCGGATGTTTGTTAAATTATTTTTGCAGAAAATTTATAAATATCCTATTAAAAGACTAGCAATGCGATGGAATACGTTTTTAAATGTTAGGACAAGCAAAAAATAAAAGCATTTTTTAGATTTAAATCTTAATTATTTTATTTTTTATAATCATCATTAATTATTTGCCCACGTCACTGACATATATGTTTATGAAAACTAATTGGTTAATCAAAATCACACGCAAGCTTAAGTGTGATTTTATGAAGCATTTATTTTATATATTTAGATTGTATATGATATATATATAGTTAAAAGTTTTTCGCTTTCTCTTTTTGTTACGATAAATTTTAGAGCCAACAAAAGATTCCATCATTAATTCTCTCTATAACAGGATTTAATGTAGATTAGATAATTTTCTTGCAGATGCTTTTCGATTAATGATATCGTACAATAGTAAGACCCAACGTCAGATTAAAACGGATAAAACAAAATAAAGCGCATGACAATAAGTAGGTGCTAAGAATATTATCTAAAAGTTAGTAAACTGAAATAGTATTTCTAATTTAAATCCACGCTTTTAAATTTAAGATTAAATTATTTTAAGGCAAAAAAGTTTGTATTATGAAATTAACATTATATTTAAACTAATGTTATATATATATACGTTATTTACTTTTCTATATTTTATATATATATATAATGTTATATATATATACGTTATTTACTTTTCTGTTTTACACACACTCATGTATACATATTAAATTAAAAAAAACACTTAAAAATGAGAAGCTTTTCTATATTAATAACATATATGTATAATTCAGCAGTTTTAGACAATTCCGTTCAGAATATCAGGGTCAGCACCAGAAAGATGATTTATATTGAGTTTAAATGTCAATATACTTATAAAGGTATTTTTATACCTCAAGTTTGTCATATACTAAGTGATTTATAGCTACTTTATTTAATATGAAGAGTATAATACAAAATAATAATAATAATAATAATAATAATAATAATAATAATAATAATAATAATAATAATAATAATAATAATAATAATAATAATAATAATAATAATAATAATAATAATAATAATAATAATAATAATAATAATAATAATAATAATAATAACATACCATTACTGTAAAAAGCTTCTTACTGTCATATATATATATAACCCAGTGGATGACTTGTGTGACCAAGTCGGAACGTCTGAATATTAATATTTAAATTTTTTTAACATGGATAAACCCGCAAAATATATATTTTCTATATGCAAGCCGTGAAAATCCTCGTTTCAACATATATATATATATATATAATTTTATAATTATCACATAATATAAATTATTTGCATCATATGCAAAGATATCATGATTCTCCCTGAACTATGTATTGAATTAGGTAACTACTAAAAAATAGATATCAGTGGATGTTACATTAATAATATATTACTATATTTATTCTATACCATATAACTATAATACCATCATCAGTGACTTACTTAATATGTTACACTTATATGTTGAAGATAACATCTATTAATGTTCAAAAAGATTATTTTATTCTTGAAACTGATTCAACTTTTCAAGCTACTATATACAACTCTTCCTACAAATAATTCCTTTTTACAAATTTTACTATATGATGATTAATTATCTTTAAATTAATAATTTGAACTAATGATTATTTAATAAGCTTTTAATTGACGATAGTATAATATATATTTGTACATGTTTGCTAGTTAAGTCCTAAGTTCTGAAAATGAGTTTTCGTCTAAAATTTTAGTAATTCATTAAAGTTTAAATTAATCTTGCAATTTCTATTTTTTAAACTTTCTTCAACCTAATTCTTACACCATTACCAACCATCTTTTTGAATATATTACCCATAATGCATAGTAAAATTGTAATATTCTAGAATTGACAACTTTTGCTAATAGAATTGACAAATAACATGGTTAATATATATATATAATATTCATGTTTATAAACAGCATTCTCAAATACAAATAAATACATAAGAAAATTTATGTTGATCTTAATTTAACATTTAAACAAAAATATAATATAACATCTGCAAAGTATCATAAGGCCGAGTGTAATAAGACTTTGTTGCGTATAGTAAAATGTAACTTATTTTCAACAATCCAATATCCAAAGAGTCATTACTGAAATATTTCAAAAGTGTCATGCCACAACATTATGTTATCTGTCCGTGACAAAATGTACATAATTTTATACCAAACAGCTTAAGAAATAACCTTTAATAAAATAGCTAATTATAATTAATACTATCCATACCATGCACATAAATATATACAATTCAATATTTTACATCCTTAATGAAACTGATAATATTCAAAGCGGATTCATCTCAATTATATATAATATAATTTAATGAGAAATATGTTAATAAAAATAATTTTATGTTGTAAGTATTTTACTTTTGTATTGACTAAGTCATATATAATGGGATTATAAGTATTTCCCTACCTTTTAATCACATCTATATATTTTTCAAAATTAAAATATAATATTTTCCCTAAAATTTATATATATATATTTCTAATTATTTTTCCCCAAACATACTAATATATTCATGCATTTATACAATAATATTAATATACAAAATTAACAAAGCGTATGACACACTAGAATGAGAAGCTATAAAGATACACAGAAATTATTACACGCTAAGCGCTTTCGAGGACTATTGCCTCATATTCATAGCGGTACTGTGAGCTGCAGAACGAGGAAATAGGGCAAGGAAACAAAACAGTATGCAAAGCGTATGCAAATGAACTAGATAATCCAACGTTTGGAGATGTCAAAGTAGGTATCTCGTCTATTGATGGAGTTATTATTGCTATTAATAAAATATGCTTCTCTGATTTTCCGCTTGATGGCATTTTTCTCTATACAGACTATTTTAGGGCTGGAAGGTTCAAACAAATGTCCTGCATACTTTGTTTCCTTGCCCTATTTCCTCGTTCTGCAGCTCCCACTACCGCTATGAATATGAGGCAAAAGGCCTCGAAAGCGCTTAGCGTGTAATAATTTCTGTGTATCTTTATAGCTTCTCATTCAAGTGTGTCATACGCTTTGTTAATTTTGTATATTAAATTATCGAATGAGAAGTCTTAAAATCTTTAATATTTTACAATAATATTAAATAACTTTAAATTGTTAATTAACAGTTCTATTAAATTTCAATTCTAACTTTAATGTATATTTGCAGTACATTTTTTTTTTTTATAATCTATGTTAATTTTATTTGTATTTATTGATTTTGTATAAAAATAATATGTTTAAAATTGTCTTGAAAATTTCCAATTATAACATATACAAATCAAATATTTTATTTTCCTTGTCAATTTTAAGAATGCACTTCAAATTTATGTCAAATAATTTTCTCTTGTTCAGCTTAATTGATTACGTAATGTTAATATCATCGGCATGATTCCATATCCTAAGTCTATCTTTCTATATCTTATAATGTACTTATTTAAAAAAAATATTGTAAAATATGCATGTATATTTATTTTCCCAGTTAACTGATAAAAAGAGCAATATAATCTCTCTCTCTCTCTCTCCCCTCTCTCTCTCTCTCTCTCTCTCTCTCTCTCTCTCTATATATATATATATATATATATATATATATATATATATATATATATATATATATATATATATATATATATATATATATATATATATATATATATATATATACCCCTATATCTCAAATGGGTTTTTTTAATGAAAGTTATAAAAAAAGTCTGCATAAACAACTTACAATATTTTTGAACAAATAAATTTCTTCATATATACATTGCAGTTTCTTATTTCAAAAGATGCAATATATAATCAAAAGTTTTAACAATTTTCTAGAAAGATTATGACGTGATTGTTGTAGATAGATTAATAAATAGGCAGATGAAGATGGGATATTATTTTTGAGCTCGAGCCAGCAATTAAAAAAAAAAAGAGAATTATTGAAATTTTAACTTATATACTCACGTGTTGTTAGTTTTTTATAACTTAATAATATATTTGCAATTTTGTTTTTATGGTGCTTCTCATGCTATATGAGTATCATTTTTTCCCCACTATTTAAATGCTTTTCTACAGAGATTAATCTAGGGGATAATCTGAAATTCCTAGCAACATTGTTAAACACTAAGATGGAATTAACTACCTAAAAAATATGCTCACTTTATATAGAAACTATGTCACAAAATGTCGATCAAATAGAGTTTCTATTGTTTTTATCTCCAAAATATTACTCAATTACTTATCCTGTTTTCATCAAAAACATATTTATTTAAAAAAATTTCATGATGAATAAAAAACGCAACTTAAATATATTTGTTAAAATATAGAGAAGAATTATTAAATAAATACTAAACAATCTTAATCTGCCAAACACAAATTCTAACATGCACACACATATAATGCAGTACGTACATGCATATAAATTTATTTTGTTGCATTCAATCTAAATATAAAGATTAAAAGTTACTTTCTATGTCTAAATAATCTGCTATTTGGATCTTTCTTCTTAATATAATTTAAACATTAGGAAACGATTTTTCTCTATATAATTTCACAAATAATTTAAATTCTCAATAAAGTATCAATTTTATTATTTAATTACGCAAAGATCTCATATAGTAATGATAGCATATTGATCACAGAAAAAAGCAGCACAGATTTAAATCTGGGATGAGCATACTTAATTATTTTTTCAGGTTTTAATTAGGCTTAGACAAGATCTTTGTTATGTGGGGTAAAAAATATGTATTGTATGCCTATTATCTGGTGGTTCATTCTAAGATGAATCAATATTGATTTTTTTATATCATCAAAAATTTAGAAACATTTTTTCATGGAATGTAACATATTCAGTTATATAAAATTTAATAGTTGTATAAATGGGTGCTAATAATTTCTAAGATTAAAGCAGTTTGGTCAGAAGTGTCTTGATGTTGATTGTAAAATTTAAAATATGATAAAAATACACTTATTTGCACTGAGTCATTAATTAACTTTGATATTAATCAAACTCGTATTTTTTCAAATAGCCATCCCAATGCCAATTGAAGTACATATTCATTCTCATCAGTTAATGAATAGCATATATACTGCTTAAATGATAAATGAGTGATGGAAAGATATTAAATCTATTAATGTACATAAAAATTCTAATGAGTAATATTTTATGTATGGTAACCAGTAAGAAAAGCTCAATGGCAAAAACTTTTAATTTAATATACTAAGAATGCTGTCAGTATGTTTGTATTAATATCATAATCATAGTAATGTATGAGTGAAATTGTGGGGAAATGGTGTGAAATAAATACCATATAAATTGTATTCAAATTGTATACAAATCTGCTTACATGATCCACTTTTAGAGACGGAAAAGCCGGATTCCTTTATATTATTGACAATATGCCAGGCTTTCTTTATCTTAAATTCAGAACTGTAGTTTTCAAGACATACAATGTGGGCTGATGTAGGGTTGAATATATGGCCAAGTTTGTTTTCATGTCATAGAAACATGGCCTAATTGTCTCAATTGCATTGGGTTCTTTTGTACAGGTATTGTCATTGGGAAATTCTCGTTACTAGGTTGACATAAGATTCTCTGAAATAAATGATACTGTAATTTGCTTCATTACATAAGATCTTAGACACAATTTGTGGAGTTTGTTAAAGGGAAAGTTTATCCTTGAAGTTGCTGATCGAACAGTTTGGAATGAATGGAGTATTAAGATTACTTCTGTAAAAGTCAGTAAAAATTTTATTGATTTTCTAAGAAATCTTAGGGGTATAAGGGGAATATAACCAGCATTTGAGTTTGCTTGGCCTGAATTTGGATCTTGGCATTGAATTAAATCTGCTTTTGGTGTAAATAAATATTGTCTGGCAATAGACAATTTAAAAAAAGGGGTATATATATATATATATATATATTAATCAGGCTGCATAAAAATTTAAAAAAAGGGGTATATATATATATATATATATATTAATCAGGCTGCATAAAAATCCCAAATGGAAACTCTGTATGGATAATAAAAATACATGCAGACAAATAATGTTAAAATAAAAATATTATTTTCTTAAACCAACTAGGCTAGCATGAATTGGTAAATCCAAGAAAGATCATTAAGTGTCCATGAAGATAATAACTTCTAGTATCAACATTGGTTAAACTAGCTTTAAAATCCATAGGTCAAAGATTATTATATATTTGCAAAACCAAACAAATAGTTAATAATCAGGTCTATGAAGTGAATATGGAATTTGAATTATAAAGTAGGTGACAAATGAATTAGTTTGTAGATGACTAAATGGGTGATGAAAACAATAATAATTAAATAATGAAAATGAACAAGCTTAAGAATAAGGAGAAGAGAAAGAAAATATGTCAGGGTGATGGATGATTAAGGTGATGATAGAATAGGAGTCAATGAAAGATGAATCAATTATGATAATGAATTAAGGTAAAATGAGGATGAAGAAATAAAAGAAAGAAATACACAGATGAAATATGAGAACAATGTTGATGATGGAGAATGAAATCTTGAACTATAAGCTAATATTGTATTAAATGACAGTAAGATAAAATAAAATAAAGTATGGATTCTAAGCTTGAATAAACCAGAATAGTTAGTCATGAAGTTAAAATAAATTATAAGTTTTAAAAACTAGAAAAGAAATTTACATCTTAAAATTATACATACTCAGTTAAACTGTAAAGATAAACATAACTCAAATCAAAGCACAATAAATAACTTTAGGCATGAAATTTACTATAAATCCAAAATTATGACTAAGAGTTAGTAATTTACTTTTCTCAGAGTTCAAATAACTAAAATATTACTATTTTACAAGATATACTTGGGTTATTGAGATCAGTTTTGCCACTACACAAATATAACAAAGCTCATAAAACAAAATACAATTAACAAAGAATATTTGTCAATCCCAATATCAACAGCAATATGAACTTTAAGTTTAGAGTACAAATAAATTCTTAATAAAACATGGACAAAAACTTACAAAGTCTTTTGTATTAATTAATTATGGGCAATATGATCAAGATCAGTGAATGACGTATCTAATGATTCAAATAAACAGGATATTAAAAAAATAGGTCACTAAAATATTATTTAAAATAAGATATGGGCTTAAGATTAACAGTGCTCTGATCAATAAACCATAAATTCCAAGTGTAATTTAAATGCAAGACTCTACCAAACCATTGTGACATTTTAATGCATAATAAAATACTGTATTGATTGGTGATGACTTTAAGACAATAAGATATTGTGGTGATAGCAATAGCAATAGTAATATGGATTGGAGATTAGCAATAAGGCCACATACAACCAACTTTACTTTCAAACAATAAGATTTATTTCACTATTTACAACTTTTTAAAATAATAATAAATAATTGAAAAACATATATATTTCAAAAACAATATGAAATAAGGTATCTTCATTTAGTTACAGGAATATTCCCTTTAAATTTATTAACAGTTTTGATGCATTGATATGTCTAGTAATTGTTATTCATATATCTATAATATGCTATTGAGAACATTAAAGTATATCTAAACATTAATAGTAACTAATATGATAGTGAAACTTATCATATGAAGCACAAATGATGATTATTATTTATCATTCAGCACCAATTATATGAAAATGAAAACAGACACCAGTTGTCAATGCATACAGGATACTAAACTTTGCTAATGTCTGCAGAACAATCATCATAACTATAGAAATGTCTTACTGATCCATCAGAAAATTGCTGCTTGATGGAAATAAAATGACATTTCATATGTGTATATTTTATTATGCCATATACAAGATAAGTTTTAAAATTACTAATAAATTTTATTGGTTTGCTTATAAACTGTTGACAAGATACCACATCACAATATATACACTATTTTATTTAGCTAAACACTATAGATAAACAAGTGTCCCTGAAGCTAATTCTACTTATCATTGCCATATAATTTTAACACACTGAAAACTTCTCCATATATTGATGGAAAATAACTAGACATCAACATGAAGAATCAGACAATACAGAGAGGCTCCTTAAAACAACATTATATAGTTATACAACAATATGGTAGATTCCAATATCTTTTTCCTAGGTACAAAATGTGTTGTCATATTCTCAACACAGGGAAAAAGAATTCATACCATGAAAATAAACCTCACTAGGGATTAAACTTTACCAGCTAGGCATAAAATAATTATAAGCCTTGTCAATATACTCCTCTCATGGAATAAGCAGTGAGAGGGTATACTCTATCTACCAGTGCATAATATCAATGATACTATGTTTAATAAAGTTATATGTTTCTCACATGTAACAAACAGAAACTAGTAAAGATCCTCATCAAAACAATGATAAGAAAAAATAATTCTTGCATTAAAAGTTAAAACATAAATATTCCACTTCATGCAACACATTTACTAAATGGTGTGTAAAAACAACAAAGATATTGTAAGTCAAATGTCTGTAAAACATTTTTAAAAGCATAATAAAATTTGCAATAATAATAAATATAAACAGTCAACGGAAAATAGCATAAATTCTATAAACCAAAGTGGACTTATGAAATTATAGGCAAAATATAATAAAGATATAAAACAAATGTATACCTGCTTATATGGAAACCTCCATATAATAAAATAATTATGTCATCATAAGTAGATACTATTATCACTTCTAACAAATTATTCTGTCTGTTTACCCAGAAATAGAATATCAATAAACTATTCTCATATATGTAAGACACATGAATCTCTATCTAGACAAGCTTAATTTAATATTAACTTTGTAAAGGAAATGGTAGACTTAAAAGTGAAGAAATAACAGTTTCACACTCCAAAATCAATATTCTTTAGATTGGCCTATATAAGTTGAAAGTTAGGTTAAAGATAAGAAAACACTCTTATCTTTATAAAAGTCACTGTCTTGTGTTGAGGTTTGAGAGCTCCCTCTATCAGTAAAAATATTGTTTGACAATTAGAAACATTCAAGGCACATGTGATAATAGATTAAAGCATGTCTCTAAAGTATTTACATATATTTCCTATGTGCTTAATAAATAATTACAATTTTACAATAGTTTATATATTTCAAGTGTAAAGATCATAATATTAACTCATTGTAAATTGAAAAATTCTTTGAAGGTTACTTTGTAAAGAAAATAGTGGACTTAAACAAAGAAGAGAATAACAGCTTCATGTTTCCTAGTCAAGATGCTTCCAGTTGGTCTATATAAGTGAAAGGTTAGGTAAAAGATAAGATGTCACCCTTATCTTTATAAAATTTGCTATCTTGTGTCGAGGTTTGAAAGATCTCTCTATCAGCAAATAAAGATATTGTTTGACTATTATAAATATTCAAGGTGCATAGGATATAGATGAAATCCTGTCTCCAAACTTTAAGCTTACCCATTATATATATATATATATATATATATATATATATATATATAATATAGGTAAGCTTAATATATATATATATATATATATATATATATATTCATATTATTCCCATCGTCTGTAATTCAAATTTCTTCAACATCCTTGTCAGCCAGAAAATTATTTTACTGGACAATCCATCCATATTTTTCACATTTTATCATGGTAAAGTAAATAAAACATTTAAAAGTCCCTGGCAAGTAAAACAATGATACAATAATGCTCACAAATATTTTTTTCTTCAGAGTTTTGGGTCCGTTTTGTTATAAAAAACAAAAAACAAAGCAGTAGCTTAAATAATATCTCCAATTAAAACAGCAAAAGAAAAATTTTCTCAAAAGAATTAATATTAATTTTTCTATCTGTAGTAATATTTTGGAATAATTAAGAATGATTCGTACATTTTAAAACTCTGTTATCAATATTTTAAACTAGTGTTTACTCCAGCGTTCCACAATAGGAATAAAAAAATTGCTATCTACTTATTAAAATTAAATTCATGCATTACAATATAGGTAAATATATTCTTTAGAATAGACTTCATTTTTTTAATTTTAAATTTAGAAATTTTGTTCTGATTCCTTTTAATTTATTTCTCATTTATGTTGGTATCAAGGCAAATAAAAATATTTTATATCTGTTTTATAATGAGCACATGGAATATTTTTTTGCTTTTTTCTTGACCCTCCAAAAAAATTATTGTTAATCTTTAAAAGTTCATAACAGGTAAAATAACTAAGATTGTAGTAATATAAAGAATAAAATTTTATACTTATGATCTTTGTTTGGTTCTTAATGGTCTCTTTGAAAGAAGTATTTGATTTTTAAAATGGTTTCCATTGTTTTTCAATGTGAAATTCTGGAGATTGTCAGTTGATAGATCAGCATGTCAGATGTATGCAAGACAGTGAAATTCTCTACTTCATATTCATGGGTCAAAATACAATTATGTATCTTTTAAATTCTGTTCAAATTCAATTCCAGTGGGATTTATTATAAGCATCTTCTTGGTCTTAACTTTTGTTATAGCTCAAATGCTGCTATTTCTTCTGTTTTTTTTTTTTTTAATTATCCCCTCCAACAAACTCTTCTAGGTTATTTATACCTTCTATCAAATGGAATTCTTGTAAAAAAATAATAAAGATAGACCAATTAAAACTTGGTATGTGCATACAATTCATATGTCTCCAACTGTATTTATTAACGATAACTAAACAAGCTGTTCAAAATTATTTTAAATTACAATAAAATATACTTAGAGATTAATTACAAAGTTTAATTTAGAATAGTTATGGTTTTAAATCTTTTTGATTATTATTTAATAATAATAAAATATCAAATGTTTCTATACTTATAAATTAATAAAAACACTAATAAATTATTATTTTAATATTATTAAAAATTGCATTTTAGAATCTCATACACATCTTGAATAGTCGGAGTCTTTATCACTCTGACAATATTTACTGATCATATTTATCAAATATTATAATAAAATTTGGCAATCATGATAATATATCACTTATATAATATATTTCAACAACTGTTAATTAGATTTTAAAATACCCATTTGACTGCATAAATAAGGCTTGGCAAACATCGAGCCCAACCATAAGGTTTTATTATTATTATTATTATTATTATTATTATTATTATTATTATTATTATTATTATTATTATTATTATTATTATTATTATTATTATTATTATTATTATTATTATTATTATTATTATTATTATTATTATTATTATTATTATTATTATTATTATTATTATTATTATTATTATTATTATTATTTAGCATTCAGTAATCAATTATAAGAATATGGGAACAGACAGCAGAAGGCAAAAATATACAGGATACTAAACTTCCCATGTCCACAGAATAATCATCTTAAGTATTGAAAAGTCTTACCAATCCATTGTCGAACTACTGCTACATAGAAATAAAATGACATTATATATGTGTGTACCTTTTATTATGTCATAAACAAGATATTGGTTTGCTTGTAAACTGTTGACATGGTACAATAGCACAATACATACACTATTTTTATTTAGATAAACACTATAGATAAACAAGTGTCACTGAAGCACTCAACACTATCATTGCCATGCAATTTTAAAATATCAATAACTTTACCTTTATGCCATGGAAAATAACTAGACATATATTATTGGAATTACTAAGATCCATATACCCTATTGAAAATCATTTTAATACAAATAATCTTGAAGAAGAATCAAAAACTCTAAACAAAGTTATTATCCTTCTCAATGAATAAACATACATAAATACATAGTTATCTTAACTTTTTTTTTAAAAAAATTTTCTTTATAAAATAAACAAACCTTACACTTATTCAGACTGCAAAAATTTGCACTAGTATTGTTATTATTTAATTTAATTGATTTATTTGACAAATTCATTTTAATTTTGGCATATATCTATTTTTATAAATTACATACTTTATAACTCTATTAATAAAACAATATTGAATTTGACTCAATTTCTCACGCGCATACAAATAACTTTCTGGAGTTAAATCCATATAAAAACTTGGGTTTGAAGAAGAAGAGGACCTGTTTTTCTATAACAAAAGACCATCAACAAATGATAAAGCCTCAGAAATTGTCAATTAGAACTAATTGTTATTTTTTTGATAACAACAAAAGTTAAAGTGTATATCTATTTGTATGGATATTATTTCATTATTAATTATTATAATAATAATTCATATAAACATTTAATTCAATATGTATAATCAAAGTTACTATGACGCAACCAAACTAGCCAAAAAATAATCTCTAAATCAATATTTTCATGACTACAAACAAACTTTTCAAGTGTAAAATACTACATAATAACACCATATTTTAACAAATATTACCCACAATTCCACATGCCTCCCCTACCCTCTTACTATTAAATGAACATTAAATTAACAAGTGATGAAATCAATTTTAATAAAACAGACATTCTAACTAAAGTTGAACAAGATGACCAGAGACTGTTAAGGGAAGCTATAGAGATTTTTAAAATACCTAAGTGAATGAATGAAAAGTATGAATTAAAGCAAATTAAAAATGTCTGGAAAAAGCTATTTGAGGGTAAAGTACATTGTAATGGAATGGTCTGTCCTCATACTATTTAGATATGTTTCAAGCCCAACAATTGGCTGTGCAAGATTAATGAGGTGGTCGTTTTCTTTTTGAAAAGTGTATTTGACTATGGTCACTCATTGGGTCTTTAATAAGGCATTAAACATTATAACACGTCAGTTATTTGAAGATTTATCTAAGTTTTATGAAGTGACCCCATGATGATTACTGATTGAGTGGGATGGAACACACACTTGCACAGCTCTCCTTACTTTACCTCTTCTTCATGTATTCTATTTCAAGATATGGTCAATTCATGACTGACATGTGCATTGGGTATGCATATTGTGTGATTAATTGGAAAATAAACAAATAAAATGACGAACAAACAATTTAATTTAATATTTAATGTTTAACCAATTAATTTTGATGATCGTTTCTATTCATGATTGATTTATAACAAAAATAATGTATTTGCTTAATTTAATAATTATAAAAACTTGATTATCCTTCATTTGTATTCATCAACTATTGAATAACCTATACCCTTGATTTCCAAAAAGAATCGTCAACGACCATTCTAATTTAATAATTTCAATTTTAAATTGAATACAATTTAAATACTCTATTTTAATAATTAGCTCTTTGCTAACCAAATTTCCTGTCATCGCTTGATCTTAATTTCTGATCTGTCTACCTATAATTTACAATTTGTAGAGGGTGGCTTTTATATTCTGAACCCTGTCCTATTCGGATGTCATATACTCATGTATTCAAAATAACAAATAATTAATAATTAAGTTAATTGAACACAAACATTGAACATCAAATACTATAATCATCTGCGAGTGAACACTTAATATTATATAAGAACAACGTCTCACCTTTCAAATGAATAGATTATTCGGTCTATTAGCAAGCAAGTATGGGAGTCTGTACCTACATTTTATTATTAAATAAAAAAAAATAAAATTATAATTAATGACCCCCCACCCTATAGACTAATTGATGACTGGATGGATTTTCTCCATTTTCAAAAGAAGAAATCAGTTTAACAAACACAATAATAATGAAAAAAATATAAAAATATAACATGTATTATTAATCTAGTGTAGTCTAGCTACAGTTCATACTGTAAAATGTCCAGGATCATTGCCTTTAGAAAAGTTCCTTTGCCTTAACTGAGTGGTGGTTTATCTGATATTCTTTGATGCCATTTGTATATTCACAGAGGTGACTCAGACTTTTTTGTAAATTATCTTTCCCGTGCTGAGATAATTTCTTTGCTGATCTGTAGCATATTGTAGATCATTTTGCTATTGTGCTCATCATGTTGTTAATTTTAGATGATAATTATATCTGATTTTCATGATTGTATGATGAGCAGCCCCATCCCCACGAAGTTTTTGCACTTCTTAGCAATGCATGATTTGTTCTTTCCTACTTTACAACTTGGATTAAAATATAAGCTTTATGGCTTTGGTGGTGGGTTCTTTAATGAACTTTTTAAAGTTGTGATTATAGTGGTTTATTAGTTTTAATGTTGAGAATAGTTAAGATGATCAGTGAATTAATTTTAGGAATTCAAAAAGTCTAGTGTTGGTGGTCGATTGATCAGCACAAGTGCCTTACAAGAAAATGTCCAGAGTTCATGGATTAACTTCCCAGCCGATGCCATGACCAATGGAAAAAAAAAATACATTTTTTGATGACGTGAATTTGCCTTCTTTTTTCTTAAAAATAACTATGTTGTTCTACATCATTATATATTTGATTTCGTGATGTATGAGTTTCAAGTTCTTATTTTAATTTTCATTATTGTAGTCGTTTTAATATATTTATAGAATTTTATTTTGTATTAATAAACAAGAAAATGTAACATTAATTGTTATTTCTTTATTTTGTTTTTCGAGATTTTTGCTTGCTTGCGTTTACGCGTTTGGTGCACAGATATCTCAGTATGGTCATGAATGTAAATTTAACTGGCGATTTTACACAAAATTATTAATATATAAATAACAATATGCTTTTGATTATGTTGATAAATTGAATCTTTAAGATGGATGGCTATTAAATGATTTTTATGTGATCAGTTTAATATATACTTACAATATTTTAAAACTTCTCAACCAATAGAATTTAAGAATGAGGAGAAAATAAACGAAAAAAAAAATAACGATCTTAAATCTCTACATACACATTCTTTTGATTTGAAAATGAAGCTCTGGTGAAAGTACTATATATTGTACCAGTCGGTTTGATAACACTGACATATTATATCTTTTTGAGCTCCTTTATTATCTCTACACAGTACATACTATTATTATTACACACAAACTTCTTTTGAACGTCCAGCTATGGAGATTTAAATGAGAAACCCAGATAAATTACTTAAAACTACTGTTGTCACATATCATTACTTTACTAATAAAAGTTATATATATATATATATATATATATATAAGCAAACTCGTAAATAAATTATCTAACTAGGATAAGAATTTATAAGAATTTAATAAGTATGTATGTTTAAGCAATCAAATTAACAATACAAATGTCTGGTTAATAATAATAATAAAAGCAATATGTCTACAGGTTTGTTTTACAATACTGTTTAATATAATTAAATAACTGGTTAACATAATACGGTTACTTTTTTTTATATGTCCTAGCATTGGCTGGGAGGTGAACCTCCAACGATCTGCAACCAACTACTTGTTTGCAAGGCTGCTGCGATGACCTCTCGATTAACAACACTTGACTAATAGAGCTACTTTCTTTACTAGTTTTTAATATTTGGAAAACATTATACAACATTAATTAAAGGCTTCGTTCAATATAGGCAGGGAATATCTATGTGCCAATGAGGTAGTGATCTGTAAACTATCTATAACTCATTGTTATTAGATGCACTAATTTATTATTAATAAAATTAATATTTTATAAACACAAAATAAAATCTTTCACAAATGAATATTTGATTTATACATCTACAATATAATCTTTTATTTATATAATGCATTAACATGAAATTACTAACATAATAAATCAATAATTAAAACATGGGTTTTCTATAACACATTTTGCATAAAATATTGCTTACTTTTTTGTATTCGCTGTTAAAAAGGAATCGCCATAAATCAAGTGGGTTATCAATGTTAAAAGGGATAACTAAACAATAACAATAAAAATCACTTTGATTTTAATATACTTCACTTCACCATGACTTAAGAGGCAACTTTAATAGAAATATATAGATCTTGAGAATGAAAGCAGTACTGACATAGCAGGAATAAGAACATCGATAAGATTGATAAAAAATTTGCCATTATATTTGAATAACAAAATGGTCACTGTGCATTTTTAAAGATCACAACCAGTAAAGAGATCTTCCTCAGACATAAGAAGAAATGAGGTTGGGCCATTTTACCCTTAACCCTTACTGTTCAACAATGAGGATCCTGAAGAATTGAAATTCGCATTATTAGCTTAAATTTCCTAAAATACATATATTAAAATAATAGCGAGGTTATTGAACTTAGAATAATTTGCTGACATCAGCAATGCCCATATTAATGGAGTAGATGCTTTATTCATGCCCATTACTTAAATAATAAAATAATTGCATAAGAATAGCTTTTTCAAAATAAAATTGGAATAAAACAATCATGACTATAATGTTGTACTAAATAACAATAAAAGTAATTACTCCCTTTTAATTTAGAGATTTCCCAAATGCAAATTTCATTTAAAACCCTCTTTAATATCTCTTCAAAGCACACTAAAATCTATTGCGATAAATACTCATTTCCTTTTCACAAATTCGAATTAGTGATCTAATAGTAAAATACCAAGACACAAAACATCCATTTTATTGACAGATTGCAATTATGAAGTATAGGTACTATTGGATTATGTTTAATAAAGTAATTCCAATTCGGTGAATAAAAATGAGTTAAAAAAATACTCACTTATTTGGGAGAGCGTTAGATCGACCAGTCATTTACGGGCTGATTGAAAATATTTAAGGAAGATTTCAGTTCACCGAATTAGATATATTGGCACATGAATACTTAAATATTTTAAATCATAAATTAATAAATACTAGGAAACTGCCATAAGAAAAGAAATATGAAATAAAAAGACATTTTAAAGAGAAACTAGTAAAGTTGAATTAATCTTATAGAGAGCAATGACAAAAGCAAAATTACAAAAGCTATATAAGTTTACATATTTTACAAATCATGTGTATCTAGGATAGGGTTGCAATATTTAATTACAGATGTTACAAAAGCCATTTAAAACAAGAAAAGATAATTATATATTTTAGAAATAATTTTTTTGGAGGTAATATTACCTTCCAAGAAGTCCTTTTATGTGTAGGCTTCATAACTGCTACCAAGTTTTTTTGGAGAGTGAAATGAGGCACATTTCCATTGATGAAATAGTTAGCTATTTTTTTTTTATTATTCAGAAAAATTCATTCACCAACAGTTTTCTTTATGATTTCGGGAGGCATTAGATGGTTTTATGGTAACTTGCTGATGTTATTGAAAAAGGTTCAGGAACAACGGCTATGCGCCCTGACCTTAGCCTACATTTTTGCATATACTAAATCATAAAATAGACCGACATTGATTACAACTGCAATTCATTCACTATAGTAATCTGATCCTTCTCACTCCCTTTTTGGGGGGTATTTATACAATTTTAGCTATTTCTCCAGAACGTTCTAACTTTCCGTTGCTTCAGGCATTGTTCTGTCCATTCGTTTAAAATAATTTGCTCTGTTGTGATTCTAAGATACACTCTTCCGATAAATCTTTTAAGTCTTTTGTTATGAATCCATTTTTAGTTCACAAATGGATTACTAAGATAAAATAAAATAAATTTAAGATAAGTCCTTTCCTTCCCATGTATAAATAAAGGTAAATGCATTATTCTTTGTTGAGTACCCTACATGACTTTCCAGATTTATCCAAAAGAATGTGACTTTTAATCACTAAAATTTAATAGAAAAATATAAAAGTAGTTTTTAAGCAAATCTATTTAACAAACTTTACAATTACTATTTAAAATATGTATACACACACACACACACACACACACATATATATATATATATATGTTAAAACGATGATTTGCACGGGTTAAATATATAAAATACATATTTTGCGGGTTCATCCATGTTAATATATATATCCACACACAAAAATATGTAATAAATAAATCTTATTTTATTAAAATTATCATTATTTAAACCTTATTATAGAAATTAAAGTAAAATTAAAACGTTCATTATTAAATGAATATAACATGGCTAAAAAAAAATAGGCTTGGTGTGTGTATGAATATAAAACTATCCGTTAAGCAAATTGACTATTAAAAAGGTAGAGATCAGGTTTGATTTGAGGTTAGGGCTAAATGAGTCATGAAACTTGGATCGAGTTTGGATCCAATCGTTTATATATATATATATATATATATATAGAGAGAGAGAGAGAGATTCATTTATAAAATATCCAAGATGAAAATGGTAGGTATTCCAGCATAAGTAATATAGTAATTTATGCATTTCTGAAATTGTTTATTATCACATTTTTTCTACATTTTTATCAATAATTGTATAGCTAAAATTTATTTTAAAATAAAAATTACATATTCAAAAGCATTAAAGAAATTGAAAGACTAATAATCAGGAATTGTCAATTATAGACAGATAAACATGCAAACTGTCTGATGATAAAAAAAATACATTCATTTTTTTAATTTTTCTATTAAAGGTGAATTGTGTTCATAGAATAAAGGTTAAATATTTATTAACTACATTATTATTATTATTTTACAATAGTGTATTTTATTATAATTAAATAAGTTCAGTTTTAGTACAGTAACAGCTACATATCCAAAAAGCAAAAAAAAAAAAACTGCCTGCATTAAAGTGTATTCATGCATATTATTTCAACTTCGTAATTTGATTACATAAAAAATTATGAATTTTGTTATTTGCATGTATAAGATAAAATAGTTTAACAAAGTAATTGCGTGAATTTTATTGTAAGTTGAAAAAAGTATTGTATTTTGATGCACGTCATAAATATATAATTCATTAAAAAAACTACGCAAAATGTAACAAACATTTTTTTTAACTATAGTTTTTTTAATATCCAAACTGTTGTTAATACTTAATTTCTTAATTTTTTTTATTCTTATACGACTAGTTAGTTATTCAAAAGGCAATAAACTTTAAACACCAAAATAAATGGCAGTGTTTAATTGATTTGATATATTTACTCTCTCTTTACTTGTCATAGTTTTGAAAAAAATATAGACATACAGACAGACAGACACACATGAACAAATAGATAGATAGATAGATAGATAGATAGATAGATAGATAGATAGATAGATAGATAGATAGATAGATAGATGGATAGATATATAGATAGATAGATAGATAGATAGATGGATAGATATATAGATAGATTGATAGGTAGGTAGATATAGATAGGTAGGTGATAGGTAGATAAGTAATTTCGCAGGTAAGTATATGTATGTAGATAGATAGATAGATAGATAGATAGATAGATAGATAGATAGATAGATAGATAGATAGATAGATAGATAGATAGATAGATAGATAGATAGATAAATAGATAGATATGATAAATAGTTAGATAAGTATATGAATGGATAGATAGATGAATAGATGGATGGTTGGTCAAATAAATTAACGATGGTTATATATATATATATATATATATATATATAACAGTGAATACAGTGATCAAAATTTTTTAAAAAAGATAAATGAAATTGTCACTTAGGAGCACTTTTAACTATTCTCATAGTCTTTGTCAACTAGTTCTTTGAAAGGTCAATATTCCCATAATTCTGTGATCTTAAAGTTTGCTCACGCCCTATTGATTAAGTCATGCCTGTATTTATGTATTAGCATAGCTCCTTTATGTTTTTATTGTTATTTCTTTCTTTTTGCAATATTTTTTACATTATTATAATTAAAATTAAAATCATATATACATGATTTATCATGGTCGTCTGATACATTATTATTATCTTTGCAATTTTGTTTTGTATTATGGACTCTTTTTAATAACAGCAAGTGTTCTTTCATTCTTTTTTCCAATGTACACCTCGATTCCCCAAATATATCCACTACTGCACCTACATATCCATTTATAAATGATGCAATTTTTATGTGTAAATGAGATTTTATCTTTACAGTTTTTTATTAATTTATTTAATGTAGGAGGTTCATAAAATGCAATGTTAGTTCTATAGCTTTATTAATATTTACTATATTTATATTTTTTTAGAAAAAAGGATATTTCTTTTAGTTATTTTATTTATATATTACTATCATATCATTTTAGCCTATATTCATTATCTTTTCAAATATATATATATATATATATATATATATATATATATATATATATATTGATAGGTAGATATTTTCATAGGTAGGTAGATATAGATAGGTAGATAAGTAATTTCGTAGGTAGGTATATGTATGTAGATAGATAGATAGATAGATAGATAGATAGATAGATAGATAGATAGATAGATAGATAGATAGATAGATAGATAGATAGATAAATAGATAGATAGATAGATAGATAGATAGATAGATAGATAGATAGATAGATAGATAGATAGATAGATAGATAGATGGATAGATAGATAGATAGATAGATAGATAAATAGATAGATAGATAGATAGATAGATAGATAGATAGATAGATAGATAGATAGATAGATAGATAGACATGATAAATAGTTAGATAAGTATATGGATGGATAGGTAGATCAATAGATGGATGGTTGGTCAAATAAATTAACGATGGTTATATATATATATATATATGTGTGTGTGTGTGTGTGTGTATGTTAATGTGTGTGTGTGTGTGTGTGTATGTTAATTCCAATATTTTCACAGGTAAATTATGAATTTATAGTATTATATATATAAATATTATTTCTAATATTATTTAAATGCACATAGAAATTTTAGAAATTGTATTAGAATTAAAATAATTTATACCATAGTGGAATTTTGAATTTTATTATTGATATTATAATTTTCTTTATGTTATGATGTTATTAAATGTGTATATTAATAAGTGTCTCATTTGATTGTTTTTTGTTAAGCTATTGTTTCACATATTTCTGAATTTACATATCTATTAAGTAGCAGACCTCTTATTTTTCAATATGTATATCTATTAAGTGATTTATCATCAATTTACAAATCTATTAACTGATAGTTACCTAATTCTTACTGAATTAAATATTTATTGATATTAATATCTGTCAGCACTTTATAAACGTATAACACTTTAATAACTCTGATTTATGTAAATTTACTTGTGGGCAAAATATTATAATAAAGTTATAGTCTTATATACTGAATTTACATTATTAAAATCAATTACGTTAGAGAGATTGTAAATTAAGATAGCGATACATAGAATTAAGTTTGATCATCTTATTTTTAATTATTATCCATGACATTTTATCTAATCCAGTGTGTGACTTGATAATATTGTAAAATAAGGAATAAGCTATTACTTAATATCTGTATCTCATAGATATGTCAATTCCATTATTGGTTGCATAATATGAGGCATAAATAAATACATTTACTTGTAATAGACAGAGATAATTTTGATCAACAGTCTATAATGAAAATTATAATACTCATGTATAGTAAATAATATTTACTATTACATGTTTGGCAGTGTAACAGTGAGGCTCGATTAATATAAATCTTTAAATTATTGCCTGTTATGAGTTTTTCTCTTCCTATATATATATATATTGTACCGGTCGAAATCCACCACCACCGCAAGTCAAATCGGATTTAAACTCAGGCGGTTCAAAACTGAATTCAAACCCAACTCAACAGCTCAGATAGCAGAAATCGACGGCACAGTGCTATGCGCCAAGAACTAGCTCAACGGTTGGTGATGACTAGAGACTCCTGAGTAACACTAATATCTAAGAATTTATATACTTTGAATAATTTTATAAATTGAATCATATGTATGTTCGGGTTGCCAACACAGACAGCGAGTATTAACATTTAAGTAATTATAAAAAGAATGATGAACTACGAAACCAAGTATATTAGAAAATATTTAATAATAATAATAATTTGTTTTGTTCAATAAAATATAGATTGCATTAGTTACCTCTAGTCTTTAAACGAATTTATAAATATAATAAGAGTGGCAGTCCTTATCATATGCCAATGGAAATTACGCAATATTGGAATTCTATGTCTATGCCCCCAACAAGAAAATAAAACATTTAAGGTTATATTCGAATAAATATATATTACTGGAACAAGAAATCAATATTTTAACATTTTGTGAGTAGATACACTTGTAACTTAGGAGCTGGGTACATAGGTGAAAAACAGAGCTAATAATTGATTATTAGCCAATTATAAAAATAATAAACATGTAATTTTTCTTTCGACTCGATGATTAATAGAACTTATAAATTTAATTCTAATGGGCGAGAATAACTATTTAAAATTTATATTATCTTATTTGCGTGAGGCAAATGGAACAAAGGAGCTCATCGAGTTGAAAGATTATTGGCATATAATTTTAAATAAACGACATTAATAAAGCATACAAATATATATATTAAATGAACCGCCAGGTAAGAAAAGAAAAGTTTAAAGACTAGAGATTTAAAGAATTATGAGATAGATTTACAGTAGCATGAATAAAAGGTTTTATAAAAATTGTTACATTAAAGAATAAAGAGCTCTTAAATAGTAGGAGAGTAAAATAAAGTTCGAACTGGCCAGAAAGTTTAACGTTCATTATAGAAATATATTACCCCTTCCGCTGGTCCTTAAGTTGCACCTCCAAGTTGTTGAAAACGTAGGCATCATTGGTTGACTACTGGAACAGTATTTTAGTAGCTTTCATAATTTTAGCAGAATGATCGGTCCGGAAAAAGGTTCAGCAGCTCCATTGAAGATTTCTCGGGACTTTAGGAACCATAGCCAGATTCCTGATGTTCTAGCCCTCTATCATGATGAAATACAATCTTTATGCGCACAGAGTTCACTGTACTACTCTACAACAAAGCTAGTTTTTTTCTCCCTTTTCAGGGCTATATCTGCTGTTCACCGATCCCTCCGGCTCGCGCTCATTTTGTTATCAATCTCCTTTATAATTCGTTGTTTTCAAAATACATTCCCTCGATAAGGCTTTCAAACTAATTAGCTTGAATTCCTTCTCTAATTGAAAATGAATTCTTAAGATTTGAAAATAATTTAATTAGAAAAATGAATCCTTATCTTTTTTTTATTAATAAAACTTTCCTATTGTTTTTAAGAATTTTAAAGCTTATCGAAGGAATGTGGCTTTTAATCAACGAAACTTTACAAATTATTTAAAAGTAAAAAAAAACAAGTATTCCCGACGCAATGAAACTTTCTAACAATTTACATATATTTAAATATTTACAAGTATATACGCACAATCCACACAATTTAATATATATAAATTCATGAATATTTTATCACGAATTTATTTAGAGAATTGATCAAATTTAAACTAAACTAATTAATTTTACTACGTATTTGAAACAAGTTATTCATTATGGAAATTAGCGTGGATTGAACATATAAAGCCCCACTGCATCGGAAATTTAAGGTTAGCATTAGGGTAAATAACATGAAGCTAGGATCGAACTCAGATCCAACTGCTTCAATATATATATATATATATATATATATATATATATATATATAGCTACCTTTTTTTACTTTTGTTGTTTTTTTTTTTTTAAAGGAAGCTATGCTAATATCAAAGACAAACAGACAGGAAGCAAACATAAGATTATGGAATTGTGGTGAGGTTAGCCTTTCAAAGAGTTAGTTGACAAGGACTATAAGGACAGTAGAAAGCGATTGTAGTGGATAAATTTTTTTAATTATACTATACATATATCTATTTACTGATTTATAAATATTCTATATATATCATGATCAGTCATTATCAATCCACTGCAGGATAAAGGTCTCTTCAAGTTTAATCCATCTTCTCCAATCTTTAGCTTTTCTTCTTCACATCACCCCTGCACACTTTTTTTATTTTATCCATCCATTTCACATGTGGTCTCTTTCTGGGTCTTTTACAGTCTCTTGGAATTATTGTTAAAAAAGTTTTGTACCAAATCAGTTTAAAAGGTGTTAAACTTATTATTATTATTATTATTATTATTATTATTATTATTATTATTATTATTATTAATAATAATATTATTATTATTATTATTATTATTATTATTATTATTATTATTATTATTATTATTATTATTATTATTATTATTATTATTATTATTATTATTATTATTATTATTATTATTATTATTATTATTATTTTTAAAACATTATGCCAAACTTTCACGGTCTGTCTTAAAAGAGTTTTAGAATAAAATAAAATTTCATTTTTGATAGTTAGATAGTTATATAAACATTATGTAACAATTGAATGTAGAACAATATTTACTATGCTAATGAAAATTAAAAATATTAATTCATAAATTCTAATTTAATACAAACCTCTTGTAGCGTATATAAATTCTTTTGAAACTTTAATTTGAAATAATTTTAAATAATACATAAAAAATATCTTAATAAAATATGAATGAATATTTGAAAGTTATTATAGCTTATAACATTATATTCAATTATAGTGTTTCTATGGTGAGTGAAGTACGTCATTTAATTGAAATGGAACCATTACAAATACATTTTAGATTAGACACATTTTTCATTTTTATTTTCTTAAAATTTATTTTAAAAACAGATTAACCTTTAGTTACTTATTATTAAGAGTATTTCATATACAAAATTGAAAGAAGCCATATAAAGTAGTAATCCATGTGACAAATAGATTATTTTGCAATGAATCTCTGGTCTTTAGAAAATTAGTCTAAAATAATTGAATTGTAAATAAACTACGTTTTTCTTAATGAATAATTAATTAAATAAAGTATAATTAAAATACTGTTAATTATGACTCTATTACAATAATATGTTTAACAATGAAATACAATAACAAAACGTTGTTCATATTTTTTTTACTAGTTTACTATCAACATCATTCTTTGATTTATTTTGGAATGCTAATTTTTCTGCCAACTACAGATTGAGGTTACTAAGCAACAAAAAAATTTCATTATTATAGTTGATGCTCAGAACAACTACTTGTTTGAATTTATTTTTTCTGCAATCTTAATTTTAAACGTATAAAATAAACTTTATATACATTTAAATATGTGTGTCTGTGTTATGTAATCAATAAAACCAACTATAACATTTTACATTAACAAAAATTATATGTATAAAGTGAACTATATAAACTGTGAATGAATTAAATGTGACAATTTTATAGTAAATTGTATTTATTTGATGACTATAAACACCAAATAAATAATGAACATGTGTGTAAAAAGTTGTGATGTGGTCCAAATGAGAAATACTGGTTTAATCAGAATTGGACCCTGAAAGGTATTTACCATTGTTAATATATCTCTCTATGCTTTAATTGAAGAAGAAATTTTGAAGTACATATAGAATATGGTATATGGAAAAATAGATATCTGGAAATGGATTAACTTAAAAGTTTACATCTGGATTAATACATTTTAAGTAATAATTATTAGTATATTTATATAAGATGAATGATGTGAATTATGTAAATATATAAAAAAAATGGCATTTATAAATTAAATTGTAATGATTATATATATATATATATATATATATATATATATATATATATATATATATATAGTGGTGGCTATGGTTGTTAAAGAGCCAAAGATACCAAAATAAATGTGTGCTGAACTGAGTTCAGACCCATATGACCATTTAAGCTATTGAGCTTAGATTGAAAATATTTTTGTGTTTTCAATTTCATTATCATGGTATTGTAGTTAAGTAGAGGTAAAAGGTGGTTGCTGGAGAGTTGCATTAGATCCTAAAATCTAGGTGCAGTGCTTTCAGATACAAAACTCCTCACTGATGAAGGCCATAAGCCAGAAACTAGTCTGGGGATATTGGCTGAGTAGGCATTAGATAGAGATTTTATGCACAAACCTTCTGGAATACATTGATTAATCTGTTTGGCACAGAGTGACTCTAATGTATGGAGAGTGTTGCCTTGTTTATATATATATATATATATATATATATAGGCAATATATATATATATATAAACATGATAACCATGATTCCATTATATATATATATATATATATATATAATGGAATCATGGGTATACCCCATAAGATGACATGAATATGACTCAGTGATTGGATGATTTAAATACTATGTGTCAAACAACCTACAACAAGTCTTAGCCTAAAGTTATGATTTGACAGCACATTTGGGTGCATCAGATGTTACTCAATCAGGAATGGCATATAACAAACGGAGCACATCTCACTGCTGTCAGACCTAGGCTTTAGAATAAGCTGCTAAAGATGTAACAATGAAATGCCCAGTTCCAAATCACATCGTATGCTAACTCATAATTTACTTACAATATTTCAATATGACCTAAACTAATGCATATTTATTATATCTCCCTTTATAGGTCCCATTACACTACAGAATTCAATAAAGGAAGTTCTTGAAGTCAGCTGTCTTCAGGGATGGACTTACTCAATTATTTACCAAATATGCCTATATATAAGCAAGATATAAGAAACTACTGATGAAGATCAATCATTTATGAGAGCAATATATAATGATGATGATCATCATCAAACCTTTAATAGTGTAAAGTTATAATGTGATGATGAAACTTTTAATGATATAAATGCACAATGATGATGGTGATGATCAAACAGAGAAGATTGTTTAAACAACTTTCTACATTTATTAACACACACACACACACACACATATATATATATACACACAAACAAAAAACAATAAAATAAATTAATATTCAGTTATCAAGAATGTTTTTCTATCATTTTGATGGCTTCACACAACAGAAACAAAATAATTTGAAGTACATTATATACAAAATGATATTAAATATTTCACTAAATATATACATAAAACATAAAAAAAAGAAAAGCAAAATGAGAGTTCACTAATTCTAAAACTACCTCATTACTGTAAATATTAGAATAATATTTTAAGGTTAGGATAAATATATTTATAACTACTTATATATATATATATATATATATATATATATATATATATATATATATATATATATATATATATATATATATATATATATATATATATATATATATATATATATATATATCCCCACTTCCTTCTATATGTGTGTGTAAGTCATAGTAAAAATTAAGGATGGATACGAAAAAAAAAAAACATTTACTCTAGTGGATTAATTGTGCACTCAGAAATAAACAAAAAAATTCCAAGTAAATAGTATTAAAACTTATTAGTACATAAAATAGTTTTGTTTGTCCTAAAATTTGCCCTCATTGTTAAATATATAAAAAAACATACTTGAGATCACCTTGATGGATCAATGTTAAATTTTCAGAGGAATCTGTAAATTTACTTTTATTAAAATTATATATATTAATTAATTGTGATTTCTTTTTTAATATACATCAACATATGGCACATACCTTTTCACTACTTCCAATTTTAAATTGCAGGTGATTGAATTTGAAAATGAATCTTGAATACACAATAAAAAAATTACAATACATAAACTTTCAAATAGAAATGATAAAAGCAAAAAAAAATAATCATGTGAATAAAAATAAATTATATTTATCCTGAGGAAAGCAAGCATTTTGTCTACAGTTAAGAGTTTATAAATTTAAATGTCAATTTCCCCATATAATGTTCCTGTTTACCAACTCTGTTAATATTCACATATTTCATGTTACTTGGTTAAAACAAATACATACAAATTAGCTCTTCTGATGTTCACCAGCATTCTGTAAAACAGACATTTTGATGGAAACTTTTAAAATGACATCGAAGTTAGTTTTGTAATGTACTACAGAATTGGTCTTTTACCCCACACACATTGTAATGACCATTTTATCAATCACTATTAATTATATTGTACCTCCCATAGATATATGAAAATGGCTTAAAGAAACAATTAATTTCTTGTTTCTTTTTTACTTTTCTATAATAATAAATTGCATCTTGCAGAATAAATTATGCCATTAGTTCATTCCTGGTAATTATAAATTTAAGTTTAAATTTCCATTTTCCTTTTCTCAAAATTATAAAGACTTTAGATTACTTTTAAAATACAGACCTCAAGATTTTACTGTTTTTAAATGCTGAACATTTATTTTTTTAAAACAAAAAATAAGACTTTTTATTTCTATGTCTTGACAGTTCTTCTGTTAGTCCACAAGTAAAGAAGAATGCTAGATTGTTTCTCTAATACTAGCTAAAACCTATTGTTACAACTTAGTCAAAAAGACAAATTATAAAACATTATTATTATTATTATTATTATTATTATTATTATTATTATTATTATTATTATTATTATTATTATTATTATTATTATTATTATTATTATTATTATTATTATTATTATTATTATTATTATTATTATTATTATTTAATTTTCATTAATCCAAACTCGATCACCCAGCAACAATTTTGGCCTCATATCTATTTTGACCTTTAACTTATGTCTGATCTATAAGTCAATTAATTATTATTTTAGTTAATGAGATTAAATGAAGAGAGAGGAAAAAATAACTTCTACATATAGACAAACATATTAATTTATATGTATGTTTATATACATATATACTTCATGCATATAAGCAGGTATGTAGAATGAATTATTTGCCTACCATTTGGTCTGAATTCAAACATTGTGAAAAAAACTGGGTTAAAAGTGAAGATTGGTTGTAAGCCATCTCTTACAATATATATGACTTTTTTGGGTAAAACCATATGTTATTTTTTATTATATACTGGTATTTAGATAAACTAGCATCTGCCATTGTCAAGGTAACCTCATGAAAAAAAAATTGTTCCATCTCAAACTGTACCATGACTGAGTGTGAACACTTTCTTTTCTAGATGTTTTAATTACAAGAAAATGTGATGAAACATTATCAATATCAGTTTACAGAAAATCCACCCATACAGACAGATATCTTAACTTTATTTCTCATTATCATCTTGCTCAATTTTTTTCTATAGCAAAAAGTATTTTGACTAAAGCTTATAATTTATCTGATAAAGAAAATCTTGCTCAAAAAATAGAACTTACAAAAAATATTCTACTTTCTAATGATTATAATAAAAACATTATATGTAAGGCTTTTTAAAAGCATTAATACAAAAGGAAAATAAGAGGATAGAATTGACAATTCAACTTTTAATAGAGTAATTTTACCTTATATTCAAGAGATTATTGATAAAATCAGTAGAAGATCTTGTTTTAATATAACGACTACTTTTTCTACTGGCAAAAAAGTTGGGGAAATTTTACATAAACCTAAAGTCAGAATATTTTTGGAACACCAAGGAGTTTATGAAATTCCATGTTTACACTGCTCAAAAAGCTATATGGGTCAGTCTAATAGATGAATAAATGTCAGAATTAAGGAACATGAAATGTTTTTAATCAAAAAATTAATACATCAGTTTTTACTTTCCATTTTTTAGAAATTGGTCACAAACCTGACTTGACAAGGCACAAATGTTTGCTAATTTGGAGAAATATGATTTGAGAACCATGGGAGAGTCAATTGAAATATTAAAGACACCTACTAGTTTAAATAGGACTGATAAAGCACAATGTATTCCAAACACATGGAAACCTCTCATTTTATCTATGTCTTCTAAAATTGATGATTTCATCAATAATGTTTTAAAAGCATTAGTAGTCTATCTATGTTAAGAGCTTACTTGTTAAATAAAGCACCATTTATAGACTGAATTCAAATTGAGAGTTTGATATTATTGCTAACCTGATTTCTAAATCATCACATTAATTGGACAAGTTTAGGTTGTATTTCAGAGAGGAAACAAAGGTTCTAATTTTTAACTACCTGCTACATTGAAAGTTATTACTTGTTATACATGTAATGATTGCTTATAAAGCAATTTCTGCAAATAAAAAATATTATTGAAGTAAAATTATTATTTATACATTCATTGTAAAATTCATTTTCCAAATCATAAATGACTTAAAATCATAGGATGTCCATTTATGCTTAGAGATTATTCTTTAACTGACACTTTCTTCCACATGTCAGATTCATGCCGAGAAATTTTGCTAACATTCTTTTACAGCTCTAAATATATATATATATATATATATATATATATATATATATATATATATATATATATATATATATATATATATATATATATATATATATATATATATATATATATATAATTTCAAAAATATTTAAAAGACAGGAAAAATCAAATAAACAGGAACTTCAAAGTATCCAAAACCACATGTTGATGCCTAGTCATTGTATATTTGTTCATCTCAATTTTTGTGAGATTACTTTCACAATATTTAAAAAAAACATTATGATGATCTAAAAACTTGATTTTTTGAAAATTTATGATTGTATCATAATTTTGTAATAATTATTAGAATTAAAAAATATATACTATTACATATTTACTTTTTACAGATATGTTGTTTTTTAAATATATAATAATATATTATTTTGTGTAACATTATTGTAGAGATTAAGGTTACAGGAAATACAACTGTCTAGAAATGATGTCACTCAACAATTATGATGTCACTCAGCAATATTATATAAATTACAAAACATGTAAATTTTTAAAGCATAAATTAATAGATTTACTAGATAATAAAAATATTTCATTCATATTTTCAAAACAAACATCAAACAAAGAAGATTTCATTCATTTTGAAAATTGAATCTTCTCCTGAAATTTGATGATGTGATAGTGTTTTGTTTTGATTAAAATCTAATTTTTTAAATAATTTTGAAAATCAAATGTGATTTTTTTTAAATTTATGTAATTTCCTATTAAAAATATCTATCAAATGAGGTCAAATTTATTATGTTCTGATAAATAACAATGGTGCAATATTAAAGTGAAAGTTAAAAGTTTAAATCAATAAAACTGCATAAGTATTTTATCTATTCAGTAGGAAATAGTGATGTCAATATACATATAGTAACTCAGTACTAAATATTTTTTTCTCTTTTCTAAATAATTGTAATATTTTCATAAATGTCCTGTACATTATTCATGCTTAGCTTATAAATACATACAGTAATAATATAATAAAGTATAATGCATAATGTGTGTATCTGTATGTGTCTTTATAGTGCAATTTTAATAAGAGATATTACATATATCTTTCTTATACTATGAATAAATAACTTTATTGTTAGGTAAAGGGCAATAATACATTAAATGTACATATTTTTTATAAAACTATGCTTGCCAACATTGGTAGAAATTCTGAGTGGATCACTATATTAGCCAGATAGTAATATGATAATAATAATTATTAAACTATTAATCAACTTACAAAAGTGGAGACAAAATTTCATTCTAAATAATCTTATTTTAATGATTAAATAGGAGTTCATAATACCATTTTATGACTTTGTGATGTGTGAACAAGAATTCAATTGGAGTTTAAAAAAGGAGTTCAAATAAAAAATATGTAATTCAATAAAAAATTCGTGGGAATTATAAAAATCATTCAGTAAGAAAAGGTATTGTTATGACAAATATTTTAGTCAGTTTTTTTGCTATATTCACTAAATTTAATTATTATTTTTAAAATTGGTTTTCGTTTTGATTTTAAATTATAAAAGTTAAATTAAAAATTGTGTAATATATTCAAGAATAAATATTTAACCACTTAATAAAATGTTGAAAAATTCTCTAAAGTGGTTCTTAAAAGCTATCAAGTATATATAAGAAAGATAATTGTTAGTGAGTAAAAAGTTAATAGAAAATAACAACACTCATTAAATTTGTATATTTAGGACAAATTTATAAACCCATTACTTTATCAAAAATTGTAAAGTATCAAAAATTAATTTACAATTATAAAATAATAATATTAATAAATTTATTGCTAGTAGATATTTTCTTTCTGATAATGGCTTTTATTTAAAGTCAGTAAATTTGAGTTTACCTATTTTTGTTAAAAATATACATATACTCAAATAAAAGTTCCAAGTAAACACAAAATACACAGAGGCTAAACTCTTCATACAGTAGCACCCACCAGTGAAAGCCGAAATATTCAATAGATGCAAGTAGGTTTTGCATAAAGTTCCTATCTAGTGCCTACTCATCAAATATTCAGTGTTCTCTGATCCAAGGTTCCTCACTGATGAAATCCACAAGCTAGAAACTAGTAGGGGGTATTGGATGAGTAGGCACTAGATAGGGATTTTATGAACAAATCTTCTTGCATCTATTTATTACTGTGGCTTGCACTAGTGGTGCTGCTGTATGGAGAGTTTAACCTTAGTGTTAAAAGTTGTATAAGCATAAGATATAGTGATTGTGTGATGTTAACACAAAATACTTTTAATTTAATCATTTAAAATATTTAGTTGACTAACTTTTGGTTGAAAAATATATTCAAATCAAAGCTAAATATAAATATCAAGTGCTAATTTAGTTTAACAATAGCCAATGTCGAATTAGTGGAATATTGTAATTTTTATTTTTATACAAAGAGAGGAAAAAGAAAGAGAGAAAAATAACACTTTCTCTTTAATCTTATTTTTACTTTTTCTTATTAACACCTAAGTATTTTAGTACAAATTAAATACTATATTCTTATTGCAAAAAGAACTCAATGACTTCCTTTTAATCAAATTTCTTTTATTATCATATTGATCACACACGATTTCTAGTTGAGTCTATCCATTTCAATTATAACATCAACAAAAGCCTTCTATGAATGTTATTGAAAAGGTTAATTTTTGGGGAGGATGTAGTATTGTAATCAGTCTTAAATTTTTCTTGATTTTAATTTATATGGTAAATGCCCAATATTCTCCATAAATGACTTATAAATATCTTCACAAAGTTCTTATATATTGAAATGACAACAGATTGATTAATCAATACATTCTAACACTTTGTTTTACATTTATCTATATCTCTACGAGATATGTATTTTCATATGGCATATTTGTATCAAACAATTATGTTTCAAAGCAAAACATTATTGAGAAAAATCAAGGTTACATGTACAAATAATACAGTCATCATCGAATTGCAATTCAAAAGTTTGATTAGATTTATATAGAAAAAATTATGTAAGCATAACTGATAATGGTAGTTGCATATGGTTTATTATGTTTTTTTCTCTCTAACAACACCAGCCAATTTAAGCAATTATAATTGTTGAACTAGCTGGCTGGTGCCTTAATATTATCATTGCCAATATATTATATATTTTTTCACTTGTGTCTTTTAACAAATCAAGTATTATTTCTCTTTATACATTTCATTTTATGTATTATATATTTATTTAAAATATTTGTAATTTCAAAACATGCTGTAAATATAATATTATAAATCGATGTTTATATTTCTTAGTAATCAAAAAATTTGAAAAGGACAAAAAATATAAACATCACTTAGGAGCGCTTTCAAGTAACCTAGTAGTCTTTGTCAGTTAATACTTTGATAGGTTAACTTTTCCATAATTCCATGATAATAACGTTTGCTACCTGCATATTGATTAAGTCGTTTTTGCATTTATATGCTAGAATAGGTTCCTGTATTGTTCTTTTATTGTTATTTTTTTCAGTTTGCAATATTTTTATATTATTATTATTGAAATTAAAACCATAAATACATGATTTATTATGGTCGTATGTAATTATTATGTTTGAAATTTTGTTTCCAATTTTGAAACTTTTTTAATAACAATTTTAAAAAAATATAAATAACTTTAAAGATAAAAGCTCATTTATAAATAAAAATTGCATCATCTATAAATAGATATGTAGGTGTGGTAGAATCGAGATGTACATTGGAGATAAGAACTAAAGAACACTTATTATTGGAAATGATTTAAAATAGGAAACAAAAGTGCAAAGGTAATAATAATGTATCAACTTTCATTTTTTACAATCATAATAAATCATGTATATATGGTTTTAATTTCAATTATAATAATGTAAACATATTGCAAACTGAAAGATATAACAATAAAAGGAAAATAAAGGAAGCTCTGCTAATATATAAATACAAGAAAGACTTCACCAATAGGCACACAGAAAACATAAGGATCATGTAATTATGGGAAGGTTAGCATTTCAAAGAATTAGTTGACAAAGAATCGAAAGTGCTCTTAAGTTATGATTATATTTTTTTGTCTTTTCCCAAATTTTTGATTTTTGTATTTACTAATATTTAATTATAAGATTATATATATATATATATATATATATATATATATATATATATATATGATTATAAGCATGCTAATAAGTTTTAAACAGGCCTTTTAAAATTTTTATAATAAATGCTACTACAGGAGAAGGTATTCAAATCATCTTATCTTAGATTGTTCCCAGCCACAAACTGTTTTTGAGCCATGACTCTCTTCAGTGATGACACCAGATTAAAAAAAAACAATTCAAGATAAGCATTTATTTAATAGTTAACTGCCAAGAAGAACTGAAACTTTTAGATATCTATATTTCTTTAAAATCAGCTCTCCAACTGAAAAAATCATATGAGCTTGAACTCAATTTTTCTTCTTGACAGTAACTATTAGATAAATGGTTAGTTTGAGTTTTTTTTTTTTTCATATGGTCTCCTAGCCTCTCACTGATGAGAGCCATAACTCAAAAACGGTTTGGGGATGGGGATAATCATAGATAAAGATGCTTTGAATGACTTCACTTAAAATAGCATTTATCATAAAAATTAGAAAAATATTGTTTAGAGCTTATTAGCATGTTTTTAATTTTACACACACACACACACATATATATATACAATATTACAAATCGATGTCTGTATTTCTTCAAAATAATATACGTAATTCTATAAATAAATATTGAAAATACAGTAATTAAAAGTCAATAAAAATTATATGTATAACTATAACTTAGAAGCGCTTTCACTACGTTGTAGCTTTGTCAACTTTTCCATAATTCAATGTCAACTTTCCCATAATTCTGTTATCTTAACGTTTGCTGCTTGCTGATTAATTAAATTTTGCTTGTATTTATATATTAACATCGCATCTTTAATTTTTTTTTTATTGTTATTTCTTTCAGTTTCCAATATTTTTACATTGTTATAATCAAAATCAAAACCATATATACATGATTTATTATGGTCATAAAAAACAGAAGCTGATAAATTCTCACTATTTTTTAAAATTTTGTTGACAAATAAAAATTGCATCATTTACAAATGGACATGTAGATGTGGTAGTGAATATACAGGTTAATCGAGATGCACATTGGAAAAAAAAACAAAAGAGCACATATTATTGTTTAAAAGGGTTCAAAATACGAAACAAAATTTTAAAAATAGTGAGAATTTATCAGCTTCTGTTTTTTATGACCATAATAAATCATGTATATATGGTTTTGATTTTGATTATAACAATGTAAAAATATTGGAAACTGAAAGAAATAACAATAAAAGAAAAATTAAAGAGGCGATGTTAATATATAAATACAAGCAAAATTTAATTAATCGGCAAGCAGTAAACGTTAAGATAACAGAATTATGGAAAAGTTGACATTGAATTATGGGAAAGTTGACATTTTAAATGTGATAGTTGACAAAGCTACAATGTAGTGAAAGTGCTTCTAAGTTATAGTTATACATGTAATTTTTATTGACTTTTAATTACTGTATTTTCAAATATTTATTTATAGCGTTATATATATATATATAAGTATTTATTTATAGCGTTTTATATATATATATAATTTAACATTAACAAACTATTATAAACAATCCTTAAAACTGCAGAAGTACATTAGTTTAATTTCTTAAACCTGCCTCAAATGCCATTTAATTAAAAAAAATAAACAAAGTGGAAGCAAATGTCATCACTTCAAATCCCATGAATCTCATATTTTAATGTTAGCAGCTTGTCTATTTATTAAATGCATTTTTTATAATTGTTTATAATAGTTTATTACTGTTAAATTTATTATTTTTATTGTAATTACAATTTTGTTTTAATTAACAGACATTTTATTTATATTATATACATATATAAGTCATGTGATATCTGATTATATATATATATATTAAAAACCAGTCAACACTAAGACAATTCCAATATCAATAATAATCAACAATTTCTAATTTTTAATAATAATATAAAAAAGTATAAGCTTTTAGACTAAATACTATTAATTTTAATCTAAAATTTTAATGCATTTTAGAAGTAAATTTCATTTATCATATAAGCAGGCCAATTACCCAAATTAAAAAAAATGGCAATGATATATGAAGTTAAGTAATCTAGATATGGTATTTATCTGACAAATTTTAAGTCAAAAAGTTAAATCTCCTTTCTTTATAGTCTAGAAGTTCCGATTTCATTTTAATCTAAAATTCCTATAAGCAGTATATAATATCATTATGACTTTTCAAATGCCTTAATTTCATATTATTTGTTAATTGAACAGATATTGATCTCAGTTTCTACTATTTACTTTTCAAAAATCAAATTTGTTTGAATTTATCTTGTGTAGTATACATTTTATGTCCCCAATTTTTTTTGATTGAGCAATTTCTCATACTACTTGTAATGTAAATGGTTGATGTTGACCTTCTTTTCAATCCCTTTTTTATACTTTCTAAGACAAAAATAAAAACTTACTGTAACTAATGACTACAACAATGAAAACAAACCATTATGATAATAAGGGGTTGTAATAAATAAATCAATTAAACAAAAAATAAATTTCTTTCTCCATTTCCTAGATTTTATTGGTATATATATTTTTTTAAATTATCAGTATTTTAAGATTTATTAAAAATAATCTTTATAATAAAAAAATAATTTGAAATAACAAAACAAATATTTTTCTTTAAAAGCAGTATTAAAAATTACTAATAGTCTGAATGTTTCTACAATATGTTGTATGCATAGCTTTTCTTTTTTTTGATGGAAATTTGAATTATAAGTTCAATATTTTACATTAATGTTAAAACCCTTATTCAATATTATGAATCAATAAATATCCCTTGATTTATTAGAAATATAAGTTTATAAATGAAAAACAAATCTTAAAACTATATTTGAACTTTACAAATATGTTAAAGATAATGAAGTGATAGATACAACAGGAACAATTTTTTTTTCTTATTGTCAGATTATCCTAACTCTATTAAAAAAATTAATTAATAAAAGATTTTTTAACTAGATTTTATATCTAAATCTAGAATGAGTTATTGATAATTTATAATAAACTATAAAATTTAATGTTCTAAAATTTAAAATACCATTTATAATTGAAAAAGAAACCACAAAATTTCTCTGTTATGGTGTTTGACAAATAATAACGATCATAAATTGCTTTTTATCCTAATTTCAATTTCTTAATTTATATTTTTTAAAAATAAATATATTTCAAAAAATATTCTAATAATTGTTGAACAAATATTCTGTAAAAACAAACATCAATATTTAAAGAAATTATGAAAAATATATATGTTAAATTCATCTTAATAAAGTTTGTTTATACACTCAAGGTCTACATACTTATCAATCACTGATATACTAGGCTTTTAATGCTAATTTGTAATATTTTCTATGAATTTTTGATATCACCAGATTTTTTGTATTAATAAATCAATATTTACTTAATTCCACTTTTTATTAACAACGAACATAAAACTGACAATATTTCATAAAAAATTGCTACAAAAAATAATTTAAAGCAGAAAAACTCTACAATTTCATGGAACTCTGAAATATTAAGATAAATAATATTCTGATTAATTAAATAATAAAACAATATATATAAGTTAAATAATCTCTAGAGTTTTACATTTAGAAAGTACTAAAAACCTAAAGCTGAAAAGGTAATAACTTCCCTGAATACACTTTGTTCAATCAGAGTGAAGTCACAACTTTTTTCAATATTCTGTGATAAATTTCATTCAAAGTTTTAACCAAAATCAAATCATTGAATGACTATTTTAAAAACCATATAGCAACAGAGATATCACATGAACATATGTCTCCATAGTAGTCCTGCAGCAAGCAGTTCACTTGTTCACAGTCAAGATAACAAGCTTTAATGTTTTTTTTCTTTAAAAGTACCAAACACCTAAACCTGCCAAGATGCAATTCATGTTGAATAGTATTGTTCTATTTTACCAAGATATTATTCATGTTAAGTAATATTTTTCCATTTCTCAAATTAAAATTCATTCTGAACTAGATTTTTCCACTTTCCCAAGATGCAATTCATGCTGTCTAATATTTTTCAATTCTCTCAAGATGCAATTCATACTGAACTAGTTTTTTTTTGCATTTTCCCATGAAGAAATTCATGCTGACTACTATTTTTCTCTTTTCCCAAGATGCAATTCATAGTAAACTAATTTTTTCTATTTTCCTGAGTTGCAATTCTTGCTGATTAGAATTTTTTTTTCATTTTGCCAAAAGGCAATTCATGCTGAACTAGTATTTTTCCACTTTTCCATGATCCAATTTCTGCTTATTAGTATTTTTCCCAAGATGAAATTCATGACTACTAATATTTTTCTAATTTTCTAAGATGCAGTCCATTCTGAATTTAGTATTATTTTCATTTTCCCCCAAAGATCAAATTTAAGCTGACTAGTATTTTTCCATTTTCCCAAAATGAATTCATTCTTAATTAGTATTTTTTTTCATTTTTACAAGATGCACTTCATGATGTACTATTACTTTTCGATTTTTCCATGATGTAATTCATGATAAATAGTATTTTTTTCTTTTTCCAAGATTCAATTCTGAATGACTACTATTTTTCCATTTTTCCAATATGGAATTCATGTTGAACAAGTATTTTTCTATTTTCACAAAATGCTAATTGATGCTAATTTATATTTTTTTCATTTTTCCAAGATGCAATTCATACTGATTAGTATTTTTTCCTTCTCACAAGATCCAATTCATGCTAAATGAGTATTTTTCCAGTTTGCAATTCATACTGAGTAATATTTTTCAATTTTTTTCACATGGAAATTATGTAACAAATGAACTATAAGCTGCAGTTATGAAACATATAGCCCTCTCACCAAATGAGCTCAATTTTAATGGGACCATATGTCAACATAACACCAATTTTAACTCTTTCTCCATATTTTTATTTTCACATTATCATGTATTTGTTTCCATGTATATTTCTCAGTTTGACATGCATCCTGTTATGTAATAATGTCTTTTATTTCAATTATTGTAAATCATGTTTTCTTTCCTATCAAGATTGTAAACCTTTATTACATATGTGGCATCATGAATCAATTTAAATTTAAGATCTCATGTTGTCAAATGTAACTTATGTAACATTTTAAGTCTCAATAAGGTTTAACCTTTGAAATATAAAAATAAATTTTATTCTAATTATTTTATGGCATATTACTTTAAGATAACTATAAGTAATATTTATTTTTACATTTGATATTATTTATAATTATAGAATTATAAATATATAAACACAGACAATATATTTTCAAGTATTAAATATAATAATAGTAATTTAAAAACATTTTCTGATGGTAGTACCATCAATATTTCCATTATTTATACATTAAATTAAGTAATAACAATAACTTTAATAATTTTAAAATTATATAATTATAATCACGCATTTGAATATTATCACTAAAATATAATATTCAATATTAAGTTAGGCAAATAATAAATAACATTTTTAAGTATAAATTTAAAAAAAAAAATCTAATAAAAATAATAAAAGTTATAAAAATTAAAGGGAAAAAATCTCTATAGAAACCAATTAACAAGCGGCGACATTTATAAATACGTACCGTCAAAACTAATATTTGTCAGTTTTAAAATATATATAAAAAGTGGAAAAAATATGTTGAAAAATTATATTTAATAGCATTTAAAGAACCTATTTTTTAACAATAGTATTTTATAAAATGTAGATAAAATAAAATATGTATTCGTACAGAAAATAGTCAAGAAAATTGATTGTGTTTTCTGAAATTTTATCATCTATCTCGATCGATTGATCAATTGATCAATCTAGCTACCAACGAACTAATTATGTAATTATTTATATATCCATATACACTTAGCTACTTACTTACTTAACATCTGTCATATATATAATTTAAATTTGTTTCCTTATCAACCTTCCTCTTATTTGCTTTCATATATATATATATATATATATATATATATATATATATATTTGTTATATATATATATATATATATATATATATATATAACAAAAACTTAAAATGCTCATTTACTAGTGGGAGCAATTTTAAATCTGATTTAACTGTATGATAAGGTTAATGGGTGTTTCACAAAGTACTGTGCTGAAATTGCTGAGTTTCACATTTATATATTTTGGGGGCTATCTTTAACATTATATTTGTGATTTTATGATCATTTGATGACGAACGTTAAAAATAAAGTAAGAATTAATTTATAAGTTGAAAAAATAAATTTATAGATATCAGAAGTATACATACAACTATAGAACAGACAGAAGTCTAGAAAGATATCTGACACATAGATTCTTTTATATTGGGCACAGAAACATATTTATTTTTTGACTATTGTCAGAAATTATATATATATACTCTCACTAATATTACTATAGTAATTACTAACAACAAAATATATCCATGATTATGATTAGATTTTTTTGAACATATTACATTTTTAAACATATAAAGTAAAAAAATGAAAGTAATGTCAAAAAACAAAGAAAGGAATTATGATTGTTATTACTAGAATACTTTATCAAACAGCATAGAATTAAAATTTTGTAATAATTTAAATATAAATGCAATTTTCTGTTTTGGAATAGAATTTTATAGCTTGTATGATGTATTTATAATTATTTATTCTCATTTAAAAATAAAATTTATTCAAGAAAGAATACATATTGCTTGTCTGAAGGATTGTGGTGATGGTATTTTAATATAAATAATTTAAAGGTCTATTTCTATCAATGTCTTTAGAAAATTTTAATTTTTAAATATATTCAACTGTGAGTAATAACATACAACATATTATTTAACCTAATGCTTTGAATTGTATTATTATTTTCTCATCTTCAAGTGTTGTTGGCCTGACCAATCACAAGTCAAGTATAGGAATTGGATTGGAATTTTTAAATTATTGAATACTAAATTTTAAGGTAATGCTGTTTTAGACTTTTGAATATTAAAATTTAAGGGAACATTATAAACACTTAAGGGTTATCATAAAATTCAATATTCAAGATTCGAAAGGTTAAGTTGTAAGTCACATGCTAGTGCTGTTACTAGGCAGACCATTAACACCTGAACCAGAGAAAAGAAACATACCACTGAAAACGTGCTAAATACTATTACTGATAGTCGAATGTATTTAAAAAATAAATAAATAAAGGTTAAATTTTTTCTAAAGACATTTACTTTTTAAAATTGGATGATAAAAATTGTCCAACAATTAATTAATAAAATAGAAATTATTAATTTACCCGTTCTCAAAGTGTTATGTAAATTTAATTTAATGTTCTTGAATAGATTAACAAAATAAAAATGCAAAAATTAACACAAATTTTTAAAAAAGCAGAACATTTGCTTCATAAAAACACTATTAAGTTATCACTCATATCCATTGCTCATAACATTTTGTTTTATACTTCCGGATATATAAAACTATTTCAGCTCCACTTGGTATAATGGCTTATAATTTAAATTCAAAATATGCAGTTTTTATTTAACTTTTAGTATCCTAATTACAATTCATTAAGCGAAAAATTATTTACTTTTTTTTTTAGAAACATATAATAATCTATTTTTTGATAGAGGCTTATTTATATATACATAAAATAATTACTTAATAAAAAATACAAAAAGCTATTAAATATATGTATTATATTATTATAGCATGATGTACAGATTAATAAATATAGCTTATTTGACAGTTGAATCTGAATAAATTCCAATGCACTTTTTTAATTGAAGTTTTTTATTAAAAATAATTACACCTATCTAATTTGACTAAATCACGGAATTACTGGAAAGTTGACATCATGGAATTATAGGAAGTGTGAGATTTTAAAAGTATTAGTTGACAAAAACTACAAGGATAATTGAAAGCCTTCTAAGTTGTGGGTATAGATATATTTTTATAAACTTTTAAGTACTGTATTTTCTAACATTTATTTATAAATTTAAGTATATTATTTTGAAGAAATACAGACATCGATTTGTATATATATATATATATATATATATAAATATGTATATATATATATATATATATATATATATATATATATATATATATGTTCACAAGATGGCGCTATACCAAAACCACCGAACAAGTGTAAGATTTGTTTTACATAAACGAAAAAAGAGTCAGAAATTAACTACCTCTTTCATTTGCTCACCCCCAGATCAGCTGATTTCAAGCTGGTTTGCTCTCCTCAGTGGGGGATAGAGTATATATATATATATATATATATATATATATATATATATATATATATATATATATATATATATATATATATATATATATATATATATATATTAGCCACATGTATAAAGACATCAACAAATCATAAATAATGTCAAAATGCATTTAATATGTGAGAATTATCTCATATGTTTTCATTATTTTTATTCAGTATTTATCAATAGCAAATTATTGCAGTTTAATTCTAAGGTCTCAAACTTCTCAAATCCACAATTAAAGCACTATCACCATAAACAATATTAAATACCGATTATTAATAACAATTTATTACATTATAAATTAATATATGATTTCTGCATGTATATAATATATAAATAAACTTTAATTAAATATTAAAATAACTATATTTTTGATACACATAACCCAAAAAAATATTTAATTCAACTTCAATACACTTGTTTTTTATTTGAAATATCTCAACCATACTTATAATTTTCCAATTTTTTCATATATAGTTTAACCAATTTAATAAACTCATCTTAAAAAATAAATGGCCTTCACCCGTTTGACAACTTTATATTAAAACGTGTTATAAAAATATGATTTTTATTAATATTTAAGTTTTCAATTTTAAATATTAATGCATACCATACATGTTAAAATAAATAAATAAATAATTTGCTTAGTTTTAATATATATATATAATTGAAATAATAAATTTAGCGGTTTACAAACTATTACAAACAATCCTTAAATCCGCAGAAGTACTTTCGGTTGAGGCAAGTTTAAGAAATTAACCGAAAGTACTTCTGCGAATTTAAGGATTGATTGTAATAGTTTGTAAACAGTTAAATTTATTATTTCAATTATAATTACAATTTTGTTTTTAATTAACGAACATTTTACTTATTTTACACACACACACACACACATATATATATATATAATACTGATTATAATTAAAGCATGTATTTAGTATAAAAATATACAGACAAAATGATTTGTAAGATGTATGTAAAATATTACAGCAAACAATTAAACTTATTAAAACAGGCAAAACTCTGTATACGAATTGCCACTTGGTGCAATAGCTATACATAGTGTTGCTCGTTTTAATATCAGTTACAAGCAAGCATAGGAAATGGTGACCATGAGATAATTAAACTTAAATGAAATAAAAATTTGAAATAAATTAAATAATTTAACTCTACTAAATTTGAAGTTAGTGACAAAATATGTAAAATTATTACAAAGCATTTAAATGTTAATTAATAAAAATATGTAAATATAGTATTTACAGTTATTTGTTTTCTGTTTTACCAAAATTCTTGCTATATTTTATGTTTTGGAAATATATTCGCTGTTACTCCCGCTAAATATTGCTTACAGTAATGATTACTCTAAGTTTTGCTATTGTTGGTTTACAATTAAATAAAGTTAATTGCCTAGTCAAGGGTTGGTAGTCGAGTGGTCAGCACACCGCCTTACAAGCAGTTAACCCGGGTTGCAGGTTCGCTTCCCGGCCGTTGCTTTGAAACATGAGAAAAAAAAGTTAATTGCTTATTTATTGACTTTGAAAAAAAAATAAGCAAAAAAAAAAAAGATAATGATAGCAGCATAATATATATATATTAAAATTAAATATATATATTATTTAAAATAGTCAACGGATGTATTGGGCCTATCTGTTTGATATACAATTACAAATATCATACAATTACAAATATCCAGTAATTGTATGATGGTTTGTAATTATTTCAGTTAGTGTTAACAGTAACTTTCTTTTCATATATATATATATATATATAACAGTAACTTTCTTTTCATATATATATATATATATATATATATACATTTTATGTTATGATATTGTGATAAAACTATTTCTTCTATAGTTGAAATTAAATATATATATATTATTTTTTAAAATTAATGAAACATTAATTAAATTGAGTTTTAAATAGTGCAAGTTTGAATTGGCTATTTTGATGCTTTTTTAAAAAAAATCTTATAATAATAAAATTGATAAAATGTTAATCTTACCGTCTCTTTTTTCAATCCCGTGAAGTATCCTTGCCAAATCCATTGCTTTGACAGTTGATAGGAAAAGAATGCAAATAATTAAACTGTAGACTACTCTAATTACCATTTTTTCTAAATAATGTAACACGTTCAAATGCTGAAACAAAAAAACAAAAACAATATTTTCAATAATTGCCTATATATTGTATATATATATTAAATAGTTTTTTTTTTTATCTATACTGAACTTAATGTAATTAGAAGGGATTTGAACTCAGCCTTCCAATCTTTCTACATCTATTAATTTCATCAAAATTCCACATACGAAAAAAGTATTTCTATTGTAATGAAAATTTTTTTATATTTATAGCCTACATGACTGGTGAAAAATCTAAATCAATATAAAAAAATGGATGATTATAAATTATAATTTTTCTTTAATAATAGTAGTTGCAAAATATTGGTTTGTATACTTCAAGTAACAGCTCAAAATACTACATTGCATATATGTATAAACAAGAAAAGAAAAACTAGAATCAAAAATTTTACATATCCAAAAAATGTATAAATAAATTAACTATGTAATTTAAGGCTGGTTTACATTGTCAGTAGCATTTTATAGATAAAATTAAAATTAACGTTGAAACAAAAATATACTGACACTTAAACATCATCAACAAACTTTCCATTATTTGTGCATATTTACCACATAAATAATTTGTTCATCAAATTAACTAATATATTTATTAAATGTCTCCAGACACCCCTCTCTATAAATGATTTTGCACGTGTAAAATAAAAACACTGTTAAAATAACAACAAATTCTGCAAACAAACAATTGTATTTATTACTGGGTCAACAACATAATACAATTTTCTGTACACTACGTTAGGTACTTCTACTTTTACTTAACATGTTAAAAACTTGCTTTTATTTGAATTAGGGATGGAGTTGCAAAAAGTGTTTTGTTTTTAAAAGTATTTTATTTTATATATGAGAAATGACTTTCGATTATATTATATATATATTTTATTAACGAAATGTATATAAATTAAAAAAAAAAAAACTAATAATATTTAAGCATTAATATTTTGTAATTTAAACATTAATTTAATACATGGTAATTAATGAATATATTCACAGTAAAGATAGGCTTTTTTATATTTAGCTTTATTACTGCCTAGCATGCCTTTAGATATTACAATGGCTCAGAAAAGATGAAAATTAGTAATAGTTTAATTACTATATCTAATTTTAAATGTAAAATAATTATTATTAAGGCAATATAGCTAGCTTATATTTATTTATATATTTTGTTTAATACAATGAATTTTATAGAGTTAATTCAAGTTTCGATTTTTTTTTGTTTTTTTACATTTATTTTATATTATTGCATTTTATGTTATATATAATAATGCATATTTGTGTCTGTGATAAACCAGAGCAGCTGTCTACTTTAATGGCATCTATATTACTGCTTGTATAATTAATGATTTCTTGATGATAGTGCATATTACTTCTCATACCAAAAACAATTTCTGAATTTTGCTTTATTATTTAGATGAAAAGTGAATTTTTGAAATTATGTATTTATAAACCATCTTTATTTTGTTACTATCAAGGTAAAATCTTGAACTTAAAAAAAACTAAAGATTGAATTAAAGTGATTTTTATTCTATAATTATTTAAATCTGATTCTATGTCAGTTTTTTATCTTTGCATAGAAATGTTAATATTTTAGCAGTGCATTATAAATAGATTTTATGGCTAATTTGATACATATTTTTATGCTCTTCAGTTTTTAATAGCATTGTGCTCCATTAAATATTGACATTTAAACATTAAGAATATACATGTATACATAAAAAATTAACTTAAACATAATATATTAATTTAAAAATTAAAAAAAAAACTAATGAATAGAGAAATAAGTAATCAAAAAAATCAGTTTGTTGGAGTGATTTGTGGTCTTACTGTATCTGCCATACAAGGGCGCCACCAGACCATTCATACCAGGAAAATTTATATTGTAGGTAGATACTTACAGTAAAATCCAGAATTTTTAAATAAATATAACTGAAGTGCCCCAGTCACTATATCATGGAGCAGCAGAGATAATATATATTTTATTATAAAGAAAGAAAAATAGTAAAAAATAAAATAAGCCACTTCCAGATTAACAATACATAGAAACATTTATTTTTCACATATATAAATTTCAGCATTATTTACTTTAGTATAACTTTTACTTTAGAATTTAATTTGCATTTTAACTTTTTATTTTAGAAGTTCACACAGATGGAATGATTAATATTTTATTAGAATGTCAAGTATGTATAGACTACATAGATTGCACTCAAAAAAGAAAATATTCTATATCTCTTATTTAACCCTAGGCCAAAAGTTTTCAGTCAAACTAACATCAATCTTTCTGATATATCAATGTATTCAATGCAACATAAATATGACAGCACATTACCATACTTTCAGAAATGTACATCTGAACAGCATGGTTATAGAAAAAATGTGCCTTGTCCAGTACAGGAATGCTATGTCTGTCTGTCAAGAAGAACAATACAAAAAAACTCCATAAAAAGGGATTGTGGTCCATTTTGCTTATGTATGATTTTATTCCATAGACTAAAGGAGTGATCCATGGAGCAGAGAATACCATCTGTCTCCAGTGGTCAATAGAAAATAGGCTTATTTTGCCCAAATGTGGCGTATAATGTGATCCTGCATGTAGTGGATCTTCATGCTACATTTATTAATTAAACCAATACATCCCATCTATTGATCCAATCTAACTGCAAAAAAAATAACCTAAGATTTACCCTACTTTAAACTAACATAACTTTATGAATATATGCAGCCATCCATACCTGACTTAAATTTAACATTTATTAAAAGTTTAGCTTAACAGAAAAAATCATAATAAACACTCAAACAAACAAAAAAAATAATGGAAATGATTTTAAACTACATATGATAAAAGTAATTATTAATAAATGATTTAGTTGGTCAGATAGGAATTTATATTTAAATACTAGAAAGGTTTTATAGTTAAAGTTTATTAGTTATATAGAGTTCTTACAGTTTTAAAAGAGAAAGTCCATACTTTTTATTTGTTTGTAATTTGGATCCATTTGTTTCTAATTTCCACAATGTCCTGGGGAGACTGTTATGCTGATTGCTATTCTATTGGTACTCATCCAGATGTCCTTTACTGTAGCTGATATAGTTCTTTTCAGGACGCAGATGTCCTGGGGTTTGCAATAAAGGAAAATGATATTTCATTTCTTCTTTTAAAAAAAACTGAAAGGATTGAAAGTATGTCTTTTCACTTCCTTCTTCTTAAACTCTCCCAGACTTAACACATATAGCACACATAATATTTTATTTCCAATATTTTCCTTTTTATATTAAAATTATGGATTAACTGGACATGACATCACGATGATGATGATTCTTTTGATGTGGTCCATTTCCTGAGGGATTCGTTTTTATTGTTTTTTCTTCTACCTGACCTTTAATTATAAATTTTGAGATGCCCAATGGGTAGTTTACTTAATACTAATTAAAAATAATCATTTCCATTTTTAGCTTTTTTACACAATAGAAATTAGGTTTTGTACATTCTTAAAGATATATTTTTATCTTTAAATCAGTTTTTTTAGAAAATTTAGTTCTAAAATACTTTTTTTATAATAAAGTTTATTTTAATATTTTTTCATCTGTGCAATTATATATATATATATATATATGTGTGTGTATATGTATGTGTGTGTGTGTGTGTGTGTGTGTTTAGTTTAGATGATTTACTTTTTAATTTTTAATTTTTAAAAACAATTTTTTATTTGTGAACTTTTTATTTTTAATTTATATTTTATTTATTAGAATGTAACAGTATGTGTACCCATTACTATATATATATATCAAAACAATACAATAATTAATACAGTAAAATATTTTAAAAACAAATATATACCATAATTTAATAATTTAATTTGTTTGTGGAAGTTTAGATGTCATAAATTTGTGATTTAATGAATTAAATAGTTTAGAAGGTTTGAAATGGAGTAAATATTTTGAAGAAATAGTGTCAATTCAGTATTTAGACATTAAAGTTACTAGTAATAAAAATAAATTAGATTATTGTATTGTAGTAAAAGATATTGAAAAAAAAAGAGAATATTTTCCTTGGTATTCAAATGTGCCAATGGTACATAAATTATTCCATTTAAAATCATTTTTATTTGAGAATAATAAGTTATGTAAATATAATTCTGATAAAATAAGTAACATAAATGTATTTATTATGGATTTTTTAAATATTGGATATGATTATAAATTAATTTATAATATTGTTAATAAGTTTAATAATAATAGTAATATTTTAAGTGCTATAGATATTGATAAAATAAAATATACTTGTATATCAATACCATTTATTTGTAATGAACAAATGAAATTTATAAAACAGATATATAAAAATATATGTCAAGTCACATTTTATACTACTCCTAGTTTAAATAGATTGATAAATAATTCAAAAAAATAGATATAGTATTTTAAATCAAAGTTGTGCAATATATAAATGGCTGTGTGTTTGTGGAAAGGGATATATAGGTGAATCTTGATGTACATTGAAGAAAAGATCAAAGCAGCATTGATTGTTATATAAACAAATACAAAAATCAAGACAAGAGAATATTAGAAATGATGACATATCACCTTCAGTATTTTTTGATCATAATGTAACATGTAATTATGGTTTGGATTTTGATTTTAATAAAGTTAAGATTTTTTGAATTGAAAGAAATAATAATAAATGTAAAATTAAAGAAGCTATATTAATAAAAAATGAAAAGCAACATTTGATAAATAGACAGGCAGTGAATATAAAATTAATGAATTGTGGGAAAATTTATGTATGACATAATTCTTTTTTTTTACATTTGTAATGGTTTTTTTGTAATACAATTTGAATCTAGTTGATAATGAACATAGATAGTTGAAAGTATTTCTATTAAATTGTGGTATATATTTGTTTTTTAAAATATTTTTGACTGTATTAATTATTGTATTGTTTTGAATAATTATATATATTTTATTATAATTGGAATACAGACATTGATTAATATATATATATATATGATTAATATATATATATATATATATATATATATATATATTAAGCATTAAATCACCCCACATGGTTAAGAAATCCAGTACCACTCTTTGTGAACTAATATCTAAATTCATTTAAGTTGGCATTCACAGAGGGCAGTAGCAGACTTTCTTAACCATGTGGGCTGATTTAATGCTTAATATTTGGATATTTATATATATTCCATTAAATTTATATAAGTAAGATGGTACTTAACATGAAATATTACATTATTATTTGAAATAATAAAATTCATTGTATAATTACAAAAAAATCTTCAAAATATTAATGATATTTTTGATAGCTAATATTTTTGATATTAAGACTAATAACTTCTTATTGGTCATTAGTAAATTGTTTATTGATTATTTTTTGCTAAAAAGTAATATTTAAATAACAATTGTAAATATCACATATTTATTGAGAAACAAATATTTTATTTCATATTATAAAAGTAAGCATAAATAAGTGCATGTATATATCAATAAAGCAAGTAGTACTTAATGTGACATTGCATTTATAAGCTTGTATTTACAAAAAATGTAATACAGAAAATGTACAAATAGCTCAAACAAGTTCTTAATTAATAAGTGCAGTAAGAGAAAATATTTAAAATCTCTGTCTGAAATACTCTCACCCCCAGATCAATTGGTTTTTAGCTTATGGCTAATCTCAGTGAGAAACTAGAAATATTCAGTTCAAACACTAGATCCAAAATATCAACTCAAACACAGCACTTATTTTATATGTATTATTTAAGTAGACACTCCAATGTTTTTGGACATGAAAATGTATTTTACTCTTACTATATAACTTAAATAGTCATTAATTAAATAACACTTATTAATTAGGAGATTGTTCAAGCTATTGGTATGATCTCTGTATTACATTTTTTGTAAATACAAGCTTATAAAAGTGATATATGACTTGCTTTAGTGATAATTATAATTTTTAAGGCATTGCCCTATGCTGATGCTATTAATATAAGGTAGAACTGAATTTGGTTCTATCCCATATAGCTATTTAAGTTAGATAGCATGAGTAAAATACCATTTCGGTGTCTGAACACTTCAGAGTTTATTCTTAAGTAATACATATAAAATAAGTGCTGTGTTTGAGTTGATATTTTGGATCTAGAGTCTGAATATTTCTAGCTCCTCACTGAGGTGATGATAAGAAACTTTTGGATAGATATTTTTAAATATTTTCTCTTTCCACGCTTAATAATTAAGAGCTTATTTGAGCTATTGGTACATTCTGTATATTATATGTATATATTGTATATACAATTGCGTTTTGGAATTACACAAAATTCAATTCAACAGAAATGTAGTGAATATAGAGTGATTAATGTCCTTGAATTTATTTTTCATCAATTTAAAATTTTAGTTTTTCCTATGAAATAAGCAGAAAGATGTTAGAATTATTCCATTTTAGCAAAAAAAAAACAAACAGATACTTTAATCAGAGGATTAATACAAACAAAGTCTTCATTATTTAATTAATAAAATAAAAAAAATGAATCACTCTACTTAATCTAGGTCCATATATTCTCTTGCATAACCAAAATCACTTTCAATTAATTTTTAAAAAAATACTAAACCCATGCAATATCTCAAGACTAATAAATGTTTAATAATCATCATTTTTCAATTGCTTCTTTAGTTTTGTTATATTCCTTTGCCATAAACTCTCATTATTAAGAATATAATATTTAGTGTCAGATTTTATTAAAAATAATTGTTTTTATAGGAACATAATTCAAAAAAGAAATGTAGTAATATAAGATAGAACGTTTTTGATTATCTGAAAATGAAATGCATGTGTAACTATAGTGAACTGTTTTTTTTTTTTTTTGGGGGGGGGGTAGAACAATTATAAGTAAAATTTAAAATTTTTAAACTTAATTTGTTAAGGAAGAATAGCCAATGTTATGATTATTCATTTCAATTTATTGCGTTTTCTCTATATAGAAAATGTTAAAATATTTTTAAGAACGATCTTTACTTATAAGTTTATATTTCTAAAAAAAATCGTAAAAATTCAGAAAAAATATTTTAGTAAAATAAAAAGTTGAAAAATTATTTCAAACTGGCTATTATATACTGCCAACAATGTACTATGCGAAATGAGTAATATCACTTATTTAATGTTCTAATCCATAATAGTAGCAAACTCCCCATACAGTAGTGCCATCAAGTGCAAATGTTTGCAATCAATGGGTGCTACAATGTTTGTGCATAAAATCCCAATGTAGTGCCAGATTAGTTTCCAACTTGTACATTTCATCACTGAGGAGCCTTGGATTTCAAAGCAATGTACCTAGGTCTTAGGATCATTTTAGGATCTAATGTAATCTTTCAGCAGTCACATTTTACTTATTTGGTTCAACTAAAAAAACAAAACCATAACATTTTCAACCCAAGCTCATTTGCTTTTGTAACCATTTAGCTCTAAACTCAGTTCACCATCTACACATTTTAATGGTTTTGCTATTTCAAAACCCACAGTCATCAATAAATATTCTCTTGAAATGATAAGTATAAAACCATCAAAACATCATATGATCATTATTTCATATGCTTACACAAATTGTTAATAACAGTAGAAAACTCTCCATATAATACCATCATCAAGTACAAAATTTCATAATCAATGGTGCAAGAAGGTTTGTGCATAAAGTCTTTATCTGGTCCTACTCATTGAATATCCCCAATTCAGTTCTATATGACTACACTAGCAATTGAGCTTGGGTTGAAATCATTATTGTGTTTTAACTTTGGGATTCTAGCTTCATAGTTAACAAAATAGGTAAAACATTGCTTCTAGAGGACAGCAAAAGACTCTAAGATCTAGTTGCAGTGATCTCAAACACAAGGTTCCTCATTGATGACAACCACAAGGGAAAGACTAGTCTGGTGATATTAACTGAGTACGCACAATATTGAAATTTTGTGCACAAACTTTTCTGGATTCATTGAGTATGAAGGTTTTCACTTGGTGGTACTATTGTGTGGAGAGTTTACTAGTGTTATTAACAGCATGTGTAAGCATATTAAATAGTGAACATATAATGTTTTGATGATTTTATACCTTGGAATAATGGTGACTGTGGTGATTTTAAAATCAAAGACACCAGAATAATGGCACTGAAATGAGTTCATGTCTGTATGAACATACAAGCAAATTAACCTGGGTTGAAAATATTATTGTGTTTTCATCATGGTCTACTATCTTTGTAATTAACCAAATAGATAAAAGGTGGCTGCAGAAGTGTTGCATAAGCATCTGAGATTTAGGTGAAGATCATGCAAATCTAAAGTTAATCAATGATGATAGACAAATGCTAGAAACTAGCCTGAAAATATTGTGTAAGTAGGTACTAAATAAGTATTTTATTCACAAACTGTCCTGCTTCTATTGATTACAAAGATTTGCAATTAGTGGCAAAAATGTATGGAAATTTTCCTATTGTTATTAATAGCCTGTGTAGGCTTATGAAATAGTAATCATGTGAAGTTATAATTCATGTTCTAGAAATATAGGTTGTGAACTTATATTATTTGAATAAGAATTATTGTAAAATAAATAATGGTCACTGAAATATTTGATGAATGAACATCAGTAACAAATCTGCAGTGATTGTTATTTCTATATATAAAATAGTTTTTTCTGCTTTATGTGAGACATATCTTTGACTGTTATCCTTATGAAAACATTAAATAATAATAATGCCATTATTTTTTTGACTTTTTTTAGATTATATATATATCCTTAACATCGATTATGGTATCATACTTTTTTTTTCAAAAAAAAAACTCAAAATTAACCCAAATTCACAACTCAATGAGACTAGCTAAAAATAAACTCTAAAACACCACGAATGATTTCACTGCCACAAGCAGACTTCTCAAGTATAAAGAACTGCAAAATAACAACAAATTTGAACTAAACATCAAACACAATTCCACTTACTTCCCATACATGTTTAATATTGAAAAAAAAAATAATTGTTTCAGAATAATAACTGTTTATTAATAAAGTTTCCTTAATCTTTTTGTATTTTATTTCTCTCAAAGAAGACACCCATAGCTTCATCAAAATTAATAGTGTGGCCTGTACCATTGTCTTGGATATATAAAGCAGAACTAAGATGTTTATTTCTAACCTTACTTTTATGTAACTTTATTCTTTTATTTAAGGTCAAACTACTGTGACATATATATATATATATATGAAAAACAAAAAAGTTAAAAACTTACTAACGCTTGTATTTATGTCAACAGATGACGTTCTACCAAAAACACCATCAAGCATATGTTTACATAAACGTCAGAGCATGCATTCACTATCTCTAACTTTAATTCCACTTTCAGATCATGATTTCAAGCTATTTTCTATCATCAGTGAAAGACAGGAATTTTAGAAACAAGATCTAAACACAAACTCTGAACGTTTATGAAACAGTTTCTATTCAGCTTGCAAGCATGAATCTTTTAGACATGTACTGTCTTCAAACTCAGCATAGCAAGCCAGATAGCTATATGGGTCTGATCTCAGTTCAGCATCACCACATAGTAGAAGTCTCTGCAATATATATCATTGCTAGAAAGACCTCAAAGGTACATTTATGAAAAACAAAAATGCTCAGAGTTTGTGTTTAGATCTAGTTTCTAAAATTCCTGTCTTTCACTGATGATAGCAAATAACTTGAAATCATGATCTGAAAGTAGAATTAAAGTTAGAGATAGTGAATGCATACTCTGATGTTTATGTAAACATACGCTTGACAGTGTTTTTGGTAGAACGCCATCTGTTGATATATATATATATATTGACAGTATCAATCCTGTTACAAATGGCTACATAACTGAGGGCCAATGATGATCATGTACTGTCGCAATCATCATAGATGTCTGTCCAATGTATGGCTGATGATGATCACATACTGGTGATCATCACTTCAAAATTATTAACTTGATCTCAAACCACGACTGAGAAAGAAAAAAAAATATGCATTTTATGCAGAATTAATTTTAAAAATTACGGTGAAAGATGTGACAAGAGTATAGATAATGATTATAAATTATAAAATATTAATTTTCATGTATGTTTGAGGAGGTTCATGTTTAGAGTTAAATAGAAAATCAATGAATTTGGAGATTGGATTTGGTGTTTGATTGTTGAAGTTTGTTTAGCTGTATTTTTAGTTTTGATGATGGAAGAAGATTTTTTGTCATTGGCTTGAGGGTGCAGTGTTTTCATGCAACTCCGAGGATGTTGTATCTCCACAATTTGCTCCAACCTATTTTTTATATTTCATATTGTTTTTGATAGGGCAGTTAACATAATCCTGCCATGATTTCAGCCTCTAAGTCTCCAAAGAAAGGGAGCAAAGCATAGCTTATATTTCCCAGCCCATAAGACTCCAAAGAAGCAGGGCATAGTTTTGTATTTTCCAGACCCTCCATGAAAGGGGCTTTGCAAAGATTTGCAGTATCTTTATAAAGGTTGCAGTAGCTTATAGTGTCTCATTTGAGGTAGCACTCTTGGTGTTCATGGTGCATTGTGTACTTACAGTCCAGTGGTTGAATTCTTTATTTATCTCAAGATTGCAGATCACTATTCATTCTGTTAACTGTCAGATATCTGTCAGATCTCTAAAAAAATGATGAGTACATAGTTTTAGCTACGAACTTTGTTTTCATTATATATGTAGATTATGTAAATATTGTTAGATAGGTGTTTCATTTCTATTTTCCTTTTCTCTCAGACCAGGGCAATGTAACCAGTTGGGATACATCACACACACTAATATAGTGTAAGTGAATATATATATATGAAAATAAAAGAAAAGTAGAAATAAACACAGAATAATTTTTTGTAGATATTTTTTTTTTTTATATTTCCTAAAATAAAACCATAATAAATAAAGTGTTAAATAACTCTGGGCTTAAAGTAAAATTTTATTATGAAATTAATATTTTAAAAACGTCTGAATAAATATAAATATTGCATTATTATTAATTATTACTCTGATTTTGAAATTTAAAAACACCCTATTGTATTTTTGAAATCTTTAATTTTTATTGTCTAAGTGAAAACATGTATATAGATTCTAAGAGATTAGTGAGATAAAAATAAAAACTCTGTTTTTAATCAAGCTGCTGTTATCACCTTAGATGAGTCTATAAAAGGGCTGATAATAGGATTAGCTCTGGTCTGATTAATAGTTTTTTTTTTGTAAGAAGGTCAGCTGACCAGTTGTTGCAATATTTTGTTGCAGCTTGTTGAAGTATGCAGCAGTTGTTTTTAGCTGACTGTAGAGTTGGTAGTCCATCTACCATGAATTGATATAGCTGAAGATAGGACATCAGATCTAGAGCTGCTAATATTTTTCTTGCCAGGAGTTTTGATTTACTTGAAGCTGGGTCACTTCTGAATCAGTGGCCTGCAAAAAAGGACAAAATAGCTAGCAGAGTTATACAAAGCTCATATGGAAATCTAAGGACAGTTCACTGCCTTATAGTTTACTGCATAGTTTTGATGCATGAAGCCAGAGTCATTTCAAATGGATCAACTAGCTGCTTAAATATGTTCTAGAAGACAGCTTGACAATTGCTTGGACTACAAAAGGAATCTCATGGCATGCAAACAAATTACCAGAATTATATACTTTTACCTGATGATGATAATTTCCAGGAATGACCAAAAACAGCTTGTCCAAGAGAGCAGCTGAATAAAGAAGTAGTTATATGTATGCTGGTGTGTCTACATATGCGAAGAGAAGCACAGATAAACTTGCATGCAAAGTGAGTTGTTTTTCAATAATTTATTTGATGGACATTTTTAAATCTATGTTTTTAAATTTAAAAACATTGATAATTCGTTAAGAGGTAACCTAATAAAAGCTTTCTAACCTCTGTAAAATTGACTATATATTTTTTGTAAAAGAATAAAAGAAAGCTATAATAGAATTTGTTAAACTGATTTTTTTTTAAATATTGATACACAAGTATAAGTGTGAAATTTATGTGTTTTCCAAATGAATTAATTATGAAAAAATATAATATTATCATAACGAGTTGAAATAGATAAGAGGCAGTGTGCGTATATACAAGAACACTTATATATGTAAATTTTTAATTTTTTTTTTTGATTAAATGTCAATTCATTTTTTTTAAATATTAATTGCATATTATAAATCGTGCGTTTGTGCACACATCAATATAACAATTTAAATGTTGAATAGTAATTATTTAAATCTCAATGTGATCATTTGAAATTTTGTATTATAATCAAAATCAGAAAATTCACGCACATATGTGTGCGTATATATGTCAATTGCATTGTAAATAACAATGCGTGTCAGATAGACACTTATATGTAAAATTTTGATCATTTTTTTAAAATTAAATGTTAATTCAAACATGTTAATTTTGTATCAAGCCACATGCCTGTGTGCTGAATGGGTTTTAAGTAAACCTAATTTATTAATCATGTAACTCAATGTATACTTTTCAAAATCAGAACCCTCATAGACCTTAATCATTTATTTTTTTTAGTTAATAATAAACTTGTATTTAATTGTTAAAAATTGTATTCGATCATCTCTTGTTCACATACAGTAATAAAGCCCATGTTCTCTGAGCTAGATTTTGGACACGGATAAATGGGGATGTGTTTAGTGCTTTGAGCATCCAGTGATGATCAATCATTATCCTGGTTGGTGCAAAAGAGGATACTCTTTAAAGCACATGCACTATCTTTTATTTTACTTTAATCTTATTAAAAATTTAAGTTTATAGTTGGCCAGCATTTAAGTGGTCAGAGCATTGATGATGATCAGCATATTTTAAATGTCCCAGCATTATTGTTTTGATGTCTGATTACTGTGCATTTTTAATGGATGAGCACTAAGCTGGTGCATCCAAGTCATGTTATATAATTGCCCAAGCTGGCAAAGGCTCGATAGTTAGCCTGGTCTACAAAAGACCCATTTCCAATCCAGTAACAAGATTGACTGCTGATTTATATTTTTTATTGTTCAAATCCTGCCACAAGCTGGACTGTTGATTTATTGTACTAATTTGTTTATTCCCATCAATGATAATGATGGATGATTCTCTTAATATTTACTTATACTTACTTGTACTTTATAATGCTGGTTGACATATGATTGATGGATAATTATCTTTGTAGTTGCTTTTCTGAGTTAGCTGGCTGATCTCACAATGTTCACAGAGATTCTCTAATCTCATACTCTTATATCTTTGAATATTTACTTATAGATAATTTTTCAAATTATTGATATTTGTATTTCATTTTAAATGGGCCGGGAGTGATGATGATTTTGCCATCACCCAGTTTCATCCATATTTCCTTCCATTACTCACCTACCCCATCTCATTACAATATATATATATATATATATATATATAATATATATATATATATATATATATATATATATATATATATATATATTGTAATGGAAACGTATATGTAGCAGCCCCATGATTGGACTAGCCAAATGTAATGGAACCTATAATTCAGAGCCTCACTTGGATGCTCCAAATGTAATGGAACTTAAGGTAGCCCATGTTTGGGCAAGTTAAATATAATGGATCGTACTTGCTACATTCCATTTAAATTGAAGAAAGACAAAATTATCCCGGTTATATAAATAATGTAATGGAAACTATATGGTAGCTCATAATTAAGCAAGTTAAATATAATGGAACGTATATGAGTTATTCCATTTATATTAAAGAATGAAGAAAAACAAACTTGTTCCAATTATATTTTAATAAATTGTTTAAATTGCCCTCCCAGCTAGCTTTATATAAAACAAATCTAAAATCATACTAATCAATGAGATCTTTCATTATAATTTATCTTTTAGGTTGATGTGACTAACTAATCAAATATATATATCAAAAATAAAGGAACTTTTATTAAATTCAAATATACACATCTACTATATAAATTTATGTACCTCTAAATATGTGTATGAAAAATAATATATGTAAGTGACCTACAAACCAAGTAATAAATGAAATAAGAAATTATCTTTTATTAAGTCGTAAATTCAATTAATTCACTAATAACTTTGGCATTAAGAAAATAAGAATAATATAGTATCGATCTTTAAATAATTACAAAGGCATTATTTATAAAATAAATAGCACATCTTTTATTTATGTTATCATTTGACTTTAAATAATATTAATATTTCCAATATAAATATAAACAATAAATATATAAAGACATATTTCTGCCTAATAGTTGCAATGTAAAGATAATAATTAATATTTAGTACCTCAACTTATAAATTATATTTTCAGATTTTAAAATTATTTAAATATTTATCTTAAACATCATCTGTTATACGTTTAATGTTATAATAGAACAAGACGCTTAAATTGATCATTCACAAACGTTACATTTTACAATGAAAAATAAAATAAACAAAAAAAAAATATATCAATCTCAAAAATGTATATCCACACATCATTCATATAAATATATAATTATTAAATACCTTTTTTAAAAGTTCACTTAGTTGATTGTCCTTTTTAAGAATTAATTTAGTCCATGAGTTTTTTCATCTGTATATTTTATTATTTTTATTTTTAGAATGCATTCTATTAAAAGAACGACGAAACGATTTCATTAAAGAAGATTATTAATTCTTGAATATATGCATATTTTATTAAAATGTTAAATCCGGTACATCAATTACAATTATTTCCAGATTAGAATTAAATTGACGATAATACATTTAAGATAGCTATGCCAGCTTTTAACTCCAGACGCGATGAAATTTATACGTTGAAAATTTTAGTTGTTCCATTGAAAAATTGCTTTAGAATATATGAAAGCGATGATGATGATGCAGCCCTAGCTGCGATATATCCTTATTACCCCGTCATAATTTATATGTTTATTACAAAATATATACGTTACTTCAGTATTTTAAAAATGGTAAACTTTAAAGAAATAAAATGTAATAAAATTCTATCCTTCAGTTGTTTGTTCTATATCCCATTTTTTAATAAGCAATAATCCTAATAATGGCTTCCTTATTATTGTCGCGTGGTTTTATGCCAGCAGATGCTATTTTAAAACTCATGTTATATGTATGTTCTCTTTTACAACAATTAACATCAAAATAAAAATAAAATATTAAGTATACATATAAAAAGTATCAAATCGAAAATTTAACATCTTTTAAAATATACATAAATAATTATTTATTACATTTAGTAATCATTGCAAATAAAATACTTTTTTTTTTTTTTAAATCAACAATTTATATGTCCTTATTTATTTCAATAATTAAATATTTATAATGATGTACTATCGATATATATAAATAAAATAATAACTTCAAATAATAACTATATTTAATAAACATAAAAGAAAAATTTAAATATTTCATATATAAACTTCAACTTAAAGAGATTTTTTTTTTAATAACAAATAACAAATTTTTAAAATATAAATATCGACCTATTGATATTTATAATATATATATATATATATATATATAATGAAAGATAATATACACTACTCCATCAATAATATTTCTATCAAAAATTTGCTTTATATTATTTAATTAATTATTAAAATTAATACCCTTTTACAAGCAATTTTCTTATTTTCAAAAAAAAGATACAATTTAAATGGCAAAGAAATAAGATAATATTTTTTGTTATCTTTTACATTATTACCAATATTATTACTTGTTAATAAAATACTTTTAACAATTTTTTTTGAAACAAAACTAGCCTTTTAGAATTAGTTAATATCTTATTTCTATAACAATTTTTTTTAATAAAACAGCTACTTTATGAGATACAGATTGATAGTTGTCAAATTTAATTAAAGACCTTAACTCTTTACTCTTAACATAATGACTAAATGCCTAACATTTTTACTATACATTTCTAATAACCAATGGATCTAAAAATTTTAATTTGACAAAATCTAATCATTCTACAATGGATTTTATAGGATAAAACAATTAAACTCATTTATGAGCACATGGAGTTTATCTTTTTCAACTGCAAACAAACACTCATCAACATATCAAACATATAACTTTAAATATAAACAATCCTTCTTAATAATAATTTTCTCTTTCAAATAATTTATATAAACTGCACAAATTAAAGAACAAATAATATAACATATTATCCATCCTTCCCTAATCTTATAAAAAAATTATCATTGTAAGTAAAATACATAGAATCATCCAATAATAAAAAGAAATCTGTAATAATTTTAATTGTATTCTTTGACAAATATCCATGTTTGGCCAAAATAGTTATAGGAACATCAATACTGCTTAATATATTAACACATTGATACATATTTGCAATATCCAAACTAAAAATACCCAATTACTTTTCATTTAAGATTAATAATCTGATCAACATCTCGCCCTGAGAAAAAAAAAAAGAAACTGCGTAATTATCAAAATCAACAAATTGTTTTAAAAATTATTCAAGAATCTATAAACACCCTCCACAACACTACCTGTTAAATCAAAAATATATCTTAAAGGAAAACTATCTTTGTGAGTCTTAATAATCATAAACATCTTAACTAATATAAAGACTTTAGAATAACATTTGAAATAATATACTGTATTAATTTTTTTTATATCTATTAACCTCCTTTTAATCACATTACCAAAGACATATATATATATATATATATATATATATATATATATATATATATATATATATATATATATATATATATATATATATATATATATATATATATGATTATTTAATTCCTTATCCATTTTCTCCCTAAACTCATTTATTTTCATAATGACAAATTGGCCAGTTTTGACTTCATGAGAAATGATCACATCATTAGCAATTAACCTATCTTTAAGATGACTAACCTCATCAGGATTAACAATAGTTTTTTTTTCTCTATTTAAGCTTTTATTTAAAACCAAGTCAATGCCAACATTTTGCTCATTACTCAAAGTACTAGATAAAATTGTAACAAAAACTATATTTTTGGAATGAAAAGGAGTAAAATTAGGGCTTTTTATAATTTTCTATAATTTAACTTAATATCAGAAAGATTAAAACTTTTATTAATGGAAACGTCACCCTCAATTAGCCTATCACTACAATAAACTTTGTTCATTTTTCCAAACAAGAATTTTAAATTTCTTTCATACTTCCTACAATAGAAATTTGCTCTATTTATTCTAAACTGCCTTTTGAAAAAAAAAATATAATTGTATAATAAATTGTTTTTCTCCTCACTAGTAAATAGTGTAATTATAAATATGCGACTTTTTTTCGCATTAAATAGTGAAGCTGTAATTATATGAATAATGTATAATAGGTCTACTTAGCGCTTTCGAGATTCAATGTTGGAATCTCATACTCATAGCTTTGTGAATGAAGACTGTTGTGATTATGCAAATGAGTTTGAATTTTTAATTAGTTAGTCCATTGTTTGGAGAGAGCAAAGCATGCCTCTCTTCTATTAATGGCACTAATATCATTTGCTATGTAGAAAGCTTCTTTAACTTTTCTTTTGGCATCATTCTTAAAAATGAAGGAGCATCAGTATTCTGGGACCACCAAGCAGCTACAGGCCATGTATTCAAACCCAGTTCTGCCCAAATAATTTGTACAGAGAAGAATGATGTCAAAAAAAAAGTTAAAAAGCTTTTTACATAACAAATGATATTAGTGCCATTAATAGAAGAGAGGCATGCTTTGCTTTCTCCAAACAATGGACTAACTAATTAAAAATTCAAACTCATTTGCATAAGCACAACAGTCTTCATTCACAAATTATGAGTATGAGATTCCAACACTGAATCTCGAAAGCGCTAAGCAGGCCTATTATACATTATCCATATAATTATAGCTTCACTATTTAATGCGAAAAAAAAGTCGCATATTTATAATTATAATTGTATAATTAAAATCGTGCCTATTATCCAAACAATACCTACTTCTTTTGTATTCATAAATAAATTTGTAAAACTTAAGAATTTTTTTTTTTAAAAAACGATTGAAAACTAAATTCCGAATTTTTTATCAATTTTTTCTATTTTTCTTAAAATTAATAATACAAGTCCTAATAAATTTATTAATTTCCTACATTTTTAAGAAAATAAATCTGCCATCTTAAAGATTCTATCCTATCAATCAATCTAGCTAACTTTTTAATCATCCTAATATTAATCAATGGAAAATTATTAAAAACCAAACTCTACAATCCCATAATTAATAACAAACCCACATCTACATTAACAACAACAACAAAAAACAAACAAAAATATATACATTTTTTATATTTATTTTATTTTATCTTTTTATTTAATTTTTATTGTAAAACATAATCATCTAACCAACAAATAAGTTAAGAGCAAAAAAAAAAAAAAAAAACATATATAACTAAATGAACACAAACATAAATCCTTCCAATAACGCTTATGCAAGAAAACCAACATATATAAATAAATACAAATATATAAAAAAATAAAGCAATATTTATTACACAATATCAGCAACACACTTTTAAATGCAAAAAATATTATCAAAATGTAAACATTAAAAGTATAAAGCTAAACCCGTCAATAAATAATCAAAATTACCCCAAATTCACAACTCAACCAGATTAACCAAAAAAAAAACTCTAAAACACAAACAATGGTTTTACTGCTACAAGCATACTTCTCAAGTGTAAAGAACTACAAAATAAAAACATATTTACTCACAATTCAACTTACCTCCCATACATCCTTGATATTGAAATAACTTTTAAATGAGTTAATTGCTTCAGGATCATAAATTTTTTTAATAAAAATTTTGCAATTCTTTTTATTTAATTTTTCTCAAAGAATACAATGATATCTTCATCAAAATTAAGTGTGGACTGTATCTTTTTCTTAAATATATAAAGCAGAAATAAGATATTGATTTTTAACCCTACATTTATGTACTTTTACTCTATCACTTAAACTGAGACTATTCTCATTTATATATACTTTCTTACAAAAACAAAGATAATATACACTAATCCAGGAATAGACTTCAATCAAAAATTTCCTTTGCATTATTTAACAAATTATTCAAAATAATATTTTTTTCCCAAGCAATCTTCTTATTTTCAAACAAATTACTATTTTTACATACAATTTTATAAGAAGACAAATTAAATTGCAAATAAATAAAATCATATACGTTTTTTATACTTTACAATATTACCAAAATTATTTCTGTTAAATAAAATACTTTTAACAAATTTATCTGAACAGTCGACACTCACATAATCTTTATAAACTTGACTTTTTTGAAACAAAGCTACTTCATTAAAATTAATTTTTAAGAATAGAAAGTTGTTTCAAAATCAAAATTTAGTTTTGAATTTACAAATTTATATTTTGAATAGTTTTTTGAAAGAAAATGTTATTATGTTTTATAAATTTATTTATGAATATAAAAAATAAGTATTGTTTAGATAAGAGGGAAAATTTTAATTATTCAATTTTAAATTTTTTCATGAGGCAGTTTGAATAAATAAGTCAATTTTTTATTGTTCAAAGTATAAAATAAAGTAAAATTGTTGTTTGAAAAAAATAATAATGTTTATTGTAGTTATAAGATAATTGAGAGTAATGTTTATATTAATAAATTTGTTAATCTATCTGATATTAAATTAAATGATAGTAAATTACAAATTCTTGTTAAAGACTCTAATTTTGTTCCTTTTTATAGTTTCATATTATTTTGCTTATTTAATTTAGTAATTTGAGTGATGAGCAAAAAATTGACATTTAATAGGTTTTAAATAAAAGCTTAGAACGCAAAAAAAAATATTGTTAATTCTGCTGAGGTTAGACATCATAAGGATAGGATAATTACTAAATGATGTGATTATTTCTCATGAAGACAAGGCTGGCAGTTTGTCATTATGAAAGTTCATGATATTAGGAGAAAAATGGTTTAAGGATTAACCTCCTGTATTCTGACAGATTTTTTTGTTCTCACTATATTTAAGCTTTAAGCTTTCATTTTGACATTAACTACTTCAGCTTCAAGCCGCCATATTGAACTTTTTAAAATAATGGCCTGAGACACAATTTTCATAATAACTTCAGTTTTAATTATGTTAGAACAAAAACAATTACATTGCTAGAAACTAGAAAAATTAAGAAAAACAATAAGCATAAAATAAATAGTGATAACTATATAAAAAATAAGGAAAAAAAAGAAATTTTCACATTCGAAATAATTATTATTTTATTGTTTGTTCATAATTTGGAAATTAACATTAACTAAAATTCAAAATTCATCTTCCGTGATAATTTCTTTCTATTCCTTACAAAATTATCTTTCTAAACATGTATAATATGTCTTACCTGAGATAATCCATAGCTTCACAATCTCCAAACAAAGTCGGATATGACTTGTTCATTTCTATCTTGTACCCCAAATGTTCTAAATGTCAAAGGCATCTATAAAGAAAAAGATTCATCCTAATAAAAGATACAAAAGAAATCATCATAGCAATTGGCTTCTTGTATGTCTAAAACTAGAAATTGTAGGCTACTTTCTATATCACTGATAAAATGAGTTTTATCTCTTCATTTTATATTTTTTGTGTGTACAATAGTGATGTTTATATTCATTGTGATCACCAATGATGTTTATATTCTTTATGCAGTGCACAAGTGATGTTTATATTTTTTATGTACAGAAGTGATGCTATCTTGTTATATTTATTGTATCACAGATATAATTTATTTGCATATAGTCTATAGACTTGAAAATAATGTTATGAAACATATAGCAAAAGCAAAGCATGATCAAGCATAAACATAAACAAGAATCAGAATTGGATTATATGTTTGTGTATGCAATGTCTGTCTGTATACATTTGTTTATTAGTCTTATAACTCATTGCTTGTAAACCATATAATATAAACATAATTAATGGTTTTCAAAAAGTATACTTTTTGTTATTTTTATAAAAATAAGAGGATTAGTGTACATAGAACTTTAGAAAATTACGATATGAATTATATACTAATAAGTTAATTACGATATGAATTCTATATGAGTAAATATATAATTACAAACTAAACCACACTAATTTTTCGATAAATATGAATTCTATGTGAGCATAAATAAATGTATTACAAACTACCTTTAGAAAATTATGATAAATATGAATTCTATACAACCATAAATATATAATTACACACACACCAATTTTTCGATAGATATGAATTGTATATGAGCATAAATAAATAAATATATAACTACAAATTAGCACACACTAATTACAAACTAAAATTAATAAAAAATAATTTTTTTCAAAAAATTAAAAAAAAAAATTAAAAAATTTTACTTACGAATAATTACGTTCTTAGTCTGTTGTAAGCCTTGTTTGAGAATAATACCGAAGAAAACTTCACTTGCAGCCGTAAAACATTTTATGTCTTTTGTTGTTTCGTGATAAGTACAAAAATTACCAAAAAAACAAAAAAATTAAATACTGTGGTTGATTAAAAAATTCGCCAAAAATCTAAATTTCGACCGATTTTTTTGAAATAAAGATCGTTTGAAAGCTAACATAGATAGCTAAAAATGGCCATATTTTCTTCGACGTCATCATTATACTTTTTACGTCAGCAAAGAAAGAAAATAGCACATCATCAAATGAGCACCGAAGGGCGCAAATGACGCTGACAAACCGGAAGTAGTTAAACCATTATCATTTATCAATATATAATAAATATGACTTCATTTGATAGACATTATTGTTTAAAAAATAATAAATTTTTAAAAAATCACATTTGATTTTCAAAATTATTTTTAAAATTAGATTTTAATGAAAACAAAATGCTGTCATGTCCACAAAATTTTAGGTGAAACTGATTCAATGTGGAAAAAATGAACAAAGTATTTTTTTACTTGATGTTTGTTTTAAAAATCTGAATGAATTATTTTTAATAACTGTTAAATGTATCAATTTATGCTTTGAAAGTTTTTTTTTTTTGTAATTTTTACAATATCACTAAACATTATAACAATCAGCTGAATGACATCATTTGTAGACAACTGTGTTTTCTGCCTCATAATCCTTATAATAACAATATTCAGAAAAAATATATTCTATTATAGTTAAAAAAACATTTCTGTATAAAATAAATATATAATAATATTTATTTTTGATTTTAAATAATTATTTTACAATTATGATGCAAATATAATCATGCAGTTTCCCAAAAGTCAAGTTTTTAAACCATCATACTATTTTCTTGATCATTGTAATATTTTCTCAAAGTAATCTCACAAACTTTAAGATCATGAAATATATAATGGTTACTCATCATGGCTGATCTTGAGATATCTTGATTGTCTACATATTTGATTTTCCTTCCATCTTTTGATTTTTATATTTGAAATGAAAATATTAGAAAATAAACATATATCAATATTAAAGTGTAAAATAATGCTTTGCAAATTATCAGCACTAGTTGCAAAATGCAAATTCAATTTATATAAATCTCAGATGCTGCACCAATGCCTTGAAATATTAATAGGTTAAATAATGGTAAATATATGTTTTTAAAAAAAGATCCTGGTAATGTGATTAAAAGGTGGTTAATAGTTATTATGAAAACAAATGGTAAATTTAAATTTTTTTAATAAAGTAGATTATTTAAAATATTATCTTAATAACTTCATATCAGCTGAGTTGTTTATTAATATTAAAACTCTCAAAGATAGTTTTCCTCTAAGATTTATTTATGACTTTATAGATAGTGTTGTGGAAAGTATTTATAGATTCTTAACTATTTTTTTTTCAAACTATTTGGTGATTTTGGTAATTACACGCTTCCTACTTCATTTTTTTGGGGTAATGGTGGTGAAAAGATTAATAATTATAGAATAGAAAGTAATTGGCTATTGAGTAAGTAGGATAGTGAAAATATGTACAAATGTGTTAATAGACTAAGCAGTATTGATGTTCTTATGTCTGTTTGGTTATGGACCTTTGTCAAAGTGATTAAAGATTTGTTTTTATTATTGGAGGATTTTACGTATTTTACTTATAATGGTAATATTTATAAGATTAAGGAAAGATGGGTGAGTAATATAATATATTATTTCTCCTTTCATTTGTTCAATTTATATTAATTATTTGTAAAAGAAAATTATTATTAAGAATGATTTATATTTAAAATTATTTGTTAGATATGTTGATGACTGTTTATTTGTAAACAAAAATGATAAATAGGAGTTAGTAAATGAGTTTAATTGGTTTTCTATCTTTATAAAATTTGCTGTAGAAGGATTAGATTTTGTTAAATTAAAATTTCTAGATCTATTGGCGATCAGAAATGTAAAGACTAATTGTTTGATGTGTAGTTATTATGTTAAGAGTAAAGAATTAAGGACTATAATTAAACTTGATAGCCATTAATCTGTGTTTCATAAAGTAGCTGTTTTAAGAAATTTAAATAATTGTAGTGGGTAGCTTTGTTTCAAAATGATCAATTTTTTAAACATTATTTAAGTATTAGCTACTCTGATAAATTAAATTAAATTATTTTATTTAATAGTAATAATATTGGTAATAATGTAAAAAATACAGGAAAAATATGATTTTATTTCTTTGCCATTTAAATTGTGTTCTTATAAAATTGTATCTAAAAATAGTAATTTGTTTGGAAATAAAAAATTTCTTGGTGAGGAGGTATTACTTTGAATGAAATTTTTGATAGAAAAACTACTTTGGAGTTCTCTATATTATCTCTTGTTTATGTAAGAAGTTGTATATAGGTCAGAGTAGTTTCAGATTAAATCTAGGAATAAAGGTACACAAAAGAAAGGTTGAAATATCTTATTTCTGCTTTATTTATTCATGAAAAGTATACAAACAATACTATTAATTGTGATGAAGCTAAGATTGTCTTCTTTGATAAAAATGAAATAAAAAGAAGAATTATGGAATCTTGTAATGAGTTGAATTTGGGGTAATTGATTGAAAGAGGGAGGGAATTAACTTAAAAATTTTAAAAAGTAAATAAAAGTTAAAGAATGACAGTTCAATAAATAAATTGTATAAAATTAAAAGTATCCTCTTTTTTATTTAAACTATTTAAAGAAAGACAAAAGTAATCTTAAAAAGTAAATAATGAGTTGATTTTAGTAATATATATGTGTGTAAATGACAAGTGGATTTTAAATATAGCAAAATGTGTGCTTGTTGATAAAATAAATATGTGTGTGTTAAATATTAAAGAATAAATACAAGTTATACGTTTAAAGAAATTCCCTCAAGAATTGTATATACTAAAAGCTACATAAAAGAACATAATTTAGCAATTGCTACTAATTAAAAATGCAGAAAACAACAAATTAGCAATGGCTACTAACTGAAAACAGGGTTAAAATCTTATCAAAGAAATGTAATCAAAAACAGTGGAGAAATTTCAACAACAGATATAACTGGCAGACATAAAAACCAATTAACAAAGTGACAACAGGCCATCACATAAATAGTCTGGTTTTTCATCAGTTAATCAGTTGAAATCACAATCAGATTAAATCAGATGAATTCAGACAAACAATTAGTGAGTCTATCATGTATCCAGAATCAGTGTTTTCCAGGATTATGCAGTTCTAACAGCCACTGTAATCTTATGATTTTGCTCCAGCCCTTAGTCTAATGGAAGATCAGCAATTTTCCCAGAAAAAAGTGATGCCTGACTAACAACTTAAAAAACTGCCAGGGTTATTTAACTGTCTTAAAGAATAGTGCCACAAAATAGGAAGCACCCCCACAAAACTTTGAATCCAACTGGTTGAAAAATTAAACATGAAGCAGTAAACAGAATTGAATGTCCAAATTCCTATAGGTAATAAACTTTTTTTATTTCATTTCTGATAATAATGTAATCATTGGTAACCTTGAAGCCTCCCAGGGTCAGTTAATAAATGAACTCCATAGCATGCATAAAGAACTATTGATGTGCATGTTTTTTTTAAATGTCATGTATTATTTAATGCTTTTGTTACATTATATTCTAATTTATAAATTCAGAGTGTGATCATGGTCATTATATAAAAATACCATTGTTTATGTTAGTTAAGAGATATAAAAGTAGTTAAAATTAAAATAATAAGTACTTATTTAAAAATAAATTGGTTTTTAAAATTTAATATTTGTCAGTCAATTCTTTTACCACTAAATAAAGTAATACTATAATATACTATCATTTTGATTGAGTTAGTTGGGTTATATTAGGCACTGAATTAGTTGCCATCATTCAAAACTTGTTAGTTCTTGTTGATAATTGGTGCCTGGAGTTTATTCTGAAACAAAAACTTCTTTGAATGATAGGTGTTTGAATTCTGCTGCTGGGATCTGTGCCATTCAAACATGGGTACAGTTATATATTTTTAAATATAGCCCTGGCTTGGTCACAGGTGCCCCCTGGATATTCTTCTTCTCTGCCTAAGGGGCCATGGTGGTGCAATATTTAAATTACATTGGTGTAGATCAAAGGTATAAGTTATAATTGTATCATATTTTGTAGAAAAGTTTTACAATATTGTTCCACAAGTTATTTTATTTAAAAAGTCAAAAAGAAATAGATTTTGTTTCCTCACAAGAGATCAAGTACCTTTCTCAGAGTGTCTTATTCCTCACATCATAAGAATGTGGGTGAGATTTAAAATTGTTTTTATCATTTTCTTTCTTCTCATATTTAAATTCCTGCAAATAATAATATGATATATATATATATATATATATATATATATATATATATATATATATATATATATATATATATATATATATATATATATATATATATATATATATATTACTTATTGATTTGACCATTTATAAAACATTGTGATCTTTCTTTTTTTTGGTTGTGGTAAAAAAATGCAAAGACAAGTTTCCTCCTTTTCTTTATTATCATTATATTTGATTTTGATGTATTTTTTGTTTTAGATATTTTTTTGTTTATTTACTTTCCTTTGTGGAATATGTGTTCATTCATCATTCTGAAATTTGGAAATGACAGTGATAATATATAGGGTAGAAAAAGAAACTATATGTATTATTGTAATATTCCTAAGTTTGATTTAAAAATATTTATATTTGAAAAAAAAAACAATATGTGTGGGCCAGATGTCATAGTAACCAGAAGATTATTTTTGACAATTGCCATTAAAAACAAAAGTAATTAAACTGCTGTTGTCAATTCTATTATTTTTCTTTTACCTGATGTAATTGAAAAACATTTTATGGGTGCAATTCTATTAAAGAATGACAGAATAGAGGAAAATATGTTTTCTGGGCAATTGATTCCTTCTCCTTAGTCCTCCCCAATGATTAACATCTGTAGGAGAAAAAAGGTTGTTCATAGACCTGTCACTGAAGAGAAATTACTAGAAAAATGGATAGTTATTTCTATCCTGGAAATCAACTTAAGGATTAGCTAAAACCCTCTGAAATAATTCTGTCATTTTTCATTTGATTTATCTTGGCTTCACTATGATAAAAGACACTTCAAGAAAATCAACTTCAAATGGTTTTAAATTTACACATTCTCCATTAGAGGTCATCTGGTGAATTGGTTCAACCTACATAAGAATAAATAATAGCACATTATGTAATTGTTGAGTTTCTTAAAAAGTATACATAAATGGAAATATTACATACTAATTTATCTGATCATTTTTAAGGGTATGCATTAGAATTTAATTTTTTGATTTCTCAAAAGAATAAAATAATACATTAGCTATCATTTATTATTTTTTGTTCTTTTTAATCTATATACATTATGTATACTATATACATACTACACAATCAGTATTTTATATTAAATTTGTTGTCATTTATTTTCATGTGGACCATTTTTATGTATATACATAACATATTGTCATTAATATTAAAGTTTATTTAATTTTCTTTCAGGAAATAATTTATAGCTTCATTGTAAGATATATTTGAAAGGTAGTCTATTATATCAATATTTTTAACTTATATGTGTATTTCTTTATATGTGAGGCTTGAAGTCCCTTTTTTCAGGAAAGTTTTTTATATACAAATATATCTTAGGAGAAGTATAGTTCAGTGATAAATTCTTATTAAATTCTCAGAATTAACTTACATAATAGAATAATTAATTGTTTTGACCATGATTAAAGACTTCTTGTAAAGAATAATCTAAGTAATTTGCATTTATATTTTAAAAGGGAAGTATGGTTATTTTTTATAAGATGTATCGATATTTAGCATAATATAAGAAGAATGTTGCTATTTTCTCCGTTGAAAAGTTAATGTGATCCAAACTTGAAGATTGTATCTATGATTTTGAACCATATTATTATTATTATTATTATTATTATTATTATTATTATTATTATTATTATTATTATTATTATTATTATTATTATTATTATTATTATTATTATTATTATTATTATTATTATTATTATTATTATTATTATTATTATTATTATTATTATTATTATTATTATTATTATTATTATTATTATTATTATTATTATTATTATTATTATTATTATTATTATTATTATTATTATTATTATTGAATTTTCTTTATTTTAAAGAGTAAGTGGTATTCACTTAGATACAAATGCCACTCACTATATTTTTTTGACATGTGTTGTGAATTTAAATGGCATTAAAGTGTAGTAAAACATTGTTATTTGATTAATGTTATTGCCATTTTTAAAAAAAAAAGTAAATATAAATCGTAATAAAAGATATATCAATAGTTTTATTTAAAGAGAGTGTGATATTTTTTTTCACATAGTTGATGTTGTTAATTTAATTATTTTTATACCCTGATAATATTTATATCCTAATGATTATTCACATAAATACTACCAAGTTGCTACATTTTTAACATTAAGTATTTTATAAATATTAATAATATATTTATAATTATTTGCAAATATAAATTAGATTCAATAAATATTCCCTTTGTTTCTATTTTATATTTTGGTGAGTAATCAAGCCTCACTAGTTCTACTAATTCCTGAGAGGATGTTATTTAAATGTTGAGAGTGGTTGTAAAGTCTATATGTTATTTTGTTTATGTTATGGATTGGTTTATGTGATTATAAGATGTTACTTCAAAAGCGAACTTATTATTATAATAACTATTAGTAAATTGGGATCTGCAATTAAGAAAGCTCTGGATTTCTATTGTTTATTCTGTAAATAAAAGCCAATTTTCAGTAATGATGTTGTAGATATTTAGTACATAGAGAACTTACTTATTTTCTGTCATCCCAGTTTTATACCATTTTAATTTGAAGCACATGTTTCTTTATTTCCTTTTACTATTATCATTTTGGATGTAGTAATTCATGGGCCTTCTGAAGTATTTCTTACCATCCCTTTGCACCTATACATACCATTACACTTTGGTGTCCAATATAGGCATAAAATTGTGAGCAGTTAACTGACATTAAGTTTATATATTTTGAGAGAAAATACAAGGAATTTTACCAGTAATACGTTTTTTTTGATATCGGTGAAGTACAGTAGATCTATAATTAATAATTAAATTACAAAGTCAATATGTGATAATTATTCCTATATCAGGAAACTAAATTATGTTGTTTTATACATTCAGCTTGTTTAAATGTGAGCTTACATACTATGTATATTTTTTGAGCTTATTTTAATTATACATCACTATCATAATTTAATACTTTTAACCTTAAATATGAACAATCTCAGTATTCCTTGAATAGAAATGTATTATTATATTTTATGTGACTTTATAAGTGACTCACATGATTTGAAGTGTCAATAAAATAATTTTTTACACATATTAATACAGGTAATATTTGGATAATGTTTTAAGTTAATATAGAATAATGTGGCTTTATTGAAGTAAATTATTTAATCTTCAGTACAGAAACCAAAACTATATTTAAGGGTAAGGTTGTCTACCATCTCCATTTTATGTATGTGTGATGACTTTTTTTGGATATGACAGGTTTACAAGCCATGGGAAGTACCTAAGTATAGGCCAAAATATACATTGAATTTTCTTTCTTTTTCATATTTAGATTGGAAATATACTAACTTTTGTGTAAACAATATGGATAATACTAATGAATTGTTGCATGGGCCTAGCTTTAGTTTGCATTAATGAATATGAAGAAAGAAATAAAAAATTAATTAAATGCCAAAATACATACTAGATTTGTTGATTTGAAGGCAGTAAATTTCAAAATAAGATATTAATTCTGCCAAGATAAATCCTAGTTCTCTTGAATTAAATGCAAAAATAGATACTTGTTCTCCTGAATTAAAAGACTAATCAAATGTTCAAGACAAGCTAATTCTACTATGATGGATGCTATGTTTGACCTTTTTTCAAATAATTTTAGGGTTCTTGAAACTAGCACAGATGCTAATGCAAGGGATTTCAAGGCAGAAATTATGGCCATTAGATAATAGTCTATAATTGAAGCCAGTTCTCTGGAAGCAAGATTTTATGAATGTACAGAAGAAATAAGGGAAGACATTCAAATGATAATCGCAAAATTTGAAAAATCTAAAAAGAAGTTCTGAAGTTTGCAAAAGCAAATCATTTAGAATAAGGCATTAGGGAATAAATTTCAAACTTTTAAGGATGAGACAGAATGTTTTTTGTGGACCACACATGTCAAGATAAAGGCTGAAATTAATATTTCTAATGACTGCAAATGGAAGAACATATTGAGTTTAATAAAGAGTATTGTAAGGAAATAATCAGAAAGACTAATGAAGATAAAGGACATAATCAGATAGACACAAAAATTGTAAGACATTTATTTGAAATTAGGGTATATTAGTGAGTATGCAAAACCTTTTAAAACATATTCTTGCAAAATGTAAGTATGAGATCTGGAAAGATATTATGAGTCTGTGTGTTCAGGTTGAATAGTTAATGATAGTAATGCAAATGAAAAATGATCGCTGCAAAAATTTAAAAATACAAATATATGAGTTTAAATTGGAAGTCGCTCATATTAAAAGTAAACATGTTATTGATAACAAACATTGCTCTGATCAGAAGGTAGCCTCAGTAAACTCAAAAAATGAGAAGGTCCTAATTGTAAATTTATTCACTTACCCAATGAGAAGGTTTTAATCAATTATAATAAAAGTAATTATGTAAATTTATCCCAAGTAAATATTGGCTATAGTATGAATTTTAACTTCTCCAGGTTTATCAATGTAAAAGTTGTTAAAGGGGGAGGGTATAATGAAAAGCTTTTGAAGTACCTAATCATCTTGGAATAGTCATTTACTTCAAGTGTACAATTTGAAAAAGAGTTGGAAATTGCTACCAATCTTGTTTATGCTTTGCTGAAAATAAAATGACAGTCATTGTTATAGAGGGCTCAAAGTTATGGTGATTACCACCCATAATGAACAATTTTTGGCATAAAGATGAACAAGACTGCATATCCCACCAATTGTCCCATAAGAAATGCATCTTCCAAAATTTCAGCTATGTACACTTTTATGCAACCAGTTGTCAAGTTCAAAATCCTGACCACATTTCCATTATCTGAAACCCAAATCATGTGCATTTTGTGCAAATCTTACAATTATTAGCTTCTCATTGACATACTGTCAAAAAAGTGGTGGATATTTTGGGAACACTGGAATCTGGGTAAGCATGTATAATGAAGCATCCAAATCATAAAACCATAGTCCAAATTACTCACTTAACAGTATTATTTATCATAGGCTTAGTTATCAGTATTTACATAATATTCCAGGAAATACCTGAAATAATTGCAAATAGAGAAGACAGATGTCCTAAAAGATAATGGTGGCCATGTGGAATATCAGAGAAATATTCAAGATGTATATCCTTGAATTGCAATTAAATTTTCTAATAATAGGGTAAGGAACGGTAGCCAAGACTCTGTTGGTCAGACACAACAGTTGTCCATTAAACAAGTCAGGACCTCATGTCAATATTCCTCACTGCAGAACCTTGCAAATAAATTGGGGAGGGACAATCTAATATTCACAGTAAATTATCTAGGATTTGATGTGGGTGATATTGGACTTGAAGACTCAGATGATCAACTTACTACAATCAGTTGCTCAGAAATTAGTGCTTTATTTGAAAAGGTCAACATTGTGGCTTTAATAGACAAATGCAATCAGGTGTTCATTATATCAGATATATTATTTCAAAGACTTCACAAAGAGTTGAATTTCATCCATTTTCTCTTTACTACTCCAGAAATGTTTTAGGTTACATTAGCCAATGGCTATAAAGCCAGATTGATTATCAAGCAGATATGGCTTAAGTTTCAATAGAACTTTGTAACTGTGGAACACATGTCTTTAATTATGATAAGTTTTAGACATAAAATGATTTTGGTATATGATCATAAAAACACATAATTTCTGTTATAGAATATGTTTGAAAAGCAGATGGAATGCCAAGAGGAAAGAATTAAATTTCAACATTACATTCTTCATCAATCATTATGCCTGAGTTATGCAGAACTAACTATGACTATGCCAGATATCAATTTGAAATTAGATTAACCAACTGGTTTGGATATAAAAATGGTGCTCTATACCATTTGTTGTATCAATGTAAGGGTGTGTTTTTGAAACAGCCTGTGGTTATTAAAGGATGCATTCATATGATATGCTTCAGCAATTTAGATTTGTTTCAATGCAAATCATATCCCATATCCAACCAGTGTCAAAGTGATATAAACAAACAGATAAGTCTGCATTGGCATTTAATGATCTGTTTACTATTGTTAAAAAAGAATGGATGAGCTTGCATATATTTAAATACGTGATTCTTGAATCACAAACTGATTCCAGAATGAGATGTATCATCTGTCATGCGTAAAATATTGTCAAAATTTAATAAGAGGAAAATAGTTACCATCTTGACAATAATTCTGGATGGCACAAAGATATCACTTTTAAAGTTCAGGGAGTAAATTTTATTTTTTATTACAAATTCGCATATAGTTGGCCCAACAGTACTTACTATATGTCTTAGACATTGATGATGCAGAGCATGACATATTGATACAATGAAGTTTAAATAAACATCTTTAAACATGAAATAAACATGTCACTGTAATTCAGACTAATAAATAGTCAATTATAATATTACAAACTGCAATACTTTTAAATTGCACGTGCATTATTTAGAAATAATAAGCAAAATAGTGCCTAAAGCTAATCTGGGATAATTATGTAATTAGATACGAACCAGTAACCACCAAAACATTCACAGTAAATATAGTAATCAATATTTGTCACTGCTGTCAAGGCAACCTTCACACCCTTTTAATAGCAAGAATGGAAAGCCATTCTTACTAATGGTCCATTGAATATATGTGGACACTTAAAGATTGCAACTTGACTACAGAGTATGAAAAATTGATACAATGAAGTTTAAATAAATCTCTTTAAACATGAAATAAAGATGTCACTATAATGCAGACTAATAAATATTCAATTATAACATTGCAAACTGCAATACTTTTAAATTGGCCATGTATATTTAGAAATAATAAGTGAAATAGTGCAATACCATCTAATTACATACGTGATTGATGATTAATCTTGTTTTATCTAACATCAAATATGAAATATATATGTTTATGTAACAAAAAAGATGTTTCTGGCTTGTGGCCTTATCATGGAGGAGCCTTGGATCTGAGAGCACTGCACCTAGATCTAATGATCTAATGCAACCCTCCAGCAGGCACCTTTTAACTCTACTTTACTACAAAACTATGAGAATGAAATTGGATGAGTAGGCACTAGATAGGGATTTTATGCACAAGCCTTCTGGCATCCATTGATTACTCTGTTTGGCACAGGGTGGCACTACTGTATGGAGAGTTTTGCCTTTGTTTACAACAATTATATTCTACTATAGAGATGGTGGTCATGTGATGTTTAGTGGTATATATATATATATATATATATATATATATATATATATATATATATATATATATATATTAATAATTCAAACAAATATATTTAACACAGTATTCAAAATTAAATAATATATTCTTTACCAGAAGTACTTTCAATTGTTTCACTGACAATCTTTTTCAACTGTTAATACAAACGTACAAAAAATAAAAACTTGCATTACCCATCATTCAATCTATTCAAATTTCCCACAATTCTGTTGTCTTTATATTAGCCGATTGTTTATTCATCAAACGACCTCTATTCCTAGATATCATCATTGCCTCTTTAATTTTTAATTATATCTAGGAATAGAGGTCGTTTGATGAATAAACAATCGGCTAATATAAAGACAACAGAATTGTGGGAAATTTGAATAGATTGAATGATGGGTAATGCAAGTTTTTATTTTTTGTACGTTTGTATTAACAGTTGAAAAAGATTGTCAGTGAAACAATTGAAAGTACTTCTGGTAAAGAATATATTATTTAATTTTGAATACTGTGTTAAATATATTTGTTTGAATTATTATTATATAATTTAAAAATACAGACATTTAATGGTTATAGTTATATATATATATATATATATATATCAATATATATATATATATATATATATATATATATATATATATATATATATATATTATAACCTATACTCCCAACACCACTCATATACATTATATGAGTAAATGCCCATATAACAACATATCTTATACAAAAATATTACTGAGACTCTTTACCTAAGTCTACATTCAGATCAGCTCAGTGGGAGGTTATAGGAAGTTCATAAGATATATAATTATAAGTAAATGAAAGAAGAAATACTATAAAAAACATTAAATATAATGTAAATCCTTTTGTTAACTAACTGCATGATAAAGAACCACAATGTTTATTAGTACAGTTCATTAAAATAGCCTTTCAACTTAATTTCTTCCTTCATCCAAGTATAACATACATCAGCTTGATATAATTATATCACTAAACAATCCTATGACTTGGCATATCATCATCTAAACAGGTACCTTAATGCCGATCAAGGAATATACAATAAGATCTCAGGGAATTTAAAAACACAGTTGAATTACATAAAATACATTGGCCCATAATTTATAATTCTAATTTATAATAAAATGTAATAAAATAAATTGACTAAATGTTGTACTGTGTTTAGCAATAAGATAATGACAGAAATAGGGATATTTTAATCTCATATCATCATCTAACAAATATACTAATTGGGCAACCTTTCTAATATGTTTAATAAGTGGCAAAGGTACCTTATAATATTTGGATTAAGAAAACAAAATTGTCAGACATCTATTTTATAATAGATGTATGAAATGTGTAGATGTGGAAATTGAAACACGAATGTATAAAGAAGAACTTAAGACACAGCTTTTAATAAATAAACAAATCATTTATTATATTGAAAATTTAATTTAACACAATTATTTTTTTACAATACGACTAGTTGTCTTAATGATTTAAAATTCTCAAACAAACCTTGAACATCAGTTTGGGATTATCCCTATTATATTACATTATTTATACCTTTTTGAAATCAGAAATTAACAACAAAACTTGAATATTCTAACTTTGAATACCTGATTTGCTTAAGCGTTTCATTTAAAAATATCATTAACTAAATAATATATTATATTATTGGCACAATAAATATTTATGAGAGGATATTCTTTTGGTTAATAAAATAAATCAAACTAACATATTTGGCCATCAACAAAGCAACTTTTTCTAACTAATTAAATAATCATTTTTTAATTACATATACCTTTCATGCATAACAATGAAATCATATTCATTCTGATGGTTTGATGATTTATAATTGTGTATTAAATGAATATAATATGTTTCAAAACATATATTTCTCATTTTTAATTTCAATAATTCTATATTTTTATATTCACGATATTGTTTACATTACATGTGTGTCTTTGTCCAAGCAACAATAATAGAAAACAATCCTTTCTACACACTATCCATTCATCAAGAAAATATTAAACAATTACTTCATTTCGGACAATGTCATAAACCAGCCAACAAAATAAGGCACTAATATAACAAGAATTTAATTTAACTATTTATCTGGCCACACATCTAATAACACAGAGCTATATTTTCATGATTATACAGACTACATGCTCCAAGGGAAATTCACATGAGGATCAAATAAACTCTTTACTTAACATTTCTACAATAATTCATCTAATTCTGAAATACACTATTGGTGGGGACATTTTCTTCATCACCAAGACTCTAAGAAAAACATCACTTAACTTCCTAAATATCATTTCATACTTCAACAATAACTCATCTAATTCTAAAATACACTATTGGTGGGGACTTTTTCCTCATCACCAAGACTCTAATAAAAACATCACTTAACTTCAAAACTATCATTTCATAATACGCGTATAGTATAAACTATGCTGTACTCATGGAAGTTATTAAAATATACTGAATAAGCAAAATCTTTTATCTCTACAAATATTAGAACACATCCAGATTACTTTGCATTCCCAAAGCTCTTCTACATATCAAAAATTATATATACACACTGGCAGATAAATACATAGGCATAACCTACTAATCCATTCATTTCTTTAGAATATGACACCATCCGGAATTTATACATAAAATATTCACAAACTGAACTTTATTAAACAAATGTTATAATTGCGCAAAATAGACACACACACATGCATGGATAAGAATATACAAAAAAAAATAACGCTAAGTTATATACTATGCAATCAACATGGTAATTAAATGATACATTAAGATATAACTTTTGATTCAGAATAAACTTTAAATTATTTTAAAGTCTAAATAGTCATAAATATTATGAACAATATTTCTTTACCATTTCTGGCAGCATATTTCTATCAGACACTCGCTACTTTGAAGCCAAAATTCTCACTTTGAGATAAAGAAAAATATCCAACATAAAATATACACCTCTCTTTAACCATATAATAATAAAGAAAAATATTTTTACCTTTGTAAAATAAATCAATGCATATTTGAATAAAATCAATTTTTACCAGCATATCCACAAATTGTGAATCCGCATTCCGAGATGATCTAAAAGTTTATAATAGCACAAAATTAGAAGCAAAACATAATAATAAATATGCCTATCTGTCTATCATATGCATTAATGTTGACAAGTAATAAAAAATAAAGAAACAAAAGTCATTTGTTCTGTGACTTAAAATAAAAAGTTCACTTGCAAAGTCCTCCTCCAAGTTTATTATACGATATGGAGATAGATTGCAAACTGAGTTCGAACATAAAATGAATTTCTGTAGGATAACCAAAAAAGAAATAATCATAACTTAAATCTGATCTAATATCTCCACTGTTCATAATGCAACTACTTGAGCTTATTACATCACCATAAGTAATCAATTTTTATTATGATGGAAATATGAAAGACATTTTTTTAGCTACAGTTGTACAAGAATTATTTCATTCACTCCATAGTAGTTTCTTAATTAAGTAAGCAATTGTTCTTAATAAATTTCTTAAATAGCATTTGTTTTTCCGACATTTCATAAGGTAGTATACATATAGTTTATTTTTAAATATTTCAAATTAACACATCATAATCTGTTGGTATTTCCACAATTAGTAATAATTTATTTTCTAATGCATTCATATCGAAGAGAACAGAAATACACTGCATTTCCGTCCTTCCATCTGATTTAAGTACATATTTGATGAGTAGTATCCTTTGGTTATTTGGAGTAATGTTTATATTTTTGTACTTTTCAACAAATTTTAATTACTGTATTTTTAATACTTATTTTAAGTTTATATATATATATATATACATTGAAAATGTTAATTTTTAAAAACCTCTGCTTTTGAACATTATATATATATATATATATATATATATAATGTTCAAAAGCAGAGATTTTTAAAAATTAACATTTTCAATAAATATTTTGATCTTGAAAAAAAGTTAATAGGAGAGTTTGCATTATGGTATATGAAAATGAGTTTTATTTTTTTATTATTAATTCTTAAATTCTCCTAATCGATGAATCAATTTTAACCTATCATGGTTTATTTTAGAAGATCCTGGTGCATGCTTGAGAAAATTATTTCTAAGGGTGTTTTTTTAATGATTAATTCAAAACTATAGAAAAGAAAACAATTAAAAAGATAATATAACAATTGATGTTTGTTTCTTTAAAAATTTAGTGTAAATTTAAATTAGATCAGACTAATCATTTTAAAATATTGACAGATTATGAAGATTAGTGAAATTTAACTGATATTAAAAGCATATAAAAGTAAAACACTGCAATACATACAGCAGTTAATGAAATGTTGCAATTCGAGTAAGGCAAGATAATATATAAACAAATGAAGAAACATTATGAAAGTATTTTTAAATGATCCATTAAAAAAAATAATATATGGAATTTTATCCAAATGGTAAAAAAAAAAGAATAATAATATAAGAAAATATAAGTTATTAATAAGGAAAGCAAAAGAAAAAAGAAATAAGACATCATGTAAAATGTAAAATATTTCTACAAATGATTATATAACAATAAGGAACAAAAAAAAAAAACAAATAACCACTAACTAATATTCAGATGAACTGTCAAACTTGAAAATAAGGAGAAGAGATATATAAATCTATGCAGAAGGAAATAAATGTTGAAAATGAGAAAAAAAGTTAACTTCACAATGTACCAATTTCTAAGTGATAAACATGTACCATGTTATTGGAATAATGGAGTAGTAATATAAACATTCAAGTCAAATGATAAAATAAATTAGAAATTACAGACCAATAATTTTTTTATCAGTCTATGTAGAAATTACTACCAAAATAATTACAACTTATATATAGTGTCATCTGTATATAAAATAATCAAAAGAATAAGATGGACATAAAATTGATTTTAGTATAGTGGATAACATCCAACTATTGACAGAAATTATAAAAATGAACAACTAAGATAAGTTGCTATTATTTTTTGGATTTGTAGATTATAAAAAAAACATTTGATTGCACAAATACCCCCCCCCCATGTTTAATGCTTGAGGCATTAACTTATAGTCCTGGTATTTTCTTATATTGTTAAAATTATTTATCAAAATGCAACAGCAGTGACAGGATTATATGTTATACTAAAACCTTTAATACAAATATGGAAATATCTAGTGTGATTCTAAATCTCCAACACATTTTTCAACAATTTTTAAAAGATATACTTGCCAAATTAACTACTGTGTAATGATTACTTGAAATTATTTGTGATATATAACCCCAATTGATGTAGTAGTTTTTTTAAAAAAATATTCAAAGAATCTTGTAAAAAATATTAAATGAAAGTAAAAAAATAGGAATAAATTACAATAATTTAATAACGTTCATTGAAAATTTTCAGGAGAACAAAATAAGGATTGATAATCACTAATTAGAAAAAAACTAAAACAACCAATATCCTAGATTATTAAAAAAATAATCAGATCTTTTTACTGGAAGTTCATAAAAAATTTAAGAATTGGATATGAAAGATTATTATTGCAAATAGAAACCTAACAGTTACAATTAATTGTAGATTAAAATTCTGATGAAATGCCTTTTAATAGAAATAATGTAATATTTAAAAAATGCCTATATGTTTGAAAAGGAAGTTTTTAATCCATAAATTTTTACTTATGAATCTGAGACTTAGATACTTAAGAGAAAATTAATGTAAGAAAGTCAGCCTGTCTCTTCAAAGTGTGGAGATGTGTTTGTTTGGAGTAACAAGTAGGAAATGTAAATACAATATATGTGAGTTAGAATAAATAATTATCACTGATACTATTGAAATAATTAAAAAAAAATTAATGGTGTTAGGATGGAATATTTCTATAAATATGCCAATGGAATGGGATAGTTGATATTTTAATCTTGTTTCTAAAAAAATTCCACAGAGAAAAATACAATTGAGATTTGAGATAGCTAAAATAATAATGGCCAATGATGACATTTGGAGAAGAAAAGTTATGAATCAAAAAAATGCTTTAATATTAACACATCAACATATCCTGCTTATAACATGGCTTTGAATTCTAACTATAAAACCTTGAAAATATTTAAGTGTCATAATAATTTGGGACGTTTTAGATAAATAATCCACAGCCAATCCAGATAATTATCGTATTTAGATTAGTGAATTGATGTCTAAATATTTTTACCTGGAAGATAAAACAATGAAAATGCTCAAATCTTTATTATCTCATATGTTGTAAATCTAGAAGTTCCTGTTTTGCATTTTTCACAATCTCTATATGAGGGACAAGTAGATATTTATTTTTGGCAGTTGAAATTAATGATTTGTTTATGAACAAATGGACACACGTATATATATATATAAAGGTAGACAATTACATTATATACAAAGCGAAAACAAAACCGCCATCACATGATTTAACAAGAACTATGTACGTCTATATTTAGTACATTGCTTATTTATTATAAAATCTTTAAAATGAATTATAAAGGGTTGTCTCTTCAATTTTTCGTTAGAAGGCCTCCTAAAAAGAGAAAAAAATAAAGAGACAATTTGTATAAACCTATTTAAAAATTATGCAATAAATCCACAATCTGCTAATAATGATATAAACAGTTCTTGGGGAATCATGTGATATATATATATATATATATATATATATTATTGTTGTTCCTGAATTTCATTTAATAATGATTATAACGTAATCGAAAGTCATATATATATATATATATAGTTGACTACCAATATATATATATATATAGATATATAGTTGACTACCAATATATATATATATATAATCTAATACAATTATAAATTATAAATGAAAAAGGTGGAAATAAAATGAGACTGTAATCAAGAGAGCCTCATATTAGTTATTAATAACATTTAAATTTATACATCAATTTTTGCTAATTGGTAATAAAATTAAGTAAGGATATTTATATTTCAATATGGCATCACAATTTTTTCTCTTCTCTTTTTACGGGTTTTTTTTTTACATCAGTCATCTTTAATATATTTTAAAATATTGCACTTTCTTAGTAATTGAATAATTTAATTTTACTTCTTCTATAATTCAAAGTCTTCTCATCACTTATTTATTTATGTTATATATAAGCTAGCAATATATATATCATTTAAAGTTCTTGACGTTTTAAGACTTTATTTTTAATCTATTTTCAATTTTAAATGCAAAATTTAATGATTGAATAAACTAGAAAGCAATCATATTCTTGGGTTAAAGAAGTCCTTTTTTTATAATATTACTTATTGTTTGTTACGTTTTTTTTTTCTTTTTTTGACAACATTTTGACTACAAGATTAAAACTGTCAAATGGAAATAAATAATTAAAAATAAAGTAAAAAAAAATATAGATTTACTTTAGGAAAGTTCCTTTACTATTTCAAGAGATTGGATGGCATGAACAATGCTAACTATTATCAAATATAAATAATTAAAAATAGTCTACTTTAATCTGTATTATTTATTAATCAGTCAATCTCTAAATACATCGGTCAGATTTATCGTTAATTGACATCGCCTATTTAATTCACTTTACAAATCGATGATCAATACATATCGCCTATTTAATTCACTTCACAAATCAATGATCAATACACAACTCATGGGCAATTTAATTAATTGCAAGATATTACTTTACAATACTCGATGCAGGTGGAAATATTTAATAGGAAAAATACTTAAGGGGAGAAAGTAAGTGGAACTCAACTCTCTGCTTCTTTTTTACTAAAACAATTTTAAATCGATATATTAGAAAAAAATAATGAATCATATAATTTTCATATAAATGTTTAACAATTATATTTAAATGATTTTTAAAGTTAATAAAAAGATTACGATGAAAGTTAATCTTAAACAAATAATTATTAAGTCAGGAATCAAAATATAAAAATAGAAATTATACATCCATAACTTAATATAAATAGCTATTTTGAAATTAAATTATTATTATTATTATTATTATTATTATTATTATTATTATTATTATTATTATTATTATTATTATTATTATTATTATTATTATTATTATTATTATTATTATTATTATTATTATTATTATTATGTTGTTGTTGTTGTTGTTGTTTCAAAGCAAACTTTATTTGTACTTAAGAAAAGTGGTTACATCATTAAAAAGAATAACAAAAAAGAATACAACAAGAAATAAATGTTACAATTATTCAATTCTCCATTAATGGATTAGAATGGGATGGCACTTGAATGAAATGATTCCAGTGTTGGATTGAATCTCAGTTGTTTCCAATGATAGAGTTCTACAAAAAAAAACAACAACACTATACTGGTTCCGAAGAG
>JAQFVV010006485.1:1058640-1202675 GCA_028023455.1 Epiperipatus broadwayi
TATTATTATTATTATTATTATTATTATTATTATTATTATTATTATTATTATTATTATTATTATTATTATTATTATTATTATTATTATTATTATTATTATTATTATTATTATTATTATTATTATTATTATTATTATTATTATTATTATTATTATTATTATTATTATTATTATTATTATTATTATTATTATTATTATTATTATTATTATTATTATTATTATTATTATTATTATTATTATTATTATTACTGAATATTAAACATTTACTATGGTAATTTAATTAAATATAAAATGACTCAAACTTAATTGTACAAAGTGATTTAATAATGATGATTAATTTAATTATAATTATTTGACAATTATAATAAAACGACGTTAACATTCATTTAACATAAATTTTTATTAATTATACAAATTCAGAATGAAATAATATTTTATTTTAATAACACAATACCAATAGTAATAAAAATATCAAATCGTTAGCATACAAATAACTATTTATTTACAGAGATGTGAATAAAATCAAAGGACAATTCTAACAATTTTGTAAATGCATAATTGAATATATAGTATGTAAACTAATTTTTGTTTTTGTAATTTTATTTAAACATTTTATATTTTCTCTTCTTATTTCTCTCTTTTTATTTAATATTTTATTTTAACATTGAATAATATTTTACAATTTTACTTTCATATATATATATAAAATTCTGGATTATTTTAATTTTAATAATAAGTCGTTATTTTTATAAAAGAAAATGAAAAACAATTATAAATTTATAAGAAAAATGGTGGATGAATAATCTAAAAAGTCCTAAGTTTAAATCCTTCCAATTACGTATACAGTTTTCTTTTGCTTCATTTTAATACAATTATCTGCCCTGTTGATAAGGATTCTTTAGGAAAATATTACTTTGAGAGCTTACAACATGACTCAGAGTGCTCAGTCAAAGTCATCATACTTCATCTTTCCATACTATCACCAATAAACATAAAATCTAAAAATTCAAATTTTGGTATATGGAACCAAAATACCACTATTTGTTTTATCAAAATCAATTTAGGAGCTCTAACTATTAAATATTTCTTATCACAAAGAATGGTGCATGCTAACATTGATCCCCTTTGTTTCTTTGTTATAAGAGTGGGGAAATGATATATCATTTTATGTTCCAGGGTCCTAATTTTCTTACCTATAAAAATATTATCAAGTCAATTACTACTCTCATAGTTTTTTTCTCTTCAACTAGGTTACTGCATTTATTAAGTTTATCCTTTGAGTCTGCTTGATCCTCTGGAAATTGATGCTGCTACATGGAGCCCGGTCATTTTTTGGTACAATTATAAGTAAATAAATCCTTTTACTTTTCCTTTTTCTTCTTTGTTTACTTTTTGTATGTCTTTGCTGTGTATTTACAAACTGTATCTTTTGTAATTTATATATAACTGTATTTGTCTTATATTATAATATTCTTTATAATACCCAGTTACATTTCAAATCATCTTTCCCCAGTCTGTAAAAAAAAATTGCTTAATAAAAAATGTTTGATTTTTTTAAAAATATATAAACAACAGATAAATGTTTGATTTGATGTTTTGTAGGAGGAGACATATGTCTTATTATGATAAATAATTAGCAATTGCAATGAATATAGGGTTGTGATGAAAATATGAATAATTCATGCTAAACAGGCATTTCAACATTAAAATATCTTATTATTAAAAAATAAACAAATGTAGTAATATTGAAAATAGGACAAAATAATTAGAATCATTGTTTGGAATATACTATCATTAAAAATAAGATTTGATGATACAGGATATTGAGATGATTGACTAGGATATGCTGGATGAAAGTAAGTCTAATAATGACCAGGCATTAAAGAAAGTTATAAACTAAAATACACCTTCTAGGATAACATTTTATGTTATAATAGTTTTTTTTTATAAAATATTTTGCAGTATGAAAAAGGATCCTTTAAATATAAGCTTAAAAAAATTACTGTGACAATGTTTTTGTATAAAGTATTTTTGAGGATAAAGTATTGAGAAAAACAGAGTTGAATGTAAATCATGCACAATTTACCTTAACATTCGAACTGAATGTAACACACAACAACTATGAAAAAAATATATGAGAACAGAAAAATAAGGATACAAGGACATTACTTTTAAAATTGATGATGATGATCAGTGAGTTTAGGAAATCTATATAACTAAGTCATCAAAATTAAATACATATAAATCATTAAATAAGTAAATATGTCAATAAGTATTAAAAGTAAACACATATGTTTTCATTTTAAATTTCAGTACATCATTATAAAATTTTTAGTAAGTTACTTTAACTTGCATATTAAATATTGAAGCATAAAAGATTTGTAAATTATATTACATCAGAAGAAGCTTATCAGTTCATTGGGATAAATGAAATGTAAAATCATTTTTTATAATCAAAATCATAATCGAAAGATATATTACTCTTTTGACATTATGAATGAACTCTAAGTTTTAACCAAACCCTGATACAAATATATTATGTGAGCGTGCGCACGTCTTCTTTATAAACAAGTTGTAGTTCATAAATTATTTTTATATATTTACTATTTCTTTTATTTGATGTATTTTATTTCTTCGTATAAAAATTATTTTAGTTATCCACTTAATACAAAATCTAATTATTATTCTTCATTTCATTCCTTCATTAGATTAATATGATTTGATTCTGTATTTTTTTTTTTTATTTGTTTACAAAGATAATCGATACACTCGCTAGATTGTTTTTCCGGGTTAACCTATTTTATGTTTTAGTATAAAAATTATTTGTCCAACTCCAAATAGAATATAGTAATTCTACCCAAAATAAATCCAGAACTTAGAATAATTAACACTCTGAAACAATGTTATTATTTCATTCTGAAAGGATGATTTATTATTTGTTTTCTATATAACTGCTAGTTTTACTATATTTTTTATACTCTTAAAACATCCAACACAGTATTTAAATATTCCAGTTATTGTAAAATCCATGAAGGTGGTATTAATTTATTTTAAATAGCAGAACAGGAAGGCGTAAAATCGTAATGCATATATTTTATTTGAAGGAAATCTTCTTTTTATATACATATATTATAGTGGCATAAAGCACTATTTATAGAAATTATAGCATTAAAACAAAGGGATCATTTATTTTAAATAAGTAAATATTATTTCATGTCATTAGTGACATTCAGTCATTCTATGTTGCTGACAATTGTTTCATCTTCATGAATATATATATATATATATCTGGGGGTTGCGACAAGATCGAACCCATAGATTTTCTTCATGTTCTGTCCTGTGGATAGTTTAGCTTCCCAGGATCACTTTCTTCATATAAAAGGCCTCTGCATATCAGTGATGTCCATGACATACCTAATCACACTTCTCTAAGCACTGCCCTAAAATGTATCTCTTAGACTTTGCTTTCATCTAGAAAAACATCATTTCCCTCTATTTCTTCATCATTGTCAGTGCCACCACTCCTCCATTTATTATTTCTTTTGTTTCATGACCCAGTTTTAATGCTCTAATATTAAAAAAGTGCTCTTATTTATATATATATATATATATATATATATATATATAATATAGATATGATATTCAGCATTATATATATATATATATATATATATATATAATGCTGAATATCACTAGTTTTATTAATAATGTTATTTCAGTCTTATTATACAATCATACCATCATAATTTATTTCTGTATTTAAGAGTATTTGCCTAAGGAAAAATAAAGCATTCTCCTTCCTATTGTGAATTAAAAGAATTTACAATAAGAATTTTGTCATATAACTAAATGTAATTTTCAAATGTGTTTTACTCATTTTCACAATTGTAACAGCATGAAAATAGTTTTCTTCTATATATAATGAATGTTGTAATGCTCCCCAAAATAATATGTTAGTCACCATGTTTCAGAAACATAACCCAAAGCATTAATAGCAATCTTATGTAATCCTTTTAATATTTGATTGGCATCTTAATACTGTACCCACCAAAGATGAGTCATAATGTGTATATGCTATTTTATTGATAAAGAGCATATGAGAATAGTTCGCATGAATTTTACTATGTAATTTTCTATCATTTGGTAGAATACTTTCACATTCATGCATACATAAATGTATATAAATAATTTGTCATTATATTAAACTAATATTTTATTGTATAACTTGTTTCAGTAGTTCAAATTTCTTTTTATACACTTCTACACATACACTCACATGTATGCATATTCTAGTTTAGTTAAAATAAGTCTCATTGTCATCTCTACTCTGCTAGTGGGCCTGATTTAAAATAAATTCTCATGTACCATCATTACATGTTATTCATTAGCTGTTTGATATGAGGCTTAGGGAATTGATTCAAATTCAGGTTGGTCCCTGATCTAAATGTAAGTCTTGACTGGGTTTGAAGTACATGTTGTGAGTTCAAGCTCATGTTAAATGGATCAGCATGTGTTGACCTGTAGAATGTATGTAAATCTATTATTATAAAGCACTGATAATATTAAAATTATCCAAATAGAAGTCAACCTTGGATAATACACTACTTATTAAATATTATAAATCTCCACGTACTCACAACACCTGTAAGTGTTTAAAAAACTTAGAGAGCATTTGCATATATATATATATATATATATATATATATATATATATATATATATATATATATATATATATATATATATATATATATATATATATGAAAATGAACATTTTTACATACAATAGAGGTTTTATAAGTCATATGGAAGAAATCCTTCACATAAATAAAGGAAAACCATCCACATTTAAGCCAACCTACCCAACAATCACATGACACAATTAACACTACAGTGGTCACATGATTACCTTAGCCAGTTGTAAACAAGTATTGCCAAAGTGATGATAAGTTTAGTTTAATTAATTTTATTTTATTAAACATGGTTTCTGAATAATATGACTTAAAATATGTATATATGTAAACATTGATTTTATTCTTTTGCTATCCATGCCAATATACCACTATCTCCCTTCAAATTATATGTATATATTCACAAATTTAATGATTCCAGGTTTGATTTTTATGCTAATGATATCAGTAGACTGAAAAAAAAAATGTCTGCTATAATCAAAGGGAATAAATACATCTAAACATTGTGAACTAAGTAACATGTTACTACTAATTGGTAGATATATTTGAAGTGTTTAAATAAGGTTTGAAGTTTTTTAAACATATTTAACAATTAATTCTAAATGTAATATTTATAGTTCTATATTTTTAATCTATCACAAAAAAATACCTTGCTATAATTTCATCAAAAAACAAGTCTATAATTTATTAATACATTTTAAGATATAAAAAAGGGAGAATTAATAACCTCACTTCATGAAGATCTAATTTAATTAAAAGAAAGAAATAGAAAGGATTTTATAAATGGAGCTCTCCAGGTTGCTTTAGATTGGCATATTAATAATAAAATAAATCATACATTCATATAAAGAAATGACCTCACCAAAGTTAATGAATGTTAGAGCATATGATAGAAAATTAGATTTATAGAAACAATTTAAAAGCAAATTACATTTTTACAGTAGGATAACACAAAGTTAAATTAGTTATGAAAGAAATCGTGATGATATTAGTTAGGCTAAATTCACTTTTAGACAACATGATGACAATTATCTTGCAATTTCTTAAGAATCCATTTTAAAGTTAGCTCATCATGGCAATTTAAAGGATCCATGCCAGTTCTTAGGTGGGAGAAAGCTTCTATTCAACACTTCATAATTCTCCAGTGGGGCTATAACTTCATTTTACAGCAGCGGATGAAGACCTTCATGGTATGAGCTTAGTACTCTATCATTATTCTTAAATTTCAAAGACCACAGTCCTCTCAATAGCAGCTAATCTGTTGGTGAATAAAATTAGCCAATTTTATACTCCTGCCCTGGTATTTGAAGAATGCTTTTAATTTATTTCTAGCTCAAATCTAATCTTTAATCTAAAATCTTAAGTTTTCTTTGTTCATTGTTTGAAGATGCAATCATTAGATAACTGTCCAAAATAAATTCAAATATATTTCCAGATTGAAAATAGATTTGACAAAAATGTTTCTAACAAAAGGAAAATCATTAATCTTATCCCTATTTATATTTTAAGTAAAAACTTAATTAAAAGTTTCCTTTTCAGATTAAAATAATATTATATTTCCATCCCTTTAATTATTTTTGGATAATTAAAAGAATAAATATTTAAAAGTTAAACTTTATAAATTTTAGACATGCATCTCAAATATATACATACAATATATATATATGATTAAATGAGCAGGATGGGATATAGGGTTAGAATACATGTTAGTGGATGACAACATGAAGCTCAATGTTAAGCTATGATTGACTGTTTCAATATATATATATATATATATATAGTCATATATATATATATATATATATATATATATATATATATGACTATAGATGGCATTATACCAAAAACATCTTCAAGCATGTCCTTCACTGACGATAGCAAATAGCTTGAAATCATGATATGAAGGTGGAAATTAAGTTAGAGATAGTGAAATACTCGCTCTGATGTTTATGTAAACAAACGCTTGAAGGTGTTTTTGGTATAACGCCATCTATAGTCATAAATACAAGCATATGCAAGTTTTTAACTTGTGTTTTTTGTTTTTCATATATATATATATATATAAATTTTACATTTCAGTTTCACAAGATATTAAAGAACTTAGACATCTTCAACATCTCATATAAGATCAATATTAAGAGAAATGAACTGCCAAATTTGCAATATGATTGGTGAATTTTTACAGTGCTATCAATATATATATATATATATATATATATATATATATTGATAGCACTGTAAAAATGCACCTGCAATATATATATATATATATATATATATTGCAGGTGCATCCATGCTAAAAAAATTAATTATTAATATACCCACATTTCGAATTGGTCACACAAGTCATCCACTGGATGATAAAAGGTAGAAAGATGGTTGTAGAGATGCTACAATCACAGATTTGAATAAATGTTAAAGTTCCACCAATAGCAAAAATGTTAAATTTAAGAATGTTTTTTAAAAAAAATATTTTCAAATAGAAGGGAGTTTGCATGTATCATCTTGCTTATTGATACAATCTCACCTTTTAAGTAACACAATGGCTTCTCTAATTTTGCACTGGTAGAGATTATCACATCTGGATATGATCCTGCTACTAGAAAATCAATTTTATGATCTGAATCTACAGTATGGAGTTAGAGTGCTGCTGCTGATGAGTGTTTTAACTGCATTAGCATGCTCATATCTCCTAACACGGATGTGATGATTACTCATACCTATGTAAGAAGCTTTACAACTTTTACATGTGATTTGATAAACACAATGAGATTCAAGGGGGATTAAATCCTCAGGCTTGGTTATTATATTGCTGATCTTTTGACGAGTAGAAAATACTGTATCTATATTATAACATACATACAATACTGTCTGTAGTTCCTTTTACATATTGAACACAAATCCTAATAGCTGATTTATCATCTTTTTGTTTTTTATTTTGTCCATTTTGGGATATATATATATATATATATATATATATATATATATATATATATATATATATCTTAGATAATATATATATATATATATATATATATATATATATATATATATATAATTATTTGCTATTAAAAGACTCTTAATATCATTTATTTCTTCTTTCAGTTGTGAATTATCTGAAAGGTTAATTTCTCTATTTAAAAGAGTTTTGGCTATAGAAACTGAGTTGAGTGATGATGATAATGGAAATGTAAATATTTGTCCCTCTGTGTATTTTTTCTGTAAATCGAAAAAGATAAAGTATTTGGTGTTTTGGTGACTAGAACATCAAGAAAAGGGAGTTTTCCAACAGACTCTGTCACCATTGTAAATTTAATATGAGGAAGCATATTATTTAAATGTAAGAAAAAATCATCTAATTTATTTTTCCATGTTGCCATATGACAAAAGTGTCATCTATGTATCTGAGCCAAATGAGAGGTTTTAAAGATGTTGATTCTAAAGCTCGAGTTTCTCTATGTTCATTAATAAATCAGCTATTACTCCTGAGATATGTGAGCCCACAGCAGCGCCAAAAACTTGTCTGTAATGATGTCCATTGTATACAGAATATGTGTTCAAGAGACAATGTTTAATCAAAGCAATAATATGGTCTAGTAAATTGCAACGTTGTGAGATTATATTTAAAGCTTCATCTATTGGAATGTTTGTAAACAAAGACAGGACATCAAAACTGACCAGAATGTCATTAGCATTTAATTTTAAACTTTTTTAGAATAGAAATAAAATGAAAAGAGTTTTTAATATATGATTTAAAAATAATATTTCAAATAAAAAAAGACAAGCATTAAATAATATAAAATTGGACAAATCAATTGTTGTACTTCCAGTGGATAAAGGTAATGCCACAGTTGTTATGGATCGTGACATTTACCATAATAAATTTTTAGATCTGCTTAGTGATAAAACTTATAAACTATCAAAAAGAGATGATACTACGTATTTGGAAAAATCAACAAATATTATTATTAATAAATCGCCTGTTGAAACAGAGATAAAAAATAAAATAATCCATCCAAAAATTCACAAAGCAGATACCCCCTTTATCCAATAGTAAGAGCAATAGGATCTCCAACTCACATTTTAGCTAGATACTTATCGGATTTCATTAAACCTACAATCCCATCTATTAAATCATATATTAAAAACTCTTTTCATTTTATTTCTGTTTTAAAAAGTTTAAAAATTAATGCTAATGACATTCTGGTCAGTTTTGATGTCGTGTCTTTGTTTACAATAATTCCAATTGATGAAGCTTTAAATATAATCTCACAACTTTGCAATTTACCAGACCATATTATTGCTTTAATTAAACATTGTCTCTTAAATACATATTTTGTATGCAATGAACAGCATTACAGACAAGTTTTTGGTACTCCTATAGGCTCACCTATCTCAGGAGTAATAGCTGATTTATTCATGGAAAATATAGAATCTCATGCATTAGAATGATCATCCTTAAAACCTCTCATTTGGCTCAGATACATACATGTCACTTTTGTCATATGGCAACATGGAAAAAATAAATTATGATTTTTTCTTACATTTAAATAATATTCATCCTCATATTAAATTTTCAATGGAGACAGAGTCTGATGGAAAACTCCCTTTTCTTGATGTTCTAGTGACCAGAACACCAAATAATTTATCTTTTTCGATTTACAGAAACAATACACACATGGACATATATTTACATTTTCATTCTCATCATCACCTAACTCAGATAGTTTTTGTATCCAAAACTCTTTTAAATAAAGCAATTAACCTTTCAGATAATTTACATCTGAATGAAAAAATAAGTCATATTAATAGTGTTTTATTAGCAAATAGTTATAATTATAAATTTATAAAAAAGCCTTATTTCAAGCCCAAAATGGACAAAATAGGAAACAATAAGATGATAAATTGGCTATTAGGATTTGTGTTCCATATGTAAAAGGAACTGCAGACAATACTGGATGTATATTAAAATGCTATAATATAGATGCAACATTTTCTACTCATCAAAACATCAGCAATATAATAACCAGCCTAAGGATTCAATCTCTTTTGAATCTCATGGTGTTTATCAAATCTCATGTAAAAATTGTAAAGCTTCTAACATATGTATGAGTAATCATCTCATCAGTGTTAGGAGATATGAGCATGCTAATGCAGTTAAACAACACTCATCATCATCAGCACTTTCACTCCATACTATAGATTCAGGTCATACAATTTATTTTTCTAGTATCAAGATCATATCCAGATGTGATAATCATTGCTAGTGCAAAATTAGAGAAGCCATTGAGATACTTAAAAGTCCAGATTGTATCAATAAGCGAGATGATACATGTAAACTTCCTCCTATTTGAAACGATTTTTTGAAAAAACAATCTTAAATTTAACATTTTTGCTATTGGTGGAACTTTAACATTTATTCAAATCAGTGATTGTAGCGCCTCTACAATCATCTTTCTACCTTTTATCACCCAGTGGATGACTTGTGTGACCATGTTGAAACGTCGGTATATTAATATTTAAAATTTTTTAACATGGATGAACCCGTTAAATTTGTCTTTTATATATGCAAGCCATGAAAATCTTCATTTCATCACACACACACATATATATATATATATATATATATATATATATATATATATATATATATATATATATATATATATATTATATATTATATTATATATATATATATAAATTAAGCAGATTTGTTTCAATATGACAAAATTATCCAATGTTATTCAAAGGTAAATGAACTATGATGCTTTTCTTTTAATAATTATTAAATATTATTTGAATATGAAGTTTATAAAAAAATAGAAAAAATGTACATTTTCTATATGAGTGGCAGACACAGACTAATAAAATAACGATTCTGTTTAACGTTATGTATATATGTGCAACTATAACGAACTTTTATAAATTCTATACATTTTTTTTTTTTCCGAATGAAACTTATTTTTATAACAATTTCTTTCCAGTAAACAACTTCTAGAAATTATTATAAAGAACAACCTGCAACTGTTTTTTTTTTTTCAAATGAGTGAAATTTAATACCAATCATCATTTTACCAACTTGAAAATTAAATTCGTTATTGAATCTGTTAAGATCATTACAATATTGTAACACATATACTTTTTATTCGTTAATATACAATCTAATTTTGTTCTATCATTCTTTGGATATTGTCAGATTATTTCAATTTAGAACTTATCTTTCCAAAAAAATCATAATATATCATTTGGATTTTTTCTGCAATTTCTATAATTATTTGGCTTTACGTCTTTCACCAATGCATTCTCAAATTTTTAATTTTGCGATATCCCGTTTCAGTTTAATATTGCCGGAAAACTATGCGGTTGGTACATGTGCTTTTTGCACCTTTGGATCCATATTTTTGTCTACTTTCAGAAAATGTAAGTTCTATTTTTCTATCACAAAAATTGACAATTTTACAATATTTTTTTGAAATCAAGTAGGTTTATTTTTTTGGTTATTGTCTGCCATGGATTTTAGAAGGGAAAAAAATACCAGATTTTACCGATTCCAGTGATGACAGCAATTTTCCAATAAGTGAGCCATGGAAGTCTGATACTTCTTGCAGCTCTTTGATGAATTGTCTACCAGTGTTTTGGTGTCAGATGTGGTACCAAAAAAAAAGATGTGTAAATACAAGTGCCCATCTTCCTGATCCAATCTGAGTGAGTTGCCGATTAACATTATCTGGTCATCAAATTTTACTGTCTCCTGAGCTCAAGTTTTTCACCACAAGTGAGTATACAATTTTAGACTTTTTAAAATTATTATTTGATAAAAAATATTTGAAAAAAATATTATTGAAACAAAGTAAAAAGCTTGTGGTAAATTTGTCACATCGTGAATTATCTACATTTTTTGCCATGATAGTGTGCATTTCCTCTATATGTCCAATACATGAATTAGATGACTTATGGTGTTCTGATTTGAGAGTAAGACAATCATATTTTGCAAACATAGCTTTTAGTGAATTTTTTTTCTGTACATTTTAACTATAATAAAAAATGCCAAATGCTAAAAGTAAAGATTTTGACAGAGTATATCAACTTAGGCCAATTATCATCTACTGCAATGTAAATTTTAAAATTGCATATCTAATGGATCTAGAGGTAGCAGTTGATGAAGCTATTACCAAATTTACTGGTCATAAATGCATGAAACAATTTGAGCCCTCAAAGCCTATAAAGTGAGTGTTCAAATGGTGGATGTGTACAGATCTGTGTTCCATATAAAGTTGTATACAGGAAAAAGTACAACATCAGATGCTGGCCAATCTTTGGGTACTCAAGTTGTGCGTTCAGTAGCTTTACCATATCTATCAAAGCAGCATCATATTATTTTTGTGATAGATATTTTACAAATGTATAGACAGCAAAAGAGCTGTCTGCAAACAAAATCTACTGTTGTGGCACACTAAATGCAAATAGAAGAGATATCACAGAAAGCATCAAATAAATGAATAAAAGTTATAAAAAATAAATCGGAGGGAATTTACATTATGTTATTGATCATGATAGTGGTCTTCAATTTTTAATTTGGATAGATAAAACATCAATTATAGTGTTCAACAATGCTTAACCACCTTCTGGAAATGATGTTGTTACAAAAAAAAGGGATATTTCCTTCTTATCCATGTCCATCTACAATAAAAATATACAACTGCTACATGAGTGGAGCAGACTTGGCCAATCAAAAACAAGTTCAGTATGGTTGGAAAAGAAAGTTTAACTGATGGCAAATATGTTATTTTTGTCACTGCTTTTATACAGCTGTTATGAATATACATATTCTGTACACAGAATATATGACTCTGAAACAGAAGAATGTTAAAACTTTTAATTTTTCAGAGAGCCTTATCAGATTGTTTAATCAATTTGTTTTTTTTTCAAGAGTAAATAATCATATAGCATATCATGTTATAACATATATGGCTCATCATACAAGTGGAAAACATAGCCTAGGTGATCTTCACAAAAATACATTTAAAAGATGAAGTTGTCTGTCTAAAAAAACCAAGGCATGAAAGTTTTTTTGGCTGTGTGGAGTGTGGACCTATCCCATTCTGCCAAAGTGCTCTGAAGAAGTTTTTCTATTAATCACAGTGAACATGTGATAGGTGATGCACCTCAGACAACAGAACACTTAACATCTGCATGAAAATCAAATAGAATTCCAGCTCAGTTAAGATTTCCCCATGTAGATGAGCATCAGTAGCTCTAATTGGTAAGTTGTATTTGCATTTGGTTGCAGTACTATTTTAATTGTAATATACCATTTTCTAGTAATTTTTTGATTTTATATTTTAAGTAAATTGTATCTAACAAGATGAAGTGTTTGCCATAATTTGAAAGGTAGGATAAATAATAAAAAAACATTATAATTAATTATTAATATACTATATATCACTGACTCTAATCCGTTTTTGTTTAGCTGTACTAAGAATGAAATCTGAACTCAATTGTAGATGTGCTTCCCTCACCACTAGCTTTTCAATGAATTTATCATTTTAAAATTGTATTATTTTGGCTTGCTTTTTTCCTATTAATTTTATGTATAATTTTAATTTTGTCTTCTTTTTAAAATAATTTTATGTATAATTTTAATTTTGTTTGTTTTTTTAAATAATAATTTTATTTATGATTTCTTCTTTAGTTTATATATGTTATTTTTATTATTTTATCTTGTATATAGTGATTACCACATTAATAATAACCAAAAAAAAATTATTTACAATAAAAATGTTTTTTTTTCTCTAATGTAAAAGTTAATGACTATTTTTTTTAACAAATTACAAATTTTATTGAACTTCTTTATTACAATATTCAAATTATACTAATTATTGATCAATATTAACTACTTGTTACCAGGAATAACATATTCATTGCAAACCCCTAGGAAAAATTGAAAGATGCTAATGTCTTTATTCCTTAAAGTGTTGATGTAATGGACTACCTTAGGTAAGTCATATTATACATCAATTTATTAGAAATTATATGAGGAATGTAATTAACTTATTAACAAAAACAATAGTTTTAAAATTGAACCATAAAAATGTAGAATTTATGAAATAATAGGAAAATATTTTTTAGAAATAATTTTTTTTTTAATTATTTTGAATATCAATGGCTATATTTTTTCAACTCCATTACATGTTTTGATGTTTTATGATTGAAACAATGTATATTATGTGATTTTTGAATAATACAAACTTAAGTTATTATAATACTTGTGGATTATTATAATTGTAGATTATCATAATATTTTAAATACTCAATATGGCTTCTTCCAGAGAATAGGTTAATCATATTTATTTCATCATCAAATCTTTTATTTTTAATTTTAACAATAAAGGTTCCATAAGACACTATTAAAATGTCATTTGGTATAATCAATTCTTTTTATATATCTATATAAAAATTATCTTCTTTATAATCATGATGACATCTTGTTGGGAAATAAACCTCTATTATATGACTTTGGTATCTTTCAATAAATTAAATAATTATAATTTTTGTACTCTGATTTATGTATCACAAATCTCATTTACTTCTTCTTCCATTTTTTATTTATAATAAATCCCATTTGGGGCTTGTACAATAAAATACATATTCACTTCTTCTGTATTTAAATAAATCATTTTTTATAGTGCAAAGTTTGTAAACTGTAATATTTAACATAGCATTACGCTGTTGCACATGCACTTTGAAGATTTTAACTATAAATTAATGAATACTAACACTCAACCATATGATAAAGTCTTCTGTATTCATAAAATCTGTCAATTTTCTTTCAATTTATGTAATATTTCTTTATTTAAAAAGGACTTACTGAGCATATATTTAAATAAAAAATCAACATCTAACTGTAACCAGGGTTTGAAATCAGGAGTTTCCTAGCACCTTTTGTCTTTGGTTTATAGATACCAACTGTTACCTTAGGTATTGATTTAACAACTATATAAAAATAAAGGCCATAAGATATATATAATAAATTGCATTAATTTTAACATGCTTAAAACATAATTATTTTACATTAATATTTAATATTCAAGTTTGAATATTTAATTTAGTAGTATATGGTAATAAAGTTTATTGTACCATTGTTCACTAATCCACAATTTAGAATTACAAAATATTTTTTTTGAAAATAATCTTCTACAACACAATGTATATCTTAATGTTTATTAAACAATCACTATAATTATCTTTAATTATTTAAAGACTTATTAAATCTTTAATAATTCTCCAACATTATTTTATCATCAATATCTATATTAAAAAAATGGAACCAAACTCTATAGAAAATGCATTTTCAATTATTGACTGTCTTTATTATAAGCATTAAATATTAAAAGCATAGTAGATTGAGATCAATTCCCAAAAAAAAAAATGATAAAAATAACGTGAAGAGTGATAGTATTTGAAAAGGAAATGCACCATTATTCATTCTAGTAGAAATTATGAAATCCAGGCAATTAAATCCATTGTCAAAAAAAAAAAAACTAGGTGGGATAAACATTAATGGTACGGATCTACTTGTCTACCTATATTTGATATTTTTTTTAATTACATTTTAAACACTTTTTTGACATCAAAAAAGAAAAGTAGGATGACTAATCAATCAATTGAGTATGTTTTTTTTTTTTTTTTGGAAAAAAAATGATTGATCATAATCATACTACTAAGACTTTATTTATATATTCAACGAGTAATCCAAAATCTCTTATTATTATTTTTCATTCAGAAAGCATTTGATTGCTTTTTGTTACAAACTTTTATTTGCTTTTTAATTTTTTATTAAGTTTTAAAAAAAGGGAAGCTGAGGTGGGGCCGAGGGAGAAAGTCAGGAGAAAAACTACAGATAAGTTTTTTTATGATTGATTTCTCATAATATTACTTACTTAATATTGACTTACAAAATTATTTGATATAGATAAATTTCAACCAACTTTTTATTTTTAATTGACATATTTTGGAACTTTGATACTTCTGTTGAGTTTAGAATTGTTTTGCTTTTTCAAAAGTGAGGGAATGAAATAGACAAATAGGTATCAGATATAACTTAATTTATAAATTCAATGTGAAACCACATTATATATTCATAAAAATAAAAAAGTAAAAAACTTAAAAAGAAAAAAAACACATTTCCCTCCCTATGTGGGTTAATAGACTGTTTTATTTCTTTAACTTTTAAGAAATTAATTTAAAAATAAACGTTTCAATCTTCACTGATCGTATTGGTATTCATTCAAATTGCTGTATTATTATTTTTTAGTTTTTTTTTTAATTTAAAAAATAAAACTTCCTAACATTATTTATTTAGAACGAACTCAAGTAGTCTATGCTGGAGAAAAGAAAGTTAGTTTGATTTTATTTTGATTTTGCATTGTACATGCATGCTACCAATAAATTACTAGAATCCAAATTAAAGCAGAGATAATGCCTTTTATTTTATTTATTTATTTTTTTTTTAAGACAAAAAAAAAACTACTAGTAGGTGGATAATAGCATTGCAAAAAATAAGAAAAAAGTTTTGATTTTAAGCTCTGTTTTGCTTAATTTGTTATTATTATAAAAATGCTACTTTTTTTCGCATTAAATAGTGAAGCTATAATTTTACTTTAATTTATAATAGGTTTGCTTAGCGCTTTCGTGATTTCATGTTCGAATCTCATCCTCATATTTTTGTATTTGAAAACCAGCCAGTTTTTTTTTTATTTGGATTGTTTGATTTAATGTGATTTTTGTATTGAATGATGTTAACAATTATTATTTACACTAAAAACAACAACACAAATTACTGTCTTCATTCCCTCCCCCATCCCTCTATCTCTCTCTCTCTCCTCACTTTTTTTAAAAGCCAAGAAGAATAAAGAAACTTAAACATTTCAGAAAAAACAGAAATCAAAAGAAATTGTTTGAAATTATACATATGGATGGCTGAAAATTTGAAGGGTGGAGAATATTAAAGAATGTCCATTAAAGTTTGACGATTTGCTATCTTTAATATAAACTGACCATTAGTGATATATATGTATGGGGGTGATATTCTGGACCAACTGATGAGTGCTTGTTCAGCTTTAAACAAGTATATTGGAGATCCCTTTTTTCTTCACATGTATTTGATGATGTTTATTGGTTATATAAGATGTAGTGGATAGTTGTAGTGAGCTTGAATGCATGAGTTCAAATCCTTTATGATCAATAAATTTTATAAATCAATAATAGATACTATTAGAATAATGATAAATCCCCCCCAAAAAAAATGTTTGAAAACTTCTAATTGACTATATTTCTCTTTCCTTTCTCCCCCTTCCTCACCCATTTTTTCAAAACAAAAGAAGAAATTGAAAAGACAAATTATACTAAGCACATAAATGAAAACAAATTCCTATCAATCATAAGAAAGAAGACTTTAAGATCCCTCTTTGAATTTATAAATTATGATAAATCTCTTTTTCCAATCTAAAAGTTTTCAATTGATTCAAACCATTATTTTTTTCATAACATCAAAGCAGTATTTAAAAATTAAGTTAGAGCAAATGGAATGTAGATATGAGATATACTCATATCACATTAACCATATATTTAAAACAGGATAATCATTTTCATATTTAATTTAATTTTATTTTTATTTGTAATATCAGACATTCATTCACCTGTCCTGTTTTATGTACCTTTTAAAATTTAACATGTTTATTTATTAAGTTTATATTTTATTTTCATGGCAACTCTTACGTTATTCTATTATCATTTCTTTTATTTTTATTATCATATTTCATTTTATCTATTAATAATTTATATTTTTACATTGATCATTAGAAACTGATATAAAATTTTTCCATATTTCCTATTGAAATGTAGAAATCTTATATATATATATATATATATATATATATATATATATATATATATATATATATATATAAAATATACAAACCATTATACAATTACAAATATCCAGTAACGCCCTCTGTTTAAAGATCTATATCTCAATAATAGCAAACCTTAAAATGATACCACTTTAAGGTTGTATGCTAAACGATGTTAAATATTGAAATACAGACCTACTCAAACACAGAGCATGAAAGCGTAAATATGCAAACGATCTTAAATTTTTGCTAATAAACTAACAAGTTTACAAAGTTATTAAAGACAAACTAAACATTAGATTTTAATCTTTAAATTCCTCCCAAACTATAAATGAAAAGAAAGTTACTGTTAACACTAACTGAAATAATTATAGAAAATATACAAACCATTATACAATTACAAATATCCAGTAACGCCCTCTGTTTAAAGATCTATATCTCAATAATAGCAAACCTTAAAATGATACCACTTTAAGGTTGTATGCTAAACGATGTTAAATATTGAAATACAGACCTACTCAAACACAGAGCATGAAACTTCACGATCTGCAAACGATCTTAAATTTTTGCTAATAAACTAACAAGTTTACAAAGTTATTAAAGACAAACTAAACATTAGATTTTAATCTTTAAATTCCTCCCAAACTATAAATGAAAAGAAAGTTACTGTTAACACTAACTGAAATAATTATAGAAAATATACAAACCATTATACAATTACAAATATCCAGTAACGCCCTCTGTTTAAAGATCTATATCTCAATAATAGCAAACCTTAAAATGATACCACTTTAAGGTTGTATGCTAAACGATGTTAAATATTGAAATACAGACCTACTCAAACACAGAGCATGAAACGCTTTCCGATCAAACGATCTTAAATTTTTGCTAATAAACTAACAAGTTTACAAAGTTATTAAAGACAAACTAAACATTAGATTTTAATCTTTAAATTCCTCCCAAACTATAAATGAAAAGAAAGTTACTGTTAACACTAACTGAAATAATTATAGAAAATATACAAACCATTATACAATTACAAATATCCAGTAACGCCCTCTGTTTAAAGATCTATATCTCAATAATAGCAAACCTTAAAATGATACCACTTTAAGGTTGTATGCTAAACGATGTTAAATATTGAAATACAGACCTACTCAAACACAGAGCAGACGGAAGAGCTTCGTGTATGTGCTCTTCGATCTTAAATTTTTGCTAATAAACTAACAAGTTTACAAAGTTATTAAAGACAAACTAAACATTAGATTTTAATCTTTAAATTCCTCCCAAACTATAAATGAAAAGAAAGTTACTGTTAACACTAACTGAAATAATTATAGAAAATATACAAACCATTATACAATTACAAATATCCAGTAACGCCCTCTGTTTAAAGATCTATATCTCAATAATAGCAAACCTTAAAATGATACCACTTTAAGGTTGTATGCTAAACGATGTTAAATATTGAAATACAGACCTACTCAAACACAGACATGACGCTCTTCCGATCTAAACGATCTTAAATTTTTGCTAATAAACTAACAAGTTTACAAAGTTATTAAAGACAAACTAAACATTAGATTTTAATCTTTAAATTCCTCCCAAACTATAAATGAAAAGAAAGTTACTGTTAACACTAACTGAAATAATTATAGAAAATATACAAACCATTATACAATTACAAATATCCAGTAACGCCCTCTGTTTAAAGATCTATATCTCAATAATAGCAAACCTTAAAATGATACCACTTTAAGGTTGTATGCTAAACGATGTTAAATATTGAAATACAGACCTACTCAAACACAGAGCATGAAACTTTAAATATGCAAACGATCTTAAATTTTTGCTAATAAACTAACAAGTTTACAAAGTTATTAAAGACAAACTAAACATTAGATTTTAATCTTTAAATTCCTCCCAAACTATAAATGAAAAGAAAGTTACTGTTAACACTAACTGAAATAATTATAGAAAATATACAAACCATTATACAATTACAAATATCCAGTAACGCCCTCTGTTTAAAGATCTATATCTCAATAATAGCAAACCTTAAAATGATACCACTTTAAGGTTGTATGCTAAACGATGTTAAATATTGAAATACAGACCTACTCAAACACAGAGCATGAAACTTTAAATATGCAAACGATCTTAAATTTTTGCTAATAAACTAACAAGTTTACAAAGTTATTAAAGACAAACTAAACATTAGATTTTAATCTTTAAATTCCTCCCAAACTATAAATGAAAAGAAAGTTACTGTTAACACTAACTGAAATAATTATAGAAAATATACAAACCATTATACAATTACAAATATCCAGTAACGCCCTCTGTTTAAAGATCTATATCTCAATAATAGCAAACCTTAAAATGATACCACTTTAAGGTTGTATGCTAAACGATGTTAAATATTGAAATACAGACCTACTCAAACACAGAGCATGAAACTTTAAATATGCAAACGATCTTAAATTTTTGCTAATAAACTAACAAGTTTACAAAGTTATTAAAGACAAACTAAACATTAGATTTTAATCTTTAAATTCCTCCCAAACTATAACATCGTTTAGCATACAACCTTAAAGTGGTATCATTTTAAGGTTTGCTATTATTGAGATATAGATTTTTAAACAGAGGGCGTTACTGGATATTTGTAATTGTATAATGGTTTGTATATTTTCTATAATTATTTCAGTTAGTGTTAACAGTAACTTTCTTTTCATTTATAGTTTGGGAGGAATTTAAAGATTAAAATCTAATGTTTAGTTTGTCTTTAATAACTTTGTAAACTTGTTAGTTTATTAGCAAAATTTAAGATCGTTTGCATATTTAAAATTTCATGCTCTGTGTTTGAGTAGGTCTGTATTTCAATATTTAACATCGTTTAGCATACAACCTTAAAGTGGTATCATTTAAGGTTTGCTATTATTGAGATATAGATCTTTAAACAGAGGGCTTACTGGATATTTGTAATTGTATAATGGTTTGTATATTTTCTATAATTATTTCAGTTAGTGTTAACAGTAACTTTCTTTTCATTTATAGTTTGGGAGGAATTTAAAGATTAAAATCTAATGTTTAGTTTGTCTTTAATAACTTTGTAAACTTGTTAGTTTATTAGCAAAATTTAAGATCGTTTGCATTTTTAAAATTTCATGCTCTGTGTTTGAGTAGGTTTGTATTTCAATATTTAACATCGTTTAGCATACAACCTTAAAGTGGTATCATTTTAAGGTTTGCTATTATTGAGATATAGATCTTTAAACAGAGGGCGTTACTGGATATTTGTAATTGTATAATGGTTTGTATATTTTCTATAATTATTTCAGTTAGTGTTAACAGTAACTTTCTTTTCATTTATAGTTTGGGAGGAATTTAAAGATTAAAATCTAATGTTTAGTTTGTCTTTAATAACTTTGTAAACTTGTTAGTTTATTAGCAAAATTTAAGATCGTTTGCATATTTAAAGTTTCATGCTCTGTGTTTGAGTAGGTTTGTATTTCAATATTTAACATCGTTTAGCATACAACCTTAAAGTGGTATCATTTTAAGGTTTGCTATTATTGAGATATAGATCTTTAAACAGAGGGCGTACTGGATATTTGTAATTGTATAATGGTTTGTATATTTTCTATAATTATTTCAGTTAGTGTTAACAGTAACTTTTTCATTTATAGTTTGGGAGGAATTTAAAGATTAAAATCTAATGTTTAGTTTGTCTTTAATAACTTTGTAAACTTGTTAGTTTATTAGCAAAATTTAAGATCGTTTGCATATTTAAAGTTTCATGCTCTGTGTTTGAGTAGGTCTGTATTTCAATATTTAACATCGTTTAGCATACAACCTAAAGTGGTATCATTTTAAGGTTTGCTATTATTGAGATATAGATCTTTAAACAGAGTTACTGATATTTAATTGTATAATGGTTTGTATATTTTCTATAATTATTTCAGTTAGTGTTAACAGTAACTTTCTTTTCATTTATAGTTTGGGAGGAATTTAAAGATTAAAATCTAATGTTTAGTTTGTCTTTAATAACTTTGTAAACTTGTTAGTTTATTAGCAAAAATTTAAAGATCGTTTGCACATTTAAAGTTTCATGCTCTGTGTTTGAGTAGGTCTGTATTTCAATATTTAACATCGTTTAGCATACAACCTAAAGTGGTATCATTTTAAGGTTTGCTATTATTGAGATATAGATCTTTAAACAGAGGGCGTTACTGGATATTTGTAATTGTATAATGGTTTGTATATTTTCTACGCACTTCCGATTATTTCAGTTAGTGTTAACAGTAACTTTCTTTTCATTTATAGTTTGGGAGGAATTTAAAGATTAAAATCTAATGTTTAGTTTGTCTTTAATAACTTTGTAAACTTGTTAGTTTATTAGCAAAAATTTAAGATCGTTTGCATATTTAAAGTTTCATGCTCTGTGTTTGAGTAGGTCTGTATTTCAATATTTAACATCGTTTAGCATACAACCTTAAAGTGGTATCATTTTAAGGTTTGCTATTATTGAGATATAGATCTTTAAACAGAGGGCGTTACTGGATATTTGTAATTGTATAATGGTTTGTATATTTTCTATAATTATTTCAGTTAGTGTTAACAGTAACTTTCTTTTCATTTATAGTTTGGGAGGAATTTAAAAGATTAAAATCTAATGTTTAGTTTGTCTTTAATAACTTTGTATACTTGTTAGTTTATTAGCAAAAATTTAAGATCGTTTGCATATTTAAAGTTTCATGCTCTGTGTTTGAGTAGGTCTGTATTTCAATATTTAACATCGTTTAGCATACAACCTTAAAGTGGTATCATTTTAAGGTTTGCTATTATTGAGATATAGATCTTTAAACAGAGGGCGTTACTGGATATTTGTAATTGTATAATGGTTTGTATATTTTCTATAATTATTTCAGTTAGTGTTAACAGTAACTTTCTTTTCATTTATAGTTTGGGAGGAATTTAAAGATTAAAATCTAATGTTTAGTTTGTCTTTAATAACTTTGTAAACTTGTTAGTTTATTAGCAAAATTTTAAGATCGTTTGCTTATTTAAAGCTTTCATGCTCTGTGTTTGAGTAGGTCTGTATTTCAATATTTAACATCGTTTAGCATACAACCTTAAAGTGGTATCATTTTAAGGTTTGCTATTATTGAGATATAGATCTTTAAACAGAGGGCGTTACTGGATATTTGTAATTGTATAATGGTTTGTATATTTTCTATAATTATTTCAGTTAGTGTTAACAGTAACTTTCTTTTCATTTATAGTTTGGGAGGAATTTAAAGATTAAAATCTAATGTTTAGTTTGTCTTTAATAACTTTGTAAACTTGTTAGTTTATTAGCAAAAATTTAAGATCGTTTGCATATTTAAAGTTTCTGCTCTGTGTTTGAGTAGGTCTGTATTTCAATATTTAACATCGTTTAGCATACAACCTTAAAGTGGTATCATTTTAAGGTTTGCTATTATTGAGATATAGATCTTTAAACAGAGGGCGTTACTGGATATTTGTAATTGTATAATGGTTTGTATATTTTCTATAATTATTTCAGTTAGTGTTAACAGTAACTTTCTTTTCATTTATAGTTTGGGAGGAATTTAAAGATTAAAATCTAATGTTTAGTTTGTCTTTAATAACTTTGTAAACTTGTTAGTTTATTAGCAAAAATTTAAGATCGTTTGCATATTTAAAGTTGCTCATGATCTCTGTGTTTGAGTAGGTCTGTATTTCAATATTTAACATCGTTTAGCATACAACCTTAAAGTGGTATCATTTTAAGGTTTGCTATTATTGAGATATAGATCTTTAAACAGAGGGCGTTACTGGATATTTGTAATTGTATAATGGTTTGTATATTTTCTATAATTATTTCAGTTAGTGTTAACAGTAACTTTCTTTTCATTTATAGTTTGGGAGGAATTTAAAGATTAAAATCTAATGTTTAGTTTGTCTTTAATAACTTTGTAAACTTGTTAGTTTATTAGCAAAAATTTAAGATCGTTTGCATATTTAAAGTTTCATGCTCTGTGTTTGAGTAGGTCTGTATTTCAATATTTAACATCGTTTAGCATACAACCTTAAAGTGGTATCATTTTAAGGTTTGCTATTATTGAGATATAGATCTTTAAATAGAGGGCGTTACTGGATATTTGTAATTGTATAATGGTTTGTATATTTTCTATAATTATTTCAGTTAGTGTTAACAGTAACTTTCTTTTCATTTATAGTTTGGGAGGAATTTAAAGATTAAAATCTAATGTTTAGTTTGTCTTTAATAACTTTGTAAACTTGTTAGTTTATTAGCAAAAATTTAAGATCGTTTGCATATTTAAAGTTTCATGCTCTGTGTTTGAGTAGGTCTGTATTTCAATATTTAACATCGTTTAGCATACAACCTTAAAGTGGTATCATTTTAAGGTTTGCTATTATTGAGATATAGATCTTTAAACAGAGGGCGTTACTGGATATTTGTAATTGTATAATGGTTTGTATATTTTCTATAATTATTTCAGTTAGTGTTAACAGTAACTTTCTTTTTATATATATATATATATATATATAGGATTTAAGTGAAAGACCAAATATATATATATATATATATATATATATATATATATACACATATAGAGAGGAATTTTTAAGTAGAGTGAGTAACATTTAAAAGTATCATGAATCGTATTAATATTTTTATACTTTAAAAATTGTTTAAAGTTAAAAAACACCAAATTGTTATTCTAGAAGCAAATTTAACTAAATAACCTATTAACACCTTTGTGCACATATAATAGACACTTACATATATAAACACATACTTGTTCAAACAATAGATTATAATTATTATGTTTATTTTGCCTTTCAGTGACTTAAAAAAATGAAACACTAAGTACATTCATTGACTTTAAAAAGTGAAGAATTTATAAAATAGATATGGAGACAGAGAGATAAGGTTTAATGGAAAATTTATTTATGCTTTAAACAAAATGGCCTATTTTAAAGGATATATTTGAATATATGTTAATGTTATCAGTTTAAAGATATCCAGTAGGATATTGGTATTCAAACAAATTATAAAATATAATAATGTTAAATATTTTTTAAAGATTTTACTACTTTTTACATACACTTTTATGTTTAATATCTAAATCATTTTGATGAAAATGGAATGAAATTCCTGTTATATTACTTATTGTTTAGAAAAAGATGTCGCATCTGTAGATAGGTTATATAATGATTCATTTCTGTGAGAAAAGTTTCTTTATGTTTAGTTGCCTAAAATTATATGAGAAAAAAAAACAAAGGACTAAACCACATATTATGTCTCTAATCTGATTGTCACACTTGCATTACAATTTCATGGAAATCTCTACAAATTTATTTCCAAAAGCTAAAGTTTTTGTAGTTGTTTATTTGATAGTTTCTCATCTCAAATTTAAAGGTAAATTTTTATTATTGCTTAAAATTATTTATGATCAATTAAAAGAGTGTCAATTTCAATAAATCCTTATTAATATAAAGTGTATTATCTGTTCAGAATAAAATAAGTATACCAAATATCTAAAAGAAAATATACACATAAAGTTTTAAAATTAGAAATTATCCCAAGATGCAATTGCTTAAAAATATGACTTCATATATATAAGGGACTTGAACTCAGACTTTCAATGTCCCTATAACTGTTCAATCTATCTTATACAACCGATACATATGATTACATTATGTGAAAAAAAGATAAATAATCCCCATTATATGTATGACAATAATATTGGCATCAACAAAGGCATTGACCATTCCATTCTCAGATTAGCAATGAAATGGGTGACTGAAGAGTGGAAAAGATTGAAATAAGTCTATTAAAGTTTGGAGATTTGATTTGCTAATATAAACTAAGCACTGATTATATATGTGTGGGGGATTGTAATTTGGATCAAGTGATGAGTGCTGGTTCAGAACAAAATATTTCATTGGAATTCATTTATGTTTTTCACATGTATGTGATGATGTGTATCAGTTCTATAAGTTAAGGTGAACTTGAAAGTTTGAGTTCAAGTCCTTTAAAATTACATTGAGTCTAGTAATGTCTGTTTTCATTCTGCAATATATGTAATATACAAATCAATATATATATATATATATATATATATATATATATATTGATTTGTATATATACATATATATATATATATATATATATATATCAAAATACAGTAAAATTCACATAGCCTCTTTTATTTTATGTTTATTGTGGCAATGTTAAATTTGAATAATTTCACATTTCTATAATCAAATCAAAATCCATATTGTCAAGATTTATTATGATCAAATACTACAGATAATGAAGGTTTATCCATATTTATTCCTGATTGTTTCTCTTTTTGAATTTTATTATATAAAAGCATATGCTCTTTTATTCTCTTCTCCAACGTACCTTTCACTCACTGACATATTGTAAACCATTACACATATCAATTTATATATAATACAGTTTTGATTAAACATTAAATTTTGAATTTTAGAGTTGTTAAGTAATCTATTTATATTATTTTTTAAGAAAAAAATTATATGACACAAACCATTATACATTCTCCTAATAAACTTGACATGCTAATCCAATATAAATGCCATTGAAATCCATTTCATTTTGATATTATTTTTATTTTTAATTTTATTATATTGTTGATTCCTTTTAAATATTTAATAATATTAGTAATAACATTTTTATCATAGCCAATTTTCAACAAATCATTAACAAATAAATGGATATTTTTTTTATTTTATCACTAGAATATTTGCACAATTTTTCATTTCGAAGTAAGAATGATTTTAATCCAAACAACTTATGATATATAGGTAAATGTGATTCATATTGAATAAAACCTCTAGCTTCAATTGGTTTAATTAACATAAAATAATCCAAATTGTAATCATTACCTGTAACTTGAATATCCAAAAAATTTATCAAATTGTATTGTATTCAATGTTGATATTCCAAATCTTCAGGAACATTCTAATAAATTTAAATCGGAATGTGCAAATCATTATCAAACATTAACAAACTTTGAACATAATTCAGATTTGAACAAAATCAATAGAAATTAGCTGATGCACTTTTAAAAACTGCAACAAGAACAGCTAGTGTAAAAAAATAGCAATTGACTGGTAAAGTTTGTACTGAGAAATGTCTGAAAACATATAAAGAGGAAGCATTAAAAGGGATTGAATAGAATTTTGTAAAATAGATACAAAAAGAGTTGATGATGATATAAAAAAGTATAATTGTAAATTAGTAAGAAAAACTATACAACATAATAAAAGTCTTAAGAGTGTAAAACAATAACTTGGTGTTAATAGAAAATCTTTCTGAAATAAGAAAAAAATGAATTATTATTTTAAAAAAGACCTGACATCATGAGTAGACGATTTCTGTTAAGAATTGTATAGCAATAAAACAACAAAAAATAGTACTATTACAATTAGTATATCTTCAGGATTGTCCAGGATTTTAAATAAAAAAGTGAGAAATGCAAACAAATTTATGAAGAAGTGAAAAGATGCAGGTAATGATGAAATTATAATTAATATTTTAATAAAAGAAAGTAAAATAGAATAAAAAATGTGAAGGTTATTTACAAAAATGTCTAAATTATAAATATATACCAGAACATATATTACTATTTTAAAAAGATGATAAAGAAGATATTAGAAATCACAATATTTTATCAGTTTTATACAAAGATTTTCCCAAAATAATTACAACACATCTACAATGAACTTTGGATTTTAGCCCCCCCCCCCCAAGCTGGATGTAAAAGTGGTTTTAATACAGTAGATAATATCCAAGTATTGATAGAAGTTATAGAAAGCACCAATAAAAATTAGTTGCCATTACACCTTGTATTTGTTGATTATGAAAACACATTTGATTCTCAGTGATTAAAGCAGTGGATCATCAGGTTATAGATCCAGGATATTGTTATGTTCTGAAAAATATTTATAAAAATGCAACAGTATCAATTAGGTTATGTAATCGTACTAATAATATTATCATTTAGAAGGATGTACTTCAATATGGCATCATCTCTACAAAAGTTTTTACAGCAGTTTGGCAAGAAGTATTTTGTTTATTCAAATAAGAAATTAAAAGAATAAACATACATGTATATTATTTAAGCTTTTTATATTTTTAGGTGATGCAATTGTTTTTGAAAATAATGCTATATAGCTTCAGAAAAATGTTGCTAAAGTTATTAGATAAAAATTAGAAACTAGGACAAAAATAATTGTTAAAAGACTAAAGTAATGCTTAATATATGTTCTAAAAGAAAAAAAAGTTTGGTAATGATGAATTAGAAAAACTTAATAACTAAAAATACCTTAGACAGATTATTATTACAGATGGAAACATAATGGATGACTACAATCATAGAAATTAAACTTGATTTTAGTGAATTTGGTAGAAACAACTTAATTTTAAAATGAAATATGCCTATGTTTTTGAAAAGAAAGATTTTTAATAAATATATTTCACCAGTTTTTACTTATACATGTGAGACTTGGGCACTTAACAGAAGAGCAATACAGAGACATCATACCACTCAAATAAAGTAGGGAAATATACATTTTGAGTAAGATGAAAACAATTGAAAAGGAAACTATGGTTAAGATAATAAATTGGTGTACTGACATCACTGAAAGAATTAAGAGACAGAATTGGAATTCACCTGGATATATTGCTAGAAAAAATGGTAATAGAGGGAAAGTTAAAATATTAAACCAGATTCCATGAGATTATGAAAGACCAAGAAACTGCATGCTAGATGGATGGATGAAATAAAGAAATAATAGTGGCTAGAAATTGGAGAGGATTGAACTTGGTGAGACCTTCATTGTACAGTATATCGAGTATGGTTGTTAAGTGATGATGATGATAAAAGTATAATTTTAATTTATATAATATTTGATATAATATATATATATATATATAAACTATAGAAAAAACAATTGGCAATTCAAGGCAGCTGAAGATTATTGAAAAAGTAATAAGTGGATGTGTACTTTATTTATAATTAATATATTATGACATATAATGATATACTTATTATAGATTGTCAATAAATTTTTAAAATTGATTTGAACTTTTTATGAATTTCTTAAAAGTTATCTATTTTGTATTATGTCTATTTTAACATACTATATATTTAAATTTAATTCTGGAATTTACTTATTATCTATAAAAAAATACAAGTAAAATTTACATTATATAACGTTGTTAGAAAAATAGAATGAGGAGTCTGGATAAATGGTAACATATTTTATTATATTATGACAACATCTACTCTTAAATATTTATCGAAAAATAATAATACCTTAAGGGTTTTTAAATTTGTATTTTATTATCAAAGTTTTATTGTACATCTTGGTAAAATAGGTTTACTAATTCATAAGTATGTTTTATAGAGAAAAGATAGTTACCAAGAAACAAAATAAAACAATTTTAATAATAATATTTCTAAAATTATTTAAATCATTTATAAATATGTAATAGTGTTTTTTTTCTCTACAATTACAATTTATCACCATACACTACCTGGTAATACTATATAATTCAGTTTTGTCATATTATATGTTGGACAATTTCCATCATCTAATATTAAATTTTGCATGTCTTAGAAAAAGTCTAACTTTACAACTGTCATTAATAGCACACAGCTTTATGAGTAGTATTGTTCTCCTTTTTTAACTGTTTCTGGTCTTATCAGTGATATTACTAACATAGGAATCGAACATGAACTTTAAATATTATGAACATTGAATTAAATTAATGATTTAACTATCTGAGCTATGATATATCATTACATTAAATTAACTCTTCAAAAATCTAAAGGTCTATATTTGACTCCCATATTAGTACTGTCACTGATCAGGTCAGCAACACCTGAAAAAAATAGAAGATTAATACCATTCAAAATGTTGTGTTATATATTAACCTGTGTGCTATTACTAACACTTAAAGGTATTTATGACATTTAAATTACCTTTGGACTTTTCTATAAAACATTCAATATTAATGTTATATGATTGAAATAATCTAACATATAATAACCACTAAAATGCCATTGTCACCAACTTTTAGATAAACATTAAATATTATGGTTCTTTTACTTGTTGCCTTATTAACATATAGTTGAAAATTTAATCAAGATTTTTATTCAGATTTCTATTTTCATCCAAAATTTTACATTTATAAATACTTAAAATGTTTAAATTAATATTACAGATGCAAAAGTTGGACTATAAATGGTAGATTATAACTGGAATATTTTGAGTAATAATCCAGATTAACAATATGTAAAAAAAAAAAACTGTAGTGCGAGGTAAAACTACATGATGTAGAAGGAATGTGAAACTTTTCCCTCTATTTCTCACATTTTACACTTTATAAGAGTAAAAAGAAATCATTGATAACTATATATGTTAGGTTGTTAAGATTATTGTTGATAATAAATAAAACCTTCAGTATTATGCATTGTTTTAATATATTTGTTTAAGTAATAATGGATTACAAGTTTATTAAAAACATTTGAAATTAAGAATAACTTATAAATAGCAATTAGAAGAAAATTAATTAGCATTATCATTGTAATACCTTCAGCTTTATTTTAATATTCATTTCTATCTTTATATTTTTCTTGCAATCTATTTATAAGTTTAAACAAGTAGAAAAAGATTTGACCATTATTCTTGCTGCTTGTAATATAAAGGCTATACAATAGATAGAATTTTCCAATAACTGTATAATATTATAGTAGTGTGTTGTTTGCTTCTAGTAAATAAATGTTAGCATTATGCATTGCTTAACATATTATAACAGGAATGAATTGCCTAAAAATTAAAATGAGAATAAAATGTGTAATATGGAGGAAATACTATAAGTATTTATGTATATGAATACATGTTAGTACACCAAATAGAACATTATTTTTATACAACATATATATCTAAAAAAATAAAAAATAAAATATTTGCATAAAGTAAAAAAAAAAATGCATATATTATGAACATTTCGAAAATAAAATTCATCTGAAGAACATTGATTCCACAGTTTATATAATGAAATGTAACAGCATGAACTTATCATTGGATTGGAAGAATCCTTGATCAAATAAGAGTCTCAATTTTTATATAACAAATTGTGATTCATTACTCTAGTAGTAATGCTTACATTTCCAGATATATTATCTATCTGTAATTCAAACCCTTCTTATTCAAAATCTCTTCAAGTAAATATTGATTTTTTGTCCATAAATTAAATAAAATACTCTGGAAGAAATATTGTACATACTAATCAATATTTGAATTTTTTTGTAGAAAAAAAATTGCACTTTTTCTTTATAATTGCTCTTGATTACTAAATAAGACCATATAAATTTATAACATGAATTGCACATATATAATTCCATTGAACTAATAAAGTGTACAGCCATGAAGTTAAAGTACATACACACAACATATTAACAAAAATATAAGTATTCGTACTAACCATAATAGTATTAAAAATAAATTAATATTTATATTATTATTTCACTGAGCAATTATCAAAACAATGTTTGTAAAACTACCTTTACAATAAGATATTCATATTTTTTATTAAGTAAAAAACTGAAAATTTATTAAATAAAATATTCTTTAATTTCTTTTAGTTCAAACATTTAAATTTCTTTTAAGATTACCTTAAGGCACATGATTGTACAAAGAAAAAATATGAAAGTATTGATTATGTTTCAAGTATATAAACAAAGCAAAAAAAAAAAAGCATGTCTTTTATAATAATACTTATAAATTTAGGGATTTTATAAATAAAATAATGTAGAAGTACTTATTACTTAATGGACATAGTGTCTGTGAATATATAATGTGGTAGATAACTGATATAACTAAAACTTTAAAGCTATTTATGACAAATCTTGACTATTTTTTTACCTCTTTGATATTGAAGTTTTACATATGGAGAATAATGTTTACATTTTCAGCAAGATTATTCAAAATTCTAACATATACTTTTTCTTCGTGCCATACCTTTTTATTTCAGTTAATCCAATATACTTGGTTCTCACTTTAGTGTAGGTAAAACAATTTACCATATGATTGAGGTTAACATGTCTTATAATAAGATAGCTGGATGACTATCATTTCAAAATTTAACTTTTTTAGTTTCATCCAGAAAAAAACATGTTTTTGTCTCTGAAAAATTACTTTATATGAAACCAATGACCAATTTATTTCTAAAAGCTTCTAGAAAATGATCATGTAGGTTATAATAGTTGCAATTAGGTAGTTCATAACCCTTGTTTAAAAAATATTCATTCTAATTTATAGACAAAGTGCCTTTTAATTAAAACATTAATTTCATATCACTGCCTAACATTTCATTCTGCTTAGGATATGACTGATAAAGTGTTTATTACTTTTGAACATTTTAACACTATTTTTCCAATGAGATATTTATATCATTACTTAAAAATAAAATAGTGATATATATATATATATTGAAGCAGTCAATCTTAGCTCAATATAGAGCTTCATGGTTCTATCTACAAACATATAGTTAAACCTTATGACCACCCTGCTCCATTAGTTGTATATATATATATATATATATATATATATATATATATATATATATATATATATATATATATATATATATATATATATATATATATATGTGTGTGTGTGTGTGTGTGTGTGTGTGTGAGAGAGAGAAGCATGCCTAAAAATATTAATTTTAGCTTTTCAATATTTTATTATTATTATTATTATTATTATTATTATTATTATTATTATTATTATTATTATTATTATTACTTTACATTAAAACACATAGATGTGGCTCAGATATATATATATATATTATATTCATATTATTATTATTTGCGGGATATTCCATGTAGTGAAATAGCTAAATGCTGATGTTTCAATACAATATCAAGCACCTTTCGCAGAGCATTCTTTTTCTCAAATCATAATAATGCATGTGAGATTTAATATCATTTTTATCATTTTCTTTCTCCTCATATTTGAATTCTATTGGTTGAGAAGTTTTTAAAATTATTTTCTCTTCCAATAGCTTCTTCGAAATGTTGTTAATCTTATTTAATTCACACTTTGAATTTATGCTCTTGGGCCTTTCAAAAATTTATATAGCTGCTCTTAGCAATCTCAGGTCATATTGTTCATTTTTTTTGTTAAAATATTTGTTTTTTTCAAAATTGATATCATGATTAGTTAATTTTATATAAGAATAAATAGCTGATGAATTGGATTTTTTTTAGACTGCCAGAATGTGTTCTTCCTTTTTAATATTTATTCTATGATTAGTCAGTTCAATATATGTATGAGTACAGACTCTATATGGAATTTTATATACACCATGACCCTCCAAAGAATTAAAATTTTTGTGGATGTATGTTATCATATATAGATAAATCAAGGTGCAGTATTGAAAAAAGATTAAATGAACATGAATTGTTATATAAATGTGTGAAAGGTAAAAATAATAATGACTAAATGTCTGATTCAGTTATTCATATATATATATATATATATATGGCTTTGGCGATGCTATGTTGCAGAGGCTATTACTAAATGGTGAAACTGAGCTGAATTCAGCCCCATATAGCTATTTGGATTGCAAAGTTGGATTAGAAGACATTTACATGCTGAAAAGTTCAGACTTTTAAATTGATAGAAATGTGTTTTACAAGTGCTGACTTTTGAGTTAGTATTTTAGATATAGTTTTCAGAGTCCCAGCCCTCTACTGATGTGAGCGATAAGCTCAAATTATTTTGGTCTGGAGAAAGAGATAATGATAGAGATTTTGAATTATTTTTCTTTCAACACTTATAAAAATAAAGCTATCTGGTTTGCAAAGCAGGATTTGAAGACATTTAGATGTCTGAAAAATTCAGAATTTCTAATTGATAGAAATGTGCTTTATAAGTTCTGAATTTTGAGTTAGTATTTTAGATCTAGTTTCTAAAGTACGAGTCCTCCACTGAGGTGAGCCATAAGCTCAAAATGAATTGGTCTGAAGGAAGGGATACTGATAGAGATTTTGAATTATTTCTCTTTCTGCATTTAAAAAAAATAAAGCTTGTTTAGAGCTATTGGTAAGCTCCATGTTGTGATCATTTAAATGCAAGCTTAAAAGCAAGTTACGAAAATTATAACTTTCTGTGTTGAATGGTATGTACAATAGTATTATATGTTTAATATAAATGCAATAAAAATTGAAATTGAGAGTTAACATTTATTTTTTAAAATGAATAAATTACAAAAAACTATTTGTATCTGAAGGTTGTATAACATTTTAACATAAGGAAATGATTTTTAATTTTTTATTATTTATAAAGCTATATTTAACTAAACTTATAATGCAAAGAAAAAGTTTGTGCATTTTAATAAGGTAACAATTAATAATATAAAAATAAATTTGTATAATAATTTATATTTCAAAACTGAATATATAATAAAATCTGATATTTGATTTACATTTATTTATTTTATGAAATGCTTTGTTTTGAGATAGATCATTATAATGGCAATAAATGTATATAATTATGAGTGTGTATTTATAAATAATTATTAACTATGATATTTAAATTGCCAGTTCTAATTTAATTGTATGTTGCTTTAAAAAAATGTATAAAATGTTATATTATTGTTATGGCTATTTATTTATTTATTTACTTAATAAATTGTTAAAATAAATTTTACAATATAATATTTTTTATTTTGTTATTTAAAAAAATATTTTAAAATAACTAAACAATATTGTTAAAGATCTTAAAATCTGCATGTGAATTTACAACAACAGAATAAAAGAATTTGCTTGGTAAATGCAGGAATAGAATGGGTATTATTGTTATTAGTTAATATAAACAAAGGAAGGAAGAAGATGTAAGTTTCATTCATTATTTGCCCAAATTCTTATTATAAATCTTATTACAATCATTATTGGATTAAGGTTTAGTACTAAAGATGATTCCCTAAGTTCAACCTTTATCATTTTGGGGTTATTTGCATCCTCTTTTTGCCAATCTATCACCCTTGGAAGCTCCTGAAACATAAAATGTAAACTTAAACCAGAGTTCATAAAAAAGTTTAAAAAATAACTATTTATAATTGTATTTATATATCCTGTTATAACTTTCAAATTTCTTAATGATACAAAGTAATATTCAATTTAACAATGTATATAATTGAATATCAAGGAAATGACTGGAAACAAATCTATTAATTTACTAATATGTACATATTTTAAAGTCACTTTGAACTATTTTTAGGACAAATAAAATAGATGTAAATTCTTGAAATAACTGGCTGATTTGAAAATGAAGAGAGGCATTTTATAGCTTAAACTATTATATATATATATATATTTTATAGCTTAAACTATGTGAATATGTTGTAATTATATATATATATATATATTTGATTCATGTTTGCGTACAGGTATACTAAATAATAAATGTCATTTGTCAATTTAAATTGGAAAGCAATAAATTATATTTCATTGCATAGGAATTGTATAAAAATATATACATTTTATAAAACTGTATTTATAGATTATATTATTGTTTAATAATTATCTTAGTTCTTCAATTATTATTCATACAATTTACTTGCATTTTATTCATGTCCAAAAATCCCCTTAAGTTAAAATATTTAATATTCCATATCTTAGTACCAATATTTCATATACTAGTCATTATCTTTATTTATATTTCAGTCAATTGACTTTTAAATTTATTTGTTGCTGCAGACATTACTTATTGTTTATTGAGGTTAAAATTATAGTTATAACTTTAATCAACTATTGTGAAGTTTTTATCTTGGTATTGTTAATTGTATCATGGCCTTAGTATATCAGGCCTTATTTATTAAAGTTATTATTATTATGCTGGATGGAGTGGATAAATTTTCCATCTGTATTGCAGTTGTCCAAGATTTGATTTTGCTTAGTTTTCTAGTGATTGTAATCACTTATTTCTTGGTACCTTTTCCTGTTGTTTTCAGTGAGCCTCTCCACATATTCTCCTGATGCACTGAGACAAAGTTCCAGGCATCATATTTTTCCTCAAATGTAGGTGTTAATGTGGAAACTACCATGCTTTTCATATATTTATGCTAATTGCTATGTGAACTCTTCTTTTCGGGCTTATCACTCATGAGATTTAATTAAAACTAAATTTTCCACCATAGTAGATGAGGTTGTTTATATTTTTTTTATTAATGTGTAATGTCAAGATAAGTTTGTTTGAAGGTTGTGATACCTTCAGGATTCACTGTTATTTCAGTGCTTTAACATGTAAGATTGTCTGTGTTTTGTGCTATCATGATTTGCAATCATTCACAAACCAAACAACAATATTTGTAATTGTAAATGTTTGAATTTATAAGCATATGGCTAGTTGGTATAATCCATACATTTTATGTATATGCTATGATTATTCAGAAATTTTCCAATGGAGGTGTAAATCTCTTAGTTATTTTTAAATGTTTATTTAGATGATATATGGTACATGGACATTGAATTTATAACTTATGTGTGTATAAATGACTTCTGATAAGTATCCCATTCATTGAATCCATTTAATATTTGTTTAATTCAGTCATTTCATTATTTTCTACTTTAAAGTTGTATTTATTTAAAAAAATGTATTAAAGACATTCATCTAGGATCTAACTTATTAGTTTAATGAAATATATACAACTTCTTTATTTATTTGTATATTAACTTAATTTCATAACAGTTTATACAATTTCTATGTGAATATAAATTGCAATTATAAGTATTATCATTAAATTTGGTATTTGATTTGCATATAAAAATTGAGTATTTGAAATACAAAGCCATTATTATGTTTCCCAGATATATAAGTGTATTTCTGCTATTATATAAATCTAAGATCGCAAACTTGGAATAAAGTTATATCATTTATTTTATATAAAAGAATGACCTTATATTTTATTTGAGATTTATTAATTTTTTTTTCTCTATATTAGTACATCAGTTCCACAAGCTAGCAGAAATGTAAATATTAAATTATGGTAATTTTGGTTATCAATATAAATACATTTTGGATACAGTAAAATTCATTTTGTTCCAAGTTATATTTGGTATATAATTAATTGTGAGTTAGGTTAACCCTGAGGACTAATCAGTAACATACATTAGTCAATGCTCTATACTATTAAGTTTATTTTATATAGTTAGCCGTAGTAACAGTATATTTTTAATATGTTCATTTTGAAGCAATTTCTATTCTCTTAATATATGTATAACATGCTATTATATAGGTTATTACACTTCTTATATGTATCATATTTATATTGCTTTGAATGATGGAAGATATGTTATTTCTTCTTGCGTGACACATATGTATTTTCATAATTGGCAAGTTACTATGAAGCTTGATTAATTTATGGGTGCCTCATATATGTGTGTATATATATATATATATATATAATATATATATATATATATATATATATATATATATTATCCAAGTCTTTTTTTATTTAACTTAAGTTATCAATTATAAATGGTGCAATTTATAGATTAAATTTGTAATTTAAATAATTTAAAAGACAACCTACTCCATTATAAATGCTGTGTCATTGTCAGGCTTACTCAATTAATGATTGTTGATTACATATAGAGTTTCAAATTATATTTTCCATTATAATGCCACTCAACAATTTATGCCACATCATTTATTTATGGCATATAGACAATCCATTACAATTGGCCTTCCATCATTAGGGTTTGGTTAACTGATGATTAAATTAGATGCTATATAATTTTCTATTACAATTGTCATCCAACATTTGGAGCATTCTTTTCTCAGTATATCCACATGTTATTTTCTATTACAATTGGTGCAAGGGCTTGATTAACTGATGATTGTTGATGACAAGCATATTATTATAAATGACGCAAACAACTTAGGGGTTTGATGACTATGTCCAGTCATGATAAATATTATTAGACTTCATTTATAGTTAAAACTATTTAAAAATATTGTGGTCTAAGAGTCTTACTATTATAATTATAATTGTTAGTGACAAGTGTTATATTACATTTCAGATAGTATCAATCAACATTTTTATAGACCAAAAGGATCATAATTTTACAAAATTAATAGTTCATTGAATAGCTATAATTATAAGTAAAATTGAGGTGTTTGTAATTTACTTGGATAGTTAATGGTGTTGTAGGTTAATGACAAGGGGGAGACAAGCCTAGAATGATAATAATTATTATATATAGAATACTTATATTATATATATATATATATATATATATATATTATTATATATATAATACTTATATTAGATATATAAACATAGAGAACATTAATGAAATACCCAGTGGTCCTGGCATTAATGTGCCAGACTTAGTGAGCATGATAAAGGAATTGTCTCAAGAAATGAAACTGTTTCCCAAAAATTAGAAGTTAATTCACAAAAATTGGGGGCAGAGATAAAAGTTAATTTTCAAGAAATGAAAGCTGGTAACCAAAAATTGGAAGCAGAAATGAAAGCTGTTTCCCAAAACTTGGAGGCAGAGATAAAAGCTAATTCTCATGAATTAGAGACCAGATTTAAGGAAGAATTGAAAAATTATAGGGAAGAATTGAAAAATTATAGGGAATAATGTCCAATTGAATCTATTTCCCTAAAAGCCATGTTAGATGAGGTTAGTGATGGTATGAAAAAAAAAGTAGGGGTATACTTGCTGAATTTGAAAAGTCTAGGGGAGAATATAAAGAGTTTCATAAAATAATTGATGAGGATAATAAAACCTTATAGAGTGAACTTCAAACATTCAAAGCTAAAACTGAGTCATTACTAGAAAATGTGTATGTATTTATCAAATCTGAGGTCATAGTCGCTGTTAACTTGCAGTGAGATGAATTTATTCAACTTAGTAAGAAATACTGTGAGGAGACAATTCAATCAACTGCTCATAAAGAATTACAAAATATTAATGAGAAGATGGAAACAATAAATAATGTGGTCTTGAGTCATCTCCAAGAAATGGATATCATGATACAACAGATGAGGAAAGTTTGGGATGTTCATGAGATAGAAGCTAGTGAAAAGTCTATTGAAGTAATTGATAAAAATAGTAAATTATGTAGTGAATTATTGAAAGAACCCAAAGAATATTGTTACTTTGCTAATGATGTTATAGGAGTGAGTAAATCTTATGAGAAGTTAGTTTATGAAGAGACTGTAGATGAACTTAAAAGTTTTGATCAATTTTATAGTGATAATAAAAAAGTTGATAAATCTTTAGAGATAAAATTAATTTCTTTGGATGAAAAGTATCTAAATTTATTAGACAGTGAGTCACTAAAAATTATTGACAATACTAGTAATAAATTTAGGGATAAAATGCAAAATGTAGTTCTGAAATGTATCATTAATTGTGGAAACATTTATCCAAGGTTTGATATCTATGAGGAAATATTATTCATAAGAATATGATACTTAATGTAAAATTTATGAAAGTAGAAGTTGATCAGAATACAGATTTAGGCAAAGCCAAAGTAAAACATAAATTTAAAATTAAGAAGAAAATCAAAATATATTTTATTAGAGAAATATTTAATCATAATGGAAATATGAGAAAAAGTAAAATGAAATTCAAAAAGATGAAGGAAGCAGTTAAGATAAATTATCTTAATGGAAGTGCAGACTTTAAAAGAGATGTTGGTAAACAAAGGTAAAATTGAAAAGAATGAGTAAAAAGATTGTTGATCTGAATCTTGGTAGATGAATGATTGATGAGGAAAAAGAAATTGGGGAAACTAAGGTTAAACAAAAAATAATAGATGATGTTGTGATTAATAAAGATTTTATTCGAGAAAAATATGGATAAGGGAAATATTTGGGTAAAACTAAAGTCAAACTCAAAAGAATTGATATAGAACAAGATAGGATTAACGTTTTTAAACAAAATAATTCAAAAAAATTCTTTAATGATGAAGTTGCATCACATCATTCTGATTTGCGATTTTTAACAATAGCTGCCCAAAAGTTTCAAGGCAATGCAAAAGATTATTTAAAAAAATGGAATGAATGCCATTCAAAATTGCCCAGAACACTGTCTTCAATTGATCATAAAACAAGAGGAGTAAAACAAAGTCTTTCTCAAGCCCAGGATGTTTATCAGAATATTCAAATGAAAGGTAATAGATTATCTGATAAAGTAGCAACTGTGATTGATAAAAGTAAGAATTATATTTGTGCTTATGATCAAGTTAATATTTAAGTAAAAGATACAGAAGCAGAATCTAAGATCATAGCAAAATCTTTAGATGTTGATCTCAAAATTATTCAAAAGCAATTGAACAATACCAAAATATTATCTAGAAATCTTGTAAATCTAATCAAACATCTTGATAGAGTTCAACAAACTAGAAATTCTCTCAGAGAATGATTAAAAAGAACTTCTGATTATTCTTTATTTAAAGAGAACTTGGACAAAGCTCTAGATGATCTGGAAGACAGATATGAACAAAGGAATATGGTTATTAGTAAAAAAATTAATATTCTACAAATACATTTTTGTTAGTAAAAGGGGAATGTACAGGATGGAGAATCCATCCTTTCCTTTCTCTTCCTATCTTATTTTTATAGTCCCAGAATAGTTTTTTTTTTTTTTTAAATATTCTTGATTTAGTTTTTTCTTAAGGAGTTGTAAATAGGTCTTTATTATTATTTGGTTTACATTTATTTATTTATTATGATAAGCTTTGTTTTGAGATAGATCATTATAATGGCAATATATGTATATAATTATGAGTGTGTATTTATAAATAATTATTAACTATGATATTTAAATTGCCAGTTCTAATTTAATTGTATTTTGTTTTAAAAAAATTGGTTTAAAATGTTATATTATTGTTATGGTTATTTGTTTGTTTATTTACTTAATAAATTGTTAAAATAAATTTTATGATATACATTTTTTTATTTTGCTATTTTAAAAAAAAAATATTTTAAAATCACTAAACAATAGTGTTATGGATCTTAAAATCTGCACACAAATTTACAACAATAGACTAAAAGTAATTGCTTGGAAAATGCAGGAACAGAATCATCATTATTATTATCAGTTAATAAAAACAAAGGAAGGAAGAAGACATAACTTTCATTCATCATTTGCCCAAATTCTTATTATAAATCTCATTACTATAATTATTGAATTAAGGTTTAGTACTAAAGATAATATGCTAAGTTCAATGTTTATCATTTTGGGGCAATTTACCCCCTCTTTTTGCCAATCTATCACCATTGGAAGCTCGTGAAACATAAATCCTAAACGTAAACCTGTGTTCATAAATAAGTTTAAAAAATAGGAATTTATAATTGTATTTATATATCCTGTTATAACTTCCAAATTTCTTAATGATCCAAAGTAATATTCAATTAAATTGTGTACATAATTGAATATAAAGGAAATGAGTGGAAACAAATCTATTAATTTACTGATATGTACATATTTTAACATCACTTCAAACTATTTTTAGGATAAAGAAAATAAATGTAAATGCTTGAAATAACTGGCTGATATGAAAATGAAAGGACCCTAAAGCAATTGGATGGTAACTAAAATTTATCTTATTTTTCTTTTGTCTATATTTTTTTTAATTATTTTATTTGATACAGTTTTCATACAGGTATACTAAATAATAAATGTCATTTGCCAATTTAAATTGGAAAGCAATAAATTATATTTCATTGCATAGGAGTTGTACAAATATACAAATTTTATAGAATTGTATTTATAGATTATATCATTGTTTAGTAATTATCTTAGTTCTTCAATTATTATTCACACAATCTACTTGCATTTTATTCATGTCCACTAATTTTCATAAGTTAAAATATTTAATATTCCATATTTGTGTGTGTTATATCTTAGTGCCAATATTTCATATGCTAGTCATTATCTTTATTTATATTTCAGTCGATTGACTTTTAAATTTATTTGTTGGTGCAGACTTTACTTATTGTTTATTGAAGTTAAAATTATGGTTATAACTTTAATCAACTATGGTGAAGTTTTTATCATGAAAAGTTAATTGTAGCATGGACTTAGTATGTCAGGCCATATTTATTAAAGTTATTATTATTGTGCTTCATTGAGGGTATAAATATCCCATCTGTATTGCAGTTGTCAATGAGTTGATAGTGCTTATGTTTCTAGAGATTGTAATTACATATTTCTAGGTACCTATTTTGTTGTTTTCAGTGAGCTTGTCCATACATTTTCCTGAAATGCTGAGACAAATGTCCAGGCATCCTATTTTGCCTCAAATGTAGGTGTTATTTTGGAAGTGACCATGGTTTTAGTATATTTATACTAATTGCTATGCAGAGTCTTCTTTTTGGGCTTATCACTCATGAGGTTTAATTAAAAATTAATTTTACATCATAGTAGGTGGGGTTGTTTATACTTTTAATATGTAATGTCAAGATAAGTTTACCAAAATCACACTTTTCTTAAGTTTGTTTGAGGATTGTGATACCTTCAGGATGCACTCAGTTATGTTAGTGCTTTAAAGTGTAAAAATGCCTGTGTTTTGTGCTATCATGATTTGTAATCATTTACAAACGAACCAACAATATTTTGTAATTGTAACTGTTTAAATTTATAAGCATATAGCTAGTTGGTATAATCCACACATTTTATGTATATGCTATGATCATTCAGAATTTTTGCAATGGAAGTGTAAATCACTTAGTTATTTTTTAATGTTTATTTAGATGATTTACATTATGTGAACATTGAATTTATAACTTGTGTGTGCATAAATGACTTTTGCTAAATGGCCCATTCATTGAATCTATTTAATATTTATTTAATTCAGTCGTTTAGTTATTTTGTACTTTAAAGTAGTATTTATTTTAAAAAAATGTCTTAAAGAAATCCATCTATGATCTAAATTACTAGTTTAATGAGATATCTACAACTTGTTTATTTATTTGTATATCGATTTAATTTCATAACAGCTTATATAATTCCTATGTGAATATAAATTGCAATTATAAGTGTTATTGTTAAACTTGGTACTTGATTTGCATATAAAAATTGAGTATTTGAAAAACAAAACCATTATTATGTTTCCCAGATATATAAGTGTATTTATGCTATTATATAAATCTAAGATCGCAATGTTGCAATAATGCTATATCATTTATTTTAGCTAAAAGAATGACTTCGAGTTTTATTTGAGATTTATTATTTTTTTTTCTCTATTTTTAGTACATCCGTTCCACAATCTAGCAGAAATGAAAATATTAAAATATTGGTAATTTTGGTTATGAATATAAATATATTTTGGATACAATAAAATTCCTTTTGTTCCAAGTTATATTTGGTATATAATTAATTGGGAGTTAAGTTAATCCTGAGGACTAATCAGTAACACACTCCAGTTAATGCTGTATATTATTTTGATTATTTTATATTGTTAGCCATAGTAACAGTATTTTTTATTAATATGTTCATTTTGAAGCAATTGTTATTCTCTTAATATATGTATAACATGCTATTATATAGGTTATTACACTTCTTATATATATATTTATATATATATATATATATATATATATATATATATATATATATATATATATATATATATATATATATATATATATATATGGAGTTGAATGATGGAGCATATATTATTTCTTGTTGTATGGTACATACATATTATTATAATTGACAAATTACTATGAAGCTTGATTAATTTATGGGTGCCTCATAGATATATATTATCCAAATCTTTTCTTTATTTAACATACATTATCCATTATAAATGGTGAAATTTATAGATTAAATTTGTAAATTAAATAATGTAAGACTTTATCAATTATAAATAAATATCAAAATAAAATTTAGTCATAGTGCAAATTTTTTTTAATATAAAATAAATTGTTATTTCTGTATATAGAAATTTAACCAAAATAATAAATAAACATATACATTTTTAGATGATGATTATATTAAATGTTTATTTAATTTAGTGTAAAATTATTTAATTGATAAAAAATTTTCACTTTATCCCAGGAGTTCTAAATGTTAATTTTCAATGTGTGTATTCATCTAAAAGATTTATATATAGAGAATCAAATCTTATGATATAATGTCACTTCTTCAAGAATCCTTCAAAAATATTCATGTAAAATATAAACACAAGATGTTTCAATATCATAGAAATGGAATCAAAAACTAGACTTATTGCATGAACTAGCTGTTATAAACTTTAAACGTTTTTTTTAGAAAAAGTATTTTTATTATTTGAGCTTAACATGTTTGGCTGAGAAATAAAAAGGGTCTAATTGCCCCCAAAACCATGCCTAAGCAGATTTGAGGTTCCATTTCTACTCAGCAATATAAATGTCATTTTAACAAAATCCTATAAGTAATTTTTTTTTCCAGAAATCAGAATTAAAAAAAATTCTTCTATCTACAATTAAAGCCAACTTTACTGTTACTAAAAATATCTCTAGGAAGCAATTAGTTACTTCTGTGCAGATTAATCACACATATTTTTTTAGAAGTATTATATAATCTTACTAAAATAAAAGAAAAGGCAAACCTGGTGATGGTTAAATCACAACCTTAAAAATAAATATAGTCACCTGTAACATCAATCTTTACTACACCCAGATATCTTAAAACAAACAACTTTTCACACAAACAATAAAAAATACATTTCTGAACTTAACTCGGTAATGATGAAATGACTTGATAACTTTGTTTTATTATTACTCTGCATGCATTTTTTATGTTTAGATGTCCTTAAAAGTAATTACCAAATCACACAATCTAAAATGTTTGAACATAATATTTTAACATATGTGAACATAAATATTATACTCTGTTGAAAAAATAATTAAATAGTTAATTCACATATTGATATGTATTATTCTTTTATTTTCAGTGAAGCAAACAAAAAGATTAATGATTGTTGTACTTAATCAGATTAAAATAATCATTTATGATATTCTTTTGTTTTGTTTATGTTATTCAGTATTTTCTTATCCTACAGAATAGAAATCAGCTTCATTTTTCATAGGTGTAAGAAATTTCTATCATCACTTTTATAAAACTTTGTTTAGAATGCTGTCCATTTTTCATGATATCTAAAGAAGAAAAATGAAAATGGTCGCCTGAACATATTCATGAAATAAATAAAATAAAGGCTAAATTCTTAGATAACTTAGTACCATGTTATTGTGATTTTGAAGCACCATTTTATGTCCAAACAGATAGTAATGGTTATGGTTTAGGTGAGTCATGTTTCAACTAGATGGTGAACAGAGTTTACATATGCTATACTTCCTTAACTGAACATTTAACATGTCCTGAATGTATTTGACAATAGAGGGAAAAGTCTCACAGTTGCTTGAACCTTTTACTGTAAACACAAGTTGTCATGATTACAGATCACAAAAGATTCAAGTTTTTAAATAGGGGGTACCAAACATTGAGATGGTGTTCAGATACAGTCTTTTCTTGCAGCAATTCAAATATAAAGTGGAATAATGTCAGGGCAAACAAATATAGTTCTGATCATTCTTAGTTAGAATTCAATTAAGCTGAAATGCAAGAGCATTAGCTTAGATCATTTATATATAACTACAATCTCACTGATGGTGGATGATTATATAAAATGAGAATTAAAGAACTTGAATAAATAGCAGTATCAAAATCCCAATTTAAAAGATGTATAATTAGTGAATGAATTAAACATTTCAAAAAACCACAATTTAGCCACTAAGAAAAAAATGTATCTCATTATACAATATATAATAAATTATTAATGTTCAAAATAGAAGGTAAAAAGCAATTCCTGGGATGTTATAATACCAGCCTCTCTTATAAAGAGACAAATTTATTATGCACATTATATTTATGGACATTATGTTTCTAGGATTACGAAACAAGTATTGTTTATACTATTTTACTGGCCCAGAATGTATGTGTCTATTCTTCATAGAGTAAACTTTTGCAAAATCTGTTTAAAACTAAATTTGCTAATCAATCATATGCAGGCAAATTTCAATCTATTTTGCTGACAGGTCAAATGAGATCCTAGCCATAGATTTTTATGTGTCCTTACCACTGTATCACCAATATTTTCAAAATAAATATCAAAATACTAAGTGAAAAAACCCACTGTTTGTAGTGTAAAATATTTCAACAAACATTCAGTTCACACTTGTAGAAATCTGAATAAATTTTGACAGATCACGTCATCTCCTTTACATCTGTAAAATGGAAAGATTACTTAGAAAAGCAAAACATAAAACTCATATTGGTATCTATTCACAATTCTTAATTAAACCATTGCAAAAGAATAATGATAAAAATAAGAATGCTATTTAGATTACATCTAGAAAAAAAATCATAAAGAGTGGGTTAATAAATAAAAAATAAACTATTAAATACATAAATTTAACTCAAAATAAGTCTACATAATTCACACCAATTCATTTACATTTTAAACATGAAGACCCAAATGCCAGTAATTCCAGAGAAAATCAATAATGACATAGATTGTGAAAAAGCTAAAGTTCCATTTAATTAAAGCTGGTAAATGATGTTATTTATCTAGTCCACAAAGAGTAAATCCATTTAAAGTAATAGATCCTGTTTTAGTAAGCATCCTACACATCATTGTCCCTTAGAACAACTGCAAGAAACTTACTTGATCTTTATGTTGGCCCCCATAAAACAATAAAATGGGTAGGCCAGAATGCAGTTGTAATCACATCCAATGAACCAATGGGTCATATAATGTTCACAGTTTAAAATCTGTACATATCAATAAGCAGAAAAATAAATAAATAACTAGCTCAGATAAAATAAAATAGTGTGAGTGAGTACTTTAGGCAATTGCAGATTAATTGGAAAAATGTTTTTATTTGCTATTATTTTGAAAAAAGAAATCCTTTCATCAGTTAACTATTGTTAAAGAAAGATGGCATAAGAAATAAATGAAGAATACACAATCATGATTAAATTAGTAGGAATTTCACTGAAAGGGAAAAAACTTAAATTAATGATATATTCTACTAAAGATATATAATTTCTTTTCCTTCCATGTGAGAGAGAGTGTAATATTATACCTACATTAGATTCAAGTAAAAAACAAATTTTTAGTTATATGTTTTGGTACATCATTTTTTACATGAATTTATTTATCTGTTTACTCTTTTTATTTGTTTATTAACTAATTAGCCTATAATTATTTCAGAATATTTATCTTAAAACATTAATTTTAACTAAATATCAAAAGAAAATTTAGTCACAACCCAAATTTCATTTAATATAAATTAAACTATGCTATTTCTGTATCTGAATTTAACCAAGATATTAAATAAACGTATACATCGTTAGGAGTTTGTTTTATTAAATGTTCATTTAATTTAGTATAAAATTATTTAATTTATCAAAAAAATTCACTTAATCCCAGGAATTTTAAATATTAATTTTCGATGTGTGTTTATTCATCTACAATATTTATGTAAATGTAATCAAATATTATATGATAATACCTATTCTAGAATCCCTACAACAATACCTCCATAAAAATAATATCAATTTGTTATAGTAAGATAGAACTGTAATCAAAAACTAGATGTGCTGCTGGAACTAGCTGCTAAACACTACAGAAATTTTCTTGCCAAATGTATTTTCATCACTGAACTTCAACATATTTGAATGAAGAGTAGAAAAGGGTTTAATTACCTGTCTATTTCCAAATCACATCTAAGTAAATGTTGAAATTCTATTTTTACTTACTAAAATAAATGTTATCTTTACAAAATTCCATAAGTAAATGTCTTTCAAAAATCATAATTAAATACATTTGTTCCATTGAAATTTAAAGACAATGTTAGTGTTACTGAAGTAAAATCACTAGGGTTCAATTGTTTATTTTTCTGAAGATTAATCAAATGTGAATTTCTTAGAAGAATTAAATCATCGAAGCACAAGAATGGACAAACTCAGTCAAAGTTAAACCACAGACTCAAAAATAAATAAGTTCAATCCAACATCAAGCTTCCCTACCCTAGGAGATCTAGAAACAAAGAACTTTTCACATAAACTTTAAAAAATAAACTTTTCTGAACTTAACTCAATGCTACTAAAAGGACTTGACAATTTATTATTATTATTATTATTATTATTATTATTATTATTATTATTATTATTATTATTATTATTATTATTATTATTATTATTATTATTATTATTATTATTATTATTATTATTATTATTATTATTATTATTATTATTATTATTATTATTATTATTATTATTATTATTATTATTATTATTATTATTATCATCTTTTTTATATTTAGAGCTCAATAAAAGTGCTCATTGAATCAGGTAATCTAAAAAGATTGAACATAATATTTGTAATCTATGTGTATAAACATAGTGTAATTGAGAATATGAATAGTTCATTTACATATTTGTAGGTGTTAGTTTTATATTTCCAGTAAAGCAAGTCAAATGATTAATAATTGTTGAACTTAATCAGATTATAGGTGTAACTTATGATATTATTTTGTTCCTTCAGCATCCATTTGGAATTATGAAAGATATTTATGTTTGATATTTACTTTAATTCAATTATAAATAAACTTTATGAATCACCATTTTATAAAGAATCTGAAGTATTAAAACATAACTGACTTATTTTTCTTTATTTAAGTTCTTATAAATGGAATGTGCATAGTTTGTTATTAACTTAATTCACGCCTGTTATTTATATATATATATATATATATATTCACTTCCCATCGACCCTTAATATTAAAAGAACTCTTAAATAAATTAATTACTTCAGAATAATAAATTTTCAATAATAAAGATTCTTTAATTTTTCTTTTGATTTCATTTGTCTCAAAGATGACAAGCTTAGCTTCATCAAAATCAATAGTGTGGCTTGTTTCTTTTTCATGGATATGCAAAGCAGAACTAAGATATCTATTTTTAACTCTACTTTTATGAACCTTTATTTTTTCATTTAAACTCAAGCTACTCTGGCCTATGTAAACCTTCTTACAAAATAAACAAGGGATAAAATATATTACACCAGGAATAGTCTTTCTATCAAAAATTTTCTTTTGTACTATTTAATAACTTATTAAATGTAACACCCCTTTTCCAAGCAATTTTCTTATTTCCCAACAATTTACTATTTCTACATACAATTTTATAAGAAGACAATTTAAATGGCAAAGAAATAAAATCATATTTTTTTTAACCTTTACATCCTTACAATTTTTTTAAAACAATTTGTTGATTTTGGTCATTACACAGTTTCTTCTTTTTTTGAGGCTTTTGATAAGATTAATAATTTTAAAATGGAAAGTAATTGGGTATTTGGCAGATTAGATATTGAAAATATGTATCAGTCTGTTAATCTTTAAACTTCTTGACTCAACAAAAAATGAGAAGATTTGTCATCACTCTAAATCAGCTACATTTTATCCCACATATACATATTATATGTCATTCGAAAGAAAATCAAAAGTTCTGTAAGATGGTGCCCTCTTCAGAATTATTTTACAAGTAAAAAATCAATAAAAATGACCATATATGTCAAACAAAACCAAAGCACCACCTCCTCACCACCTTTTCTTGAATCTTATTGGCTGTACAACTTCTGTCAAAAAGGGAAATGGCTGCCAAAAAGTAAAATGTTACGTTCATTTTGATTTTTATTACAAAAATGATAAACGAATGTTTACAACATTTTAAACAATATTTGAATTGAATTACAAATTATTATTGATAAAATAATACTAAAAATCAAATTATTTTAGAAAAAATAGTTAAGATATTACCAAGAATTATTTATTTATTGCTACATATTTATCATAACGTTAAAGTGAAAAAAAAAATATTGCTGACGCAATATTTTTTGGTTGGTTGAATAGCGGTTACTTTTATTTCATCGCAATTGAATATTTTTTAAATTATAAATCAAATTTTATTTTTGAAAAGACTTTCGTTTACTTTTGTAATCTGACAATTTAGTAATATACTTTTTACAAATGAAACTAACATATTTATATTATTAAAAGTGAATCTATTTTAACAATAGATTTTGTTAAAGTTGTGAGTTGGCCAATTAAAAGTTTTGATTTTTAACTCATTTGGCCAATTAAATAATAATCGTTGAAAGGGTTAATATGTTAAGCAGTATTGATGTTCTTATGTCTGTATTGATTAAGAAAAGTGTTTTATCAAAAAATAAAATTAAGGTAATTAAAGATTTGCTTTTGTTATTGGAAGATTCTATGTATTTTACTTATAAAGGTAATTTTTATAAGATTAAGAAAGGATGGGTAATAGGTTATATGATTTCTTCTTTAGTATGTTAAGTTTATATTAATTATATGGAAGAGGAAATTATTATTTAAAGAGAATTGTTTATATGTAAAGTTATTTGTCAGATATGTTGATGATTGTTTATTTGTAGTTGAGAATGATAAATTGAGGGAAATTGTAAATGAGTTTAATTGTTTTGATCCTTCTATAAAATTTGTGTTAGAAGGAGGGGGGATAGATTTTGGTAAGTTAAAATTTTTAGATCTTTTGGTGATTTGAAATGTAGAGACTAATTGTTTACTGTGCAGTCATTTTGTTAAAAGTAAAGAATTAAGATCTATAATTAAACCTGATAGCTATCAGTCTGTATCTCATAAAGTAGCTGATTTACAGAATTATTATCATAGGAATAATAGATTAAATAATTCTGGTGGGGTAGTTTTGTTTCAGAAATATTAAATTTATAAAGATTACTTGAGGATTGGTTACCCTGATAAATTTGTTAAAAGTATTTTATTTAATAGTAATATTTGTAAGGATGTAAAGGTTAAAGGAAAATGTGATTTTATTTCCTTGCCATTTAAATTGTCTTCTTATAAAATTGTATGTAGAAATAGTAAATTGTTTGGAAATAAGAAAATTGCTTAGAAAAGGGGTGTTACATTGAATAATTTAATAAATAATACAAAAGAAATTTTATCCCTTGTTTATTTTGTAAGAAGGTTTACATAGGTCAGAGTAGTTTGAGTTAAATGAAAGAATAAAGGTTCATAAAAGTAGAGTTAAAAAAAGATATCTTAGATCTGCTTTGTATGTCCATGAAAAAGATACAGGCCACACTATTGATTTTGATGAAGCTAAGGTAGTCATCTTTGAGAGAAATGAAATCAAAAGAAAAATTAAAGAATCTTTATTATTGAAAATTTATTATTCTGAAGCAATTAATTTATTTAAGAGTTCTTTTAATATTAAGGGTGGAAGGGAAGTGAATAGATTTGTGGGTAATGTTTAGTATTATATATATATATAGTATTATATATATATATATATATATATATAATACTATATATATATATATATATATATATATATATATATATATATTGTGTAGTTTTTGTTGTTTTTTACACTTGAGAAGTCTGCTTGTAGCAGTGAAACCTTTGGTAGTGTTTTTATTATTTTTATGCTAGTCTGGTTGAATTTTGGATTTGGGGTAGTTTTGATTATATATATATATATATATATATATATATATATATATATTCATTGATTTTATATATGTATTATTCTGGATCCACATTTTTACATTCTTGGTTTATACAGAGATAACATAAAATTGAAAAATTACAAAAAAACTTATTATTATATAAATAATTTTTGGTATAAATTAAAATCAACTACACATACTTTGAGTTTTTTCATAGATAGATAGATAGATAGATAGATAGATAGATAGATAGATAGATAGATAGATAGATAGATAGATAGATAGATAGATAGATAGATAGATAGATAGATAGATAGATAGATAGATAGATAGATAGATAGATAGATACATAGATAGATAGATGGATGGATGGATGGATTGATGGATATATAGTTAGTTAGTTAGTTAGATAGATAGATAGATAGATAGATAGATAGATGGGATGGGGATGATGTTGTTGTAGTAGATAGATAGATAGATAGATAGATAGATGGATGGATGGATTGATGGATAGATAGATAGATAGATAGATAGATAAATAGATAGATAGATAGATAGATAGATAGATAGATAGATAGATAGATAGATAGATAGATAGATAGATAGATAGATAGATAGATAGATAGATAGATAGATAGATAGATAGATAGATAGATAGATAGATAGATAGATAGATAGATAGATAGATAGATAGATAGATAGATAGATAGATAGATAGATTAAATATTGCAGTTTTAATTTTTTTTAGCTCTTGCTCATTGTCTTTTTATATTAATCATCTACAAAAAAAATTATAATTTTTATGCATTAATATTTAGTGAAAGAAATTAAGCATTGTCAGCTGGGCATATGTTTCTATGATAACTAATTATTATAAATTGCCCAAATGCAGTCAAACACAGCAATACCTTTGCTGTTGTAGAATATTTTTTTAATATTCAATTTGTTATGTTAAACTTTGAAATAAATGTAACACTAATTTTATTAAAGCTTTATTTACATAAACAACACAGAGATGTTAATAAATGTATTCAAGGTATTTTTTTTTAAAAATAAACTTAAGTAATTAAACTCTGCCTAGCTACATAGCAATAATGAATAATATTAGTTTAACTCACATGCTTATTTTATGCTAAATCAGTACCTGATTTAGATCGTGAGGTTTATCTTGTCATTTTCAGGATACTTTAAATGCTTTTATTCAAGTTACAACCACTGTTTGTTTTAATTGGATAAAATTTAAAAATTGAGATTTTATATATTTATGTTCAATAGAATTCACAGAAATTTTTTACATACATTATAAATTACTTCACTGACAATGTGATATAAGAATAAAATATGTTAGGTTAGTTTTGTAGCTTTTTTTTTTTTGCAAAGTGTTTGGGGGGTTAAATTTCAAATTCATTATTATTAAATTTCAAATACATTGATATCAGTTTAATAAGTTTTCAGTAATGCATGCAAGATGGCAGTGTATGTATGTATATATATATATATATATATATAAGCACACATTAAAAGATTTTAAGCAATCTTTTACAATTAAAATAAAATAAAACAATTATTGGTTATAAAAGTTTCCTTTTTAAAAAAAAAAAGTAAATATTTTTTATTTTTATTGTAAAAGTTAATTTTTTTTAAATTCTTTCCAAATAAACAAAATGATATTGTAAACTATTATCGTTAATAGTAATGAATTTACTTATAAATATTAAGCTGAAGTTGGAAATAATTGCATAAATATGTAAATGGTAAAATAATTAAAAAGTAATATATATATACTTATTATTTTTTATAACATGATTTTATTTATTGGGAGCTAAAAAAATAATTACTTATTCAATTATAATTGGTTTTTTAATATTTGACTTGAAATAAAATTGTGGGGAGGAGGTGTACAGAAATTAATTATTTAGCACCTACATTTTACAACAAAAAAGTGAAATAATTAATTTCTGGACAACATATACTTCTATTTCAAGTTAAATATAAAAACCCCATTTGTGATTTTTGTTTATTTAATTTAAAATAAAGGCATGTGGTGGGGGGAGGTCTAGGAATTAATTTATTTGATCCCTACTTTTTTACAACAAGAATTTCAATTAATTTCTGGACTCTCATGCTTTTATTTCAAGTTAAATGTAAAACACCTCAATTGTGATTAAATTATTTGTAGAGTTTTTAGAGTCCAGTAAATAAAATGTTTATTATAAAAACATTTTTAATAAATTTTATTATTCATATTTTTGGGGTATTCCATGGAAAGAGTTTAAATAGTATTGGAATGAAAATTATTTCAGCAATAAGGAATGAATTGTGATAATTATTTAAAAACAATATAAAATCATGAAATGACTAAAAGATTTCTCAAATAATAAAAATCAGAAAGACAAAGTAGCCTTTCAATAACAACAAGAAAAACAAAGATAGCATATATTTTAAATAAAAAACGTGAGACATGCAATTAAGCTAAAAAGTTCCAGCAAATATTGGAATAATTTTGAATACTCTGGGAAAGACAAATGAAAAACTGTTGAAAAAGTTATACAGAAAATGTCTACACAATAAAATTATGAAACTAATAAAAAATATATATATTATAATGATTTTGATATTAAAGAAAAGTGAAAAAAGAGTAAATGAACGATTTTTCAGGTTTTCTGTCAGTATTCGTTATGATCAATATAAATCATCTGCAAAAAACTTTAAAAATAACAAGCTTCATGTAAAAGTGATTGTTTTATTATCACTTATTCTAAATTATATAAAAAAAAAAAACATTTAATTTTAAAAACATTCACTTTGTTACAGCTTTTGGTATATCTTGACATTGATCCAGAATGTTATCAAATTCTGAAAAATATTTTTCAAATTTAACAACAGCAATTAAGTAACATTGTGACACTAAGAAAATCTCTCCAGAACATTTTATATTAGTTGTGAAAAAAATATGGAATATTATGAGAAGAAAGAAAAAGAAAATAAATGAGAAATAATCAGGTCATCTGGATTTTGTTGATAATGCATCACCCCCCCCCATTATTATAACAAGCTTCAGGAGAGATCAGAAAAGCTATCATAATAAAGACAAAAAATCAAAATAAATACTAAAACAACTTATGCAATGTTAAATAAATTTAAAAAAAAGAAAAGATTTATTGCAATGGATGATAGAATAATAATAGATGCCCAAATTAAATTATTAATATAAATGGGATGGCAATATGGATATAAGTAGTCACAGAATGAAACTAATATAATTTTAAGAGAAATAATTTAAATTATAAAGGTTCTAGATATAAGTGCAAAGGGTTCTCACAAAATTTAGTTATAATTCTGAAAGATAATTTACAATAAAATAACTTGTATCAGATATCAATTTTTTCACTGATATATATATATATATATATATATATATATATATAAATGATCAGATATGAATTTTTTCACTGATATATATATATATATATATATATATATATATTTGCAATACTGCTCAGTTTGAAAACATTACTATAATAATTCATAAATTTCACTTGTCGATTTATATAAGAATGTGTTTAATGTTTAATTCTATGTTCCAAAGAATATTAATAAATTAGTCAATAATTCTAAGAATGTCATACCTGTCAAGCAAAAAAGTAATATCATATATCAAACATTTAGTGATTGTACGCTATCATATATAGGTGAATCTAGGTGCAGTATTGAAAAGAGATTGAAGGAGCATGAATTGTTATATAATCCTGTAAAGAGTAAAAATAATGGTAATTTAATGTCTCCTTCAGTTTTATTTAATCATGAAAAAAATATGCAAATATAAATTTAAATTTGATTTTGAAAATGAGAAAATTCTTCATGAAGAGAAAAACCATAATAAAAGAAAATTTAAAGAGACAATTTTTATAAATAGGAATAAAATGCATTTCGTAAATAGATAAGCTGCTAACATTAAAATAGAAGATTCATGGAAATTGAATTGATGACGTTTGCTTCCGCTTGTTGTTTTTTTTTTTATTTAATGGCAGTTGAGGCAGGTTTAAGAAATTAACCGAAAGTACTACTGCAGATTTAAGGATTGTTTATAATAGTTTGTAAACCATTAAATTTATTAATTCAATTTTATATATATATATATATATATATATATATATATATATATATATATATATATATATATATATATATATATATATATATATATATATATATATATATATATATATATATGCTAAACAGTGAGGATAAAGTTTGTTTAATATGTATGTTCCATGAATTGAAACATCAAATTCTGTAAACAGCATGTATGAAAAGCTAGCTATAATTTTTAATAGAAATATAAGTGGAGAAAGCTTTGCCAATCTCTATAATGGTGAGTATGAGGGATGTAAAATAATGAGGTTTTTTATTTCTCCAAAGTCGCTTGTACATCGATATTTATTAATAGATGAGAAGGTTTTATATAATATGTTCTGAAATTAATTGGGGCATTTTATTAATCTCAAAATATATTTACATTATCAAATGTTTGTTATTCTCAAGGGAGAATATAATATTAAATTTATAAATGTGACATGTGAGTAAAATTTATTATGATAAGTGAGTAAAATAAATAAAAGTGGAATAGGAACTTAAAATTTAAACAAAAATCATTTACAACTTTATACATAATAGAATTAAATATACAAATGAATAAATAGTAATTTTTTTAACTTTAATGATCTAAACTATCATTATAATTCGAAAGGTGAGATTATATTTACGTGGAGAAAATACATATCAAGATAAATCTTTTTCATAAATTTCGGCTCAATATCTAAAAGTATTAAACTAAATAGAACAATACTATTAGTTAGCCATTAATTATGTTAGACTTTACAACGGAATTATTATTATATATGTAATTCATAGATACTTGACTGAATATTTATATTTATACCAATCATGCCATGTTATTTACATGACCATATACTTTGCCTCAACAAAAAGATTAAATAAAACATTTTACAGTTCTTATTATTTTTTAACCTTCAGCTACAAATAAACATCCTTAAGATACATATTTTTTTTAAATAGTCAATTGAATGTTGTTGCATCATTAGAGTTCATATTTGTTTTGTACTTAAAGACAACACTTTATTTAGATCTTATTGGAATCTGGTTATTTGAGGATAAGTTCATTTTATAATTTAATCTTTGAAGTATACATAATTATGTATAAATAGATAGATGACAAATTCATCTTTATTTAGTTAATACCAAGTTATTTCAGGCACAGTACTTGAATATGAAAATATACTTAAAATGTTATTATTTTCAATATTTAATATTTTCTTGTGTTCTTTTTATTAAGATACATAAATATAAAATGTGAACTATCTATCTGCTTCATTCATCTGCACACCCTATCTTTTGTATCACCATCAACAACCATTATCAAGCCACTGCAGGATGAAGGTCTCTCCAAGTTCCTTCAATATTTTCTGATCTTTATCTTCTCTTTTCCACATCATCCCTGCACACTTTCTTATCTCATCCATCCATCTCACATGTAGTCTCTTTCCAGATCTTTTACAATCTCTTGAAATCCAGTTTAAGATTTCAATTGTCCATCTATTATCATATCTTTTAGCAATATGTTCAGCCCAACTCCACTTCAATTTTTATTTTTTTTTTTCAATGAGGTAAGTAACACCTATTTGTTCTCTTACCCATATATTGTGTCTTAGATTTCTTCTTGTTACTTTTAACATGCATCATTCCATACTTCTTTGAGGAGTCTGAAGTCTCTGTATTGCCCTTCTATTAATTGTCCAAGTCTCAGATCCATAAGTATGAACTGGTATAATACATTTATTAAAAACCTTCCTGTTGAAACACATAGGTATATTTTCTTTTAGTATCAGGTTATTTATACCAAAATCACTCCAACCAAGTTTAATTCTTTGATTAATTTCATGTGTTATGTTTTCATGTGTATTAATAATCTGACCAATGTATTTGTAACTATTAACTTCTTCTAACTCATCATAAACAGTCTTTATTTTCATATTTTGAGAAAATCCATTAAACATTACATTAGTCTTTTTAACATTTATCTTTAGTTATACTTTCCTACTTTCATCTGAGAACTCCTGCCGCTCTAAAGAATTATTTGCAAAAATAACTACATCATCTGCAAAATCTAAATGACTTAAACAATCTCAGTTTACTTTCACTTCTTTAATTTCCCATTTTAATCCACAAAATACTGCTGTAAAAAGTTTTGGAGATATGGAGTCACCCTGTCTTACACCCTTCTCATTGTTGACTTTCCTATTTATACAACTTAATAGCAGATACCAAATGCAGATAATTCAGGTTTATGCCTCAACAAGTTCTCAGAGTAAACAACATTTAAAATTATTTTGGGAGACTTTAATATAAGAATTGGTAAATAAAAGAAAGATGAAAGTGCTGTAGGTAATTGTGCTTATGGTAATAGAAATGACAGAGGACATAGACATGCGGAGTTTGCTGAAAAAGAAGAAAAAATTATATTATGAATTCTTTTTTTGAAAAAAATCTTAAAAGAAAATGAACATGGAAGCAACCAAATGAAGGTACAGCAGAAGTGGATTATATTTTAACTAACAGAAAATACATATTTCAAGATTGTAATGTTCTTAATAAATTTAACACAGGAAGTGATCATCGATTAGTAATATGTAAGATATGTGTTAATTCAAAGCTAGAGAGACAAAAATTATTAAGAAAACCAATATTTATAGTTGATATTTCCAATCTTCGTAAACATTCTAAAAAATTTAAATTAGAACTTACAAATCGGTTTCAAGTATAAGTATATTTTGAACATGATTCAGATTTGAATAAAATTAATATGAAAATTACAGAAACACTTTTGAAAACTGCAAAAAGATGACTAATACAGTTTCTACTGAGACTAGAGAATTTATGAAGAAAATAAGGCATATGAAGATATACAAAAATGATGCATTAAAAAGAATGAATATCTCGAATTTTGCTAAATGGTGCCAAGGGTGGTGAATATCATATAAGAAAGTATAAATATGAACTAACAAGAAAAGCTGCAGAAGAGAATAAAAGTCTCAAGAGTGTAAAACAATATTTTGTTATTGGTATGAAATTTATATCTGCAATAAGAAAAAAAAATGAAAATATTACTAAAACGAAAGAAGACATCATGAAACAAGTATCTCCTATATTTATTGTATCTTCAGTATTGCCCAAAATTTTAAATGTAGAAGTGTGACATGCAATTAAATGTATTTGTTATATACATTTGCATAAATATAAATATTTAATTTTAAAAATATATTAATTTATCTGATGCATATGATATTTTCTTTAGGAGTTCAATAGAAAAAAATAGCATAGAAATAGTATATTCAGCTTTTATTACAATTCCACTAAAAGTCCAATATTTAAAATCTTTGTGAACAACTTATTTTGTCTTAATTTTATTGAGATTAATAAAAAAATTAAATGTTTTAAATGCATTTAGAATTATATTAAGAGAGTTTTTAACCTTATATAAAAGAGACTTAAGTTTTTTTTTTAATTGAAATATGATCAAATAGTTCATGGAATGTCATGTTTGGCCAATCCATGTAGGGGTAAACAACTGTTCCTAGAGCATTCTCTTCAAAAATGTTGAGTTTATTATTTACATAGATAGACATTTTTTTTCATTAAGAATTTTTTTATGTGATTATTATTAAGATGACTATTATAATCACTGAATATATATATATATATATATATATATATATATATATATATATATATATATATATATATATATATATATATATATATATATATATATATATATTATCAGCAAATAAGTTGTCTGAACTTTGCAAAGTTTATTTCAGAAGTAATTATTTTTTTAGATATCAAGTTCTTTCACAATCACTGCGTTAATGGAAACATTGTAATTACATCATTAGAATAACTTTCATGTGATATGATCTCTGATTATTTTTATATATTTACAGAATCATATACACACCATATGACAGCTATTTAGAACCTCCAGTAAGTAAATAAATATCTATTATTTAAAAAAAAATGTTTTACATAATTATATACCAAATTTATTAGCAATGCAATTTACAAAAAAAAAAAATTACTAATTTAAATAAAGGTTTATAGAAGTAAATAATATAATTAAACTAATTTAATTGATATTTGATTTATGATTGTGATTTTATTGATATTTATTTATAATTATCTTGAGTAATTTATTTGTATTTAAAGGAAATCATCCCGAATTACTTTATTATTTTTTTTTAATAAACATTTTAAAACAAAAAAAGAATTGCATGGGAATCAAAAATAAACACAAGAAAACATTTTTTAATGTAAAATCTTAAATAGGGATCCTCTTAAAATATATATTAATTTTTAAATATATTTTAAACTTTATATCTTGGCAAGAAATAATGTAATAATTTCTCACTTAATAAATGATTAGTATTAAATATTAATGAATATATATAAAATATAGTATCAAAGTTATAATTACAGAAAGCTTAACACTTGAAAATCAAATGGCATTTTTTTTGCTTACTTTTCATATGTCACATGCGTTGAACGGGAAGTGAACCCGAACCAGCTGCTTCGAAGGCAGCTATGCTAACCACTGGCTACCAACGCTTGACAATATTATATATATATATATATATATATATATATATATATATATATATATATATTATGGATAAATACTAAACCAAAGATCTGTTCTAATTGATGAGTGTTGGTTCAGCATAAAATGAATCATGGAGAATATTAGTCTTTCTCAGACACCTTTGTTCATCGTTTCATGGATGTGTGGTGGAATAAAACTTAATAAGTAAATAACAATTTTAAAAGTTAGCCCAAATTTTAATAGAATTTATGTCATTTACATTGAGAAAGTTTTATTTTTTTAAATTCTATCTAAACTTATATTGCTGGGATACATTTTTATCTTATACCTTCTTTGCAGATTTATTATTTAAAATTATCAATATTTTAATGGTATTCATAATATTGACTAAAATCATGTGACAATCTTCATTATATACAAGAAAAAAAATATAATATTCACTAGATCAAATATTTTTTTAAAAATTTTCCATTAAATGTAAACAACACTAAATTGTCTGATAGATATTTTTTTAAAAAACTCGGCATCATATTACTGGCAAATTAATGATTACTTTTAGATAATGTTCGAATCATTTTTTTTTTTTTTTTTAAGAGAACATAATTTAGGAGCATTGAAAATTTAAATTCTCAACTCAAAATAAACTGTAAAAAAATTAACTTAATCTCTAGATACCAATATACAGAATTCTTTATATTTTTTTTTTTTTATCGAATTTACCAGTCAGATTTGTTCTTATTAGAAATAGTTGATTCACATAAATCAACCAACTTTTAGAATCTAGTGATTAGTATATTTTAAATAATTAATGAGTTGTTTTATACTTTAAAGAATATTACCATATCAACATCAAATATATTATTAAAACATTTTGAACTAAATTCAGAATTGCTTCAAAGAGAGAATTAAAGGGAATATTTAAGTAATGGAATGTAATTAATCTCAAATTATTAATTTTGTGAATTTTGGAATTTTTATATCAAAAATATTTACTGATTGTAATTTTTTAATCTAAGCTAATATTACAAAAACAGCAATTCACAAAAGATATAAAAACATTATGATTAATTGGAATACAATGGCTTAACTATAAATATAATTATGGTAACACAGACATATAACAATATATATATATATATATATATATATATATATATATATATATATATATATATATATATATATATATTATATATATTATATATAATTATTAAGATAATATCTGTATATGATGTAAAATTAATCATATAAAAATATATTGTTCTAAATACTTTTAAAAAACATTATACATCCATTTAGGGAATGTTAAAATGGTTGTTATAACAACAAAATGCTAGTGGAAGGAACATCTTATTATTGTAACATAAATCAAAACAGGCAATTTTTTCCATGCAGTAGTGCTACTCAGTGCCAATCAGAATAATCAATAGATACCATAAAACTTGTGCATAAAATCCCTATCTAGTGTCTACTCATCCAATATCCCCAGACTAGTGTTGGCTAGTGGCCTTTGTCAGTGAGGAGCTTTGGATCTGAGAGCATGGCACATAGATTTTACAATCTAATGGAACCCTCCAGAAGCCACATTTTATCTCTATTTAACAAAAAAACTATGAAAATAAAATTGAAAACACAATAATATTTTCAATCTAAGCTCAATAGCATACATAGTCACATGGGTCTGAACCCAGTTCAGTATCCATATATTTTGGTATCTTTGACTTTTTAACAATCATAGCCACCACTATCCTTTTATGCAGGATTGGTGTTAAACCTATAAAATCACATGATGACTATGTCTTATGCTAGCACATTACTGTTATCAAAACATGCAAAAGTCTCCATACAATAGGGCCATTCAGTGCCAACCAGACTAATCAAAGGATGCCAAAAGGCTTGTGCATAAAATCCTAACAAGTATCTACTCATTCAATATATGCAGATTGGTTTCTGGCTTGTGAACTTCATCAGTGAGGAGCATTGGATCTGAGAGCACTGCACTTAGTTGTTAGGATCTAATGCCACCCTCCAGCAGCCACTTTTATCTCTATTTAACTACAAAACTATGAGAATAAAATTGAAAATACAATAATATATTCAATCTAAGCTCAATAGCATATATAGTCACATGGGTTTCAAATCAGTTCAGGGACCATGCATTTTGGTGTCTTTGGCTCTTTAATAATCATAGCCACCATTTGTGTTACATCTTAAGACCTAGGTAGAGTGCTCTCAGATCCAAAGCATTTCAGTGATGAATGACACAAGCCAGAAACTAGTCTGGGGATATTGGATGAAAAGGTATTAGATAGAGATTTAATGCACAAGCCATCTGTCATCCATTGATTACACTGTTTGGCAATCATTGGCACTACTGTATGGACAGTTTTGCCTGTTTTAGTAACAGTAGTGTGCTAACATAAGAAATAGTGATCATGTGATGTTTAATGATTTATTATAACATAAGTTAATAAATTGATCCTCTTCCTTAATAACATATATAAAAATAAAACAATGATGTTCAATAATAAAATTAATATTAACAAAAATCCCTAAAAAGCATTTGTTGTTTCTAGTTTTTTTATTTATTGCAGTCATAATTAGTATTCCATGGATACTACAAACAAATGTTTAGTATACATCAATCCACTGCAGAATAAAGGTCTCTCCAAGTTTAATCCATCTTTTCCGATCTTTAGATTCTCTTATCCACATCACTCCTGCACACTTTCTTATTTAATTCATCCATCTCACATATGGTCTGTTTCTGGGTCTTTTACAATCTCTTGGAATCCAGTTTAAAATTTCAATTGTCCATCTATAATCATCTCTTCTAGCAATATGTCCAGCCCAACTCCACTTCAATCTTTTAATTTTTTCAATGAGGTCAGTAACACCTGTTTATTCTCTTACCCATACATTGTGTTTTCAATCTCTTCTTGTTACTCCCAACATACATCTCTCCATACTTCTTTGAGTGGTCTGAAGTCTCTGTATTGCTCTTCTATTAAGTGTCCAAGTCTCACATTCATAAGTAAGAACTGGTAAAACACATTTGTTAAAAACCTTCCTTTTCAAACACATAGGCATATTTCCTTTTAGTATCAAGTTATTTCTACCAAAACCACTCCAACCATGTTTAATTCTATAATTAATTTCCTCTATTATGTTTCAATATGTATTAAAAATCTGCCCAAGGTATTTGTAATGGTTAACTTCTTCTAATTCTTTATAATCAATCTTTATTTTCAAATTTTGAGCAAATCTATACATTACTTTAGACTTTTTAACATTTATCTTTAGTCCTACTTTTTTGCTTTCATCTGATAACTCCTGAAACATTTCCTGCAGCTCTGAAGCATTATTTGTAAAAAACAACTACATCATCTGTGAAATCTAAACGTAAATAATCTCCATTTACTTTCACTCCTTTAGTTTTCCATTTTAATCCACAAATTACTTCTTGCAGCACTGCTGTAAAAAGTTTTGGAAATATGGAGTCACCTTGTCTTACACCTTTCTCAATGTGTACTTTCCCAGAATCATTATGTAATCTAATTGTTGTTGTTACATTTTTATAAATATTCTTTAAAATATGACAATATCCTTGATCTATACCTTGATGAGTCAATGCATTAATCACTGAAAAAATGTTTATAGAATCAAATGCCTTTTCAAAATCTTCAAATCCAAAACATAATAACAACTCATATTCATTTATCCTTTCTATGACTTCTCTCAATACCTGGATATGATCTACTGTACTAAAACCACTTTTAAATCCAGCTTGTTCTCTTGGTTGGTGGAAATCCAATGTTTTCTGTAGACGAGTTGTAATTATCTTGGTAAATTTTTTATATAAAACTGATAAAAGGCTGAAATTCAGTAATTTCTAATATCTTATTTATCACCTTTTTATATATTAATATTATTATTGCATTCTTTTAATCATCTGGTACATCTTTATCATTTAGACATTTGATATATAACTTTTCTAAAAAAAATTTATGTCTTCACCTGCTTCTTTTAATATATCAATTATAATTCCATTATTACCTGGAGCCTTTCCTTTCTTCATACATTTAATTGCATGTCTCACTCCTTCATTTAAAATTCTGGGCAATTTGGAAGATGTAATAGTTATAGGAAGTACTTCTTCTTTATTACTATATAATTCTTGATAAAAATCTTCTACCAATTTCATGATGTCATCTCTTTTTTTAGTAATAATTCCATCTTTTTTTTCTTATTGCAGATATAAATTTTCTGCCAATACCAAAATGTTGTTTAACATTCTTGAGACTTTTATTCTCTTCTACAGCTTTCCTTGCTAGTTCACAGTTACACTTTCTTATATCATTTTCAACTCTTTTCCACACCATTTTACAAAATTCGAGTATTCAATTCTTTTAATACATCATTTTTGTATATCTTCATATTCCTTCTTTTCTTCATAAATTCTCTAGTCTCAGTAAAATTTTTATTAGTCAATTGTTGCTTTTTTCTACCAGCTATCTTTGTTGCAGTTTTTAAAAGTCTATCAATTAATTTCATATTAATTTCATTCGAATTCGAATCATGCTCAAAATCTGCTAATACTTGAAACCGATTTGTAAGTTCTAATTTAAATTCATTAGAATGTTTCTGAAGATTAGGAATATCAACTGTAAATATAGTTTTTCTTAATAATTTTTGTCTCTCTAGTTTTACATTAACATGTATCTTACATCTTACTAATTGATGATCCTTCCTGTGTTAAATTTATTAAGAACATTACAGTCTTGAAATATGTATTTTCTGTTAGTCAAAATATAATCCAATTCTGCAGTACCTTCATTTGGATGCTTTCATGTCCATTTTATTTTAACATTTAACTTAAAAAAAGAATTCATAATATAAAGTCTTTCTTATTCTGCAAACTCCACAAGACTATGTCCTCTCTCATTTCTAATACCATAATCAAAATTACCTACAGCAATTTCATCTTTCATTTGTTTACCAATTCTAGCATTAAAGTATCCCATAACAAATTAAAAATGTTGTTTACTCTGATCAAAAGCCTTCTGTAAATCTATATAAAAATCTTCTACTACTTTATCACTATGAGAACTTGTTGGGGCATAAACCTGAATTATCTGCATTTGGTATCTGCAATTAAGTTGTATAACTAATCTTGCCATTCTGTCTGATACACTATCAATCTCCACAATCTTGTTTTTCCGCTCTTTATTTATAATGAATGCTACTCCACTTGTATTTCCAATATTTGTGCATTTATAATAGAGTATATGTCCACTTTTTAAATCAATTGTCTCTTCACCATTTCTTCTAACTTTCCCAAAGTCCAATAATGTCCCATTTAATATAAGACAGTTCTTCTAATTCTTGCAATCTTTCTTCACTTGAAAGTGATCTGCAGTTGTAAGTACCTAAATAAAAAGTTGTCATCAAATGGCAGCCTGTATTACAATCATCTTAGCACCCTCCACTTTCTGCCCCTAACCACTGTGTTGGTTGGTGACTTTACAGCCTCCTGGGAATAAGGGCCATGCTTTATTTTTGTCTGTCATAATTGTATATATGTATTGAAAAAATATTTATCATTTACACAAACATTCATTCTGTCTTATCAGGCACTGAGAAGAAAGACCATGGTGTTTCTTGATCTTAAACTCAGAGGTAAAAAGCCAATAAACTCACCACACTGGCTAATGCATGTTGGTGAGCAGCCCATCCATGTCTGTGTAATATATGAATAATAACATAGTAATAACAGATGCAATGACAAGAACGTATGGAGTGGACATTAGGAATTTGCCCTGCTCAGTTCCTTTAAGGCTTCCAAGAAAAATCAAAGGATCTCCTTTCAGTTAATAGCAATCTCCTTTCTGCTGCGATTACTTTGTATTTCAATTTCAAGAATCATGTTAGTGTATATATATATATATATATATATATATATATATATATATATATATGTGTGTGTGTGTTTACATTATGTGTGATGACTGAGTTGGGATAATATATATATATATATATATATATATGATCACTTGATTGAGCTTACCAATATCTCAAAGAAGCTTTATTTTTATAAGTACCAACAGAGAAATAATTCAAAATCTCTATCGTTAACCTTATCTCCAGACCAATGGGTTTCAAGCTCATAACATCATAGCCCTGTTGCAACTATCATAATCATTAACTCTGTCACCATAATAATGAAATAAATAAATTATCACATTTCTTAACACACAAAATAACAAAATGAAAATTAATCACTGTCATCATCTAGGATTTAAAATATTCCGATATTGGAAAGTCATTTTAACTAACAAATATATACTAGCCATTGTCATCAGATAAACCGATACTAGCCATAGGAACTGAAATAAATTACTATGAAATCCATGGAGTGCATTACGTTTATCTCCAATAATAGGTTCTTTCAACAAAGAATCATTCCCTTCCTCTTTCCACACACAGATCACACACACACACATATATATATATATATATATATATATAAATGGTATATATATATATATATATATATATATATAAGACCATTTGTGGTCACAAGTTTCAATTTTGTTTTATCTACATATGAGAGTAGTATTTTAAATATGGGTACTTTTGGAGATATTAAAAATTCCAAAAGATATGTGGGTGATGTTTTTGTTTGTGCAAATAATAATACTATTTATTTTCTTGTAGATGAATTAAATAAGTTAAATGGCTTGAAATGGACTACTGAAAAAGAACAGGACAAAAACATTAAATATTTAGATTTAATTATTACAAGATATAACACTATATTAAATTATAAATTAATAATTAAGCCACTACAAAAAAGGGGTTATTTAAATTGTAAATCAAACGTACCAATGATGCATAAGATGGCAAGTTTTAGATCTTTTTTGTTTCGGAATGAAAAAATTATGTTGTTACCAAAGCGATAAACTGAAAAATATTGAGATATTTGCCAAGGATGCATAAGATGGCAAGTTTTAGATGTTTTTTGTTTCGGAATGAAAAATTACGTCATTACCAAAATGATAAACTGAAAAATATTGAGATATTTGCCAAGGAATTGCTTTATGTTGGTTATAAAATGGAACAAATAAACAATACTTTATGTCAATTTAAAAAAAAAGTATAATAATTTAAAGGACATTAAGATTAATAATAAACAATGGATATCTATTCCATTTATTTCAAATCCACAAGTGAAATTTTTTAGGGATATATATATAAGAATGTGTGTAATGTTTTATTATACATTCCAAACAATATTAATAAATTAGTCAATAATTCTAAGGACGTCATACCTATCAAGCAGAAAAGTAATGTCATATATCAATTTTTTTGTGATTGTATGCTGTCATATATGGGTGAATCTAGGTGCACTATTGAGAAGAGATTGAGGGAGCATTAATTGTTATATAAACGTGCAAAAAGTAAAAATAATGGTGATTTAATTTTTCCTTCAGTTTTCTTTGATCATGAAAAAACATGTAATTATAAATTTAAATTTTATTTTGAAAATGTAAAAATTCTTCATGAGAAGAGAAACCATAATAAAAGAAAAATTAAAGAGGCAATTTTTATAAATAGGAATAAAATGCATTTAAAAATAGGCAATCTGCTAACATTAAAATACGAGATTCCTGAAATTTGAATTGATGACGTTTGCTTCTGCTTTGTTTCCTTTTTGAATTTTAATGGCAGTTGAGGCAGGTTCAAGAATTTAACCGAAACTACTTCTGCGAATTTAAGGATTGTTTATAATAGTTTGTTACCGTTATTATTATTATTTTTATTGTAATTACAATTTTGTTTTAATTAACAAACATTATATATATATATATATAACTTTGTATAAAAAATACTAAAATAATTCTTTCACAAAAAAACTTATTTAAAAAAAACTAAAACCATACATACATTATTATTATATATTAAAACATATCAAAACAATAAAAATATACTATTATATATGTACAGACCAAAAACTCTCTCTCTCTATATATATATATATATATTGAAACGAAGATATATTCCTAAATAAAGAAAAAAGCGTAGATAACAAAAACCAGGCTGAACGTAGGCGAAGGAAGAAAAGAGAGAAAGGAAGTAAGCCACACAAACAGTATCAGCAGCGGAGGAGGATTTGGCACAAGGAGCAGGGATCAGTAACCTTTTATGATATATACAAATCAAAGCGTTGTACGAATCAAAGTCTTATGCTAAAAACATTTCTAAGGGAAAACGAAGCAGAAATGGCAGAAATAGAAGGAAACAAACAGAGGGAGCACGATCGCGATACGAAGTTTAACGCGATCCTCAGAGAGATGAGAGAGGACAGGAAGGTTATAATGATGATGTTGGAGAGGCTGGTAAGGATCGACGAGGCACGGGGCATCCGAGCCGACTCAAGTCTAGAAAATGCAGGGCGTCAGCGGGAAATGAATCCCTCTGAAGACCCAGGAATGGAAAATGAAGATGACCAGGCCACCCCGGGGGAAGTTGGGGACAGCAAGGAAAGCAATAGTGCGAGGAGTGGAGCAGAGGACACACAGAACCTCAACCAACTAAAATAAGGTTGGAACCTCATGAGATTAGACTAGTGAATACAAATGCCAACTCTACTCAACAAAAATGTAAAGAATTAGATGTGACAGAGATTACTCAGAGTCAAAGTTTTACTCTAGCAGATTTAGCTAAGAATGAAGAAAGTACTGAGGAAATGGTGGTTTCAAATTTACTGCAAGCCAGCCCATCTCAAAGTGATTATATCAGTTTACCACCCTCTAATGGAGTGGCTGTATCGATGATGAAAAATATTAATAGAACAATACATACTGTTATGGATGAATCTTCTGAAATCATAATTAATGAGAAGTTATATTTTCATAATAATTATAAAGATGTTCTGTGGAAAAGTGGATTAATGAAGACATCAAAGTTAAAGTTTAGAAATGATGCTGAATGGCCTCTTGATATGAAAACGAAGAAAGTGGACAGATCTTTAGTTGTGTACAATGCTGCCCATTTTAATAAAACCCATAATTATTTGTGTATGAAATGTGATCAGAACAAAATTGATGAGGAGCTGAACTCATTAAACAGAAATAATAAACTTTGTTTTAAAGCATGGACATATGTTGAAAAAAATAGTTTCATGAAAAATGGAGAAAAACTTCTCAACTCCCAAAGTGAATATGTTATAATGGATGCCATTAGATCACAGAAAGTTAGAGAAATTATTTTAAAGCAAGATACTTTTAATAATGAACAATATAATAATATACCAAAGCACAATATGGTGACCGCTTTTGCTATTTTACTAAGAGATCTAAAAAGACATACCTATAACCCTTATATACCTCCCGACCCAGGGAGACGGTAGAAAAACAATAAATGATGATCCGGAAAATGACCACTGTGACATGCACATGATGATGAGAAAAGGAATTACGGTAATATACCCACCTTTATAAATGTTAAGTTCAAACCCTCACCCAGACTGTTCTCCAAGGTCAATCAATTATGTGAAAAAAGAGAAAGAAAAACTGTTAATCAGAAATTATGTATAATCATTTTTTTTTGTTGTTTTTTTTTATAAAGTGACAAGAAATGAAACAGACAGATCGGAGAACCGATCTTCGTTTCAGGTGTTTTATGTACGGTAATTCAAACTACTGTTCGCCCGCAGTGAGATTTTGTCTATTTTAAGTTATAATATAAATTAGTTATATATTCTATAGTTTATAAATAAATATGTAAAGTTTCCGTATATAAATGTCACAAACCATGAAATAATATTCGTGTGTGCGTGGTTTGTGAATTTATATCATTTAATTTAAAGTTTCAGTGCGGGCGTATTTGTTTTAAATTTTAGTTTTAAAATTGTATAAAGTCGTTTAAAAATACTGATCAAAAATCACATTCCTTTGATCAGTGTTTTTAATTAAAATCTAATTGCACAAATGTTCAGAGCAATTAAGTTGTATTCAAAATTAGTAAGGAATTTTTATATGTAATTATTATGTCAATTTAAAAATAGGATATTAAATTAAAAGATTGCTAAAAACAGATAATTGATTGTTGGTCAAGCTGCATCGCTAGAGGCTAGAGAAAGTAGGCGGAGCCTAAAACAAAAACAAGTCGGAAAGGTCAGCAGTGGCTATTTTAGAAAAAAAACTTACATTCTAACTTTTGTCGTGTGTGAGAGAAGTAGTCTCGAGACAACACAGCAGTTGAGTATAATTCAAACATTTTTATTAAGAAGTTTACCAGTGAATCGCAATGTTGATGGGCTAAGTGCCAGGAGCTGGTCTCTGCCCGCCAATATGGATCCTCGTGCCGCTGTTTGATCATGTTTCATATACCTCAGAATTTCCAACTTCCAATCTCAAAATTAACTATGCCTTACAAATAACTTTCAAAAATGCGCGCCTACGTTCGTCACAAGCCAAGCTGGATGAAGAAAGAAGAGTAACTTTGTTACACGAACTTTAATTTTCTTCCGTGCTTAATGTTATCAATCAAACAAATCACATGTAAGTTTTTATGTCATTTATAATGCTATTATTTAACCTGTCAGTAAATTTTCTTTTCTTTTTTTTTAATCCTCTGCTCTAGTCTTTAGAAATCATTTATAAAATTGTAATTAATAGTAATAATATTTCAACTGAATGCATTTATATTTTCTTATGTTGCTTATTTCATAAACAAACATTGCCAATAGTAATATTTCCAACTCTGTGTAAACTAGTGTGTAATAATGATCAATTTAATTTAAAAGTAATTTCATGTTCTGAATTAAATATTCTTTCACATTCCGAGTTAGTAAATGTTAAATCACTTTATTATTCTATGTTAAGTTGGTATAAAATTACAATCTAAGTTTCAATATTAAATATATATATAATAGTTTCAAAGTGTTATCTTAATGTCATGTCTGATCTGAGAAATAACTCCCTGTATAATTTGATACTGTCGCTACCGCCTGTCAACCTGAAGGGTTAGGAGTCCCAGAGTAAAATTAACTAATTATTGTTTTTCACCGTCAGTTTAATTTCGCTATGTTTTTATTGGGATAAGGATCTCAGCCTGTGGCGTAGAAACAGACTAATAGATTCCAGGTTTTATATAATTTCTTTTAAAAATCCGCTTCAAGTATTCGTCCTTCACGTCTGTGGCAATGCCTTCCCTTCGCTGAAGTTAGCGTCTCGCCATTCTACCATTGGGGAATGAAAGCAGTTTTCTTTCCCGGTAATCTCTTGGATCACCGGGGTTCGAAATGATCCCGGCTGGTTGTCGTGTCCCGGAGCTACTTGGGGGCATTAAGCCTTGTCAAAGTACAAGCCGCCCGGTATTCCGTTAATGCACCGCAAGTGATTACTGTAGGGCTTTTGAATCCAGGCAACCACCAGTTCATCTATCTTCCATGTCGTATTTATATAAAACCACCAGCACATCTATCCTTTATGTCGTCTTTATATAAAACCATTCTCCAACTGTTCGTCTACGTAACGGCTCGAGCCTATTCTAATAAAATAAGTTAATAAAAATCTTTAGATAAATATTTTTTCCAGTGCTCAAATACTCTGATTCTCTTAACCACCCGTCAATCATTTAACTACCCAGCTATTGGCATGAGTTTGTTCATTAAATAAAACGTTCACTAAAGACTAGTAGCCAAATACAAGAGGATTTATGAAGTCTTACCGTACTGTATAACACTATATTTATATGCTGTATATTTCTATTATATAACACTATATTCATGTGCTTTCTATTTGTCTTATTTAACACTATATTTATATGCTTTATATTTTGCTTATTAAACACTTTATTTAATCTTAATCTTTGTGTCCTCCACCTTATTACTCTCTAAGTCTATTTAGCCACTTACTGTCTGTATTGGCAACTTAAATATATACGTTACATGAATGACCGTTCCAGTATCTAGAGTCTAATAAACCTATATATCATTAACTGTAAGAATTTAGTCCATGTTCTAAGCTGAGCTAGAAAAGGGATAACCCCGTGCTGTTATAAAGTCATCATCGGTTGGTCATACCGGGGTTTGGGTTTGAATTCAGTTGGCGTTTTGGAATTTATTCTTAAACGTGGACTGGGTTTGAACTCGGGTACTGTGTATGAGTAAGCGTGGTGGATTTATACCGGTACAATATATATATATATATATTCCACCTCATGCTAGTCCACCTATAAAATAATTATTTGGAAACAAAAAAAAAAACAAATCCCTAGGAAACCAAGTAATTCAAAGATGTGATAATACCTATATTCATATTCATCCCATGAGGATGTAATGTCTTAAATTTAAAAAAAAAAAAAAAAACTTTTCTTCTGTCTTTTTTCTCTCATGGAAGAAAAATTAATATACAATATAACCACTCTTAAATTATCAATCGAGTGATCAGGTAATTTGAAATGTTTAGAAACTTTTCTATTTTCATTTTTATGCAAAACATCAAACCTATAGTTGGCCATTCTAACATGTAGACTGTTTGCTGACTCACCTATGTAACGACTCAAGCATCTATTACATTTTATTAAATATACCAAATTTATACTTTTACTAATTGATATATTTGGGGATTTACCATTTAAAACCATGAATGGTATCTCCCTGAACCATCTTTGTAGCAATAATATGTTTCCGTGTAAGACATTTCTTATCCTCTCATGAAAAACATCCCTTTCCTGATACAAAATTAGTGCCAAAAACTGTCCTTACAAGTCTATCACTAAGGGTCCTATGACTAGAATATACAACTTTAGGTGGATAGAGAAAAACAGATCTCAGATAATCTGTAGAATTTAATATATTAAAATGTTTCCATAATATTTGGTTAATATTAGGTAAATCATCATTGAATGTAAGAACCAATGTTATATTTATCAACTGACTCTTTCTTTTTTTAGATAGAAGAAGTTCCTTCCTGTCAACTTCTGAATATTTTACCACTGCCCTATTTAACAGTCCTTTAGGATATTTCATATTGATAAATTTATTATACAAAACCTTATTTTGCTGAAGAAATCATTGAATATTGTAAATTCTTTTAATCCTTAAAAATTGACTGTAATGATATTAGTCTTTAAGTGGTTAGGATGATTTCTATAAAAAATGTAGGTAAGCATGACTATCAGGTGGCTTTCTATATATAAGAATGCACCACTATAAGTAATCTCACCACTGTTTTAAAAAAAAAATCATTGACAATCGTATATTATTATTAAAATTATTTAGATAATCAAAAAATATATGACGTTCTTCTTCATTGTATGACCATATCATAAAGACATCATCTATATATTTCAGCCAAGTATGAGGTTTAAGGCTATCCTTCTCAAGTATAGAGCTTTCCAATTGAGCTATAAAATATTTGCATAATCTGCTGCCATTTTTGTTCCCATTGCAGTACCTTGTTTCTGTAAATAATAGATAGAGTTAAAAACAAACAAAAAAAATATTTAAGATTAAATTCACTAATTGAATAACTGTCATTATTTTATGCTGGTCATATTATTTCTCTTTTAAAACAATTTCAATAGCTCTAATTCCATATTCCTGATGTATTAGTATACATTGATGTAATGTCTAATGTCACAAAAAACATTCATTCAGTAATATAGATTTGACATTTTCTAAAATAAAAAAAAAGGATTGTATCCCTAAAATAAAAATCAATGATGTAGGAATATCATGTATAAGACTATCTACATATGCTGACATTTTTTCAGTAGGACATCCAATATTTGGTACCATTGGTCCACCAGGACAAACAGGTTTATGAATCTTGGTTAGAATGTAAAAGTTACTGGGTTTATTTGAGTTTGATAATAAAAAAAATATATGTATCCCTATCAAACACATCCCATACTCTTATATCCTTCAGGCTGGATAGCACATCTTTAAATAATTTATTGACAACAACCTGTGTTAAAGGTTCATAAAAATTTCTATCATTTAAAGGAAGCAAGGCTTTATTTGTGTAATCATCCCTATTCATAATTACTATTGTTCCACCTTTATATATATAATATATATATATATTATTATATATATCATTATACTGCATTCATATATATATATAATTAGTTTATAAATTCATTTACTGCTTTCATATATATATATATATATATAAATTCTTACTACTCATATATATATATATATATATATATATATATATATATATATATATACACTGAATATTAAAATATGCGTCTTTGTTTAAAAGCAAAAACATAAAAATTTCTTCGATGCTGTTAACACTTTCCAAAACATACAAGTGTTTTGCTATTAACTTTACAAATATTTATTTCTATCTGGCAATTTAAATTCAATCTTAAGTCTTTGTACTGTCTAATATACTAAATTAATGAAAAAGTATATATACATCCATTTTGGTTGTTGTGGTTTTAGAACTTTTATTTATATACAATCTTTAATTGATTTTCATAAGCATATTCTCAACAATTGGTTTTAACTTTCAAATACACACAAATTTTTAAACATGTTAAAGATAACATTTGTTATACTACATAACTATTTTATAAAATAGTACAATTGTTTTTTTTTTTAATATAGTGTTATTGATTACATAATATTTAATGTAGATCTTTTTCAAAATATTTTTTTAATAAACAAAATAATAAAAAAATAAGATTTATTTAGAGGATAAATAGAGTGGCTGAACTGAAAGTTCAAAAGCCATAATAGCCGCTCAGTGCTGTTAGCTTAACCAGTTTTCCACTATATATGATAAAATCTTTTCTATATAGATAAAAGTTTATTTTTAAGTGAATAAATACCACAGAAAACTAACTTCATATTACTAAACATTTTTTATTATTGCTTTAATTTTTAATTAAGATTTAATATCTGTTATCACTTGTGGGTTTTTAAAACCATCCATCAGCCCAAAAATTTAGACTAAAACTGTGCTACTACTGATGAATTTTGAATTATCTACTATACTTTTTCAAGTAAGATATGCATAACATGTAAAATAATTATGACTTGTTTTATTAATTATTATAAGGGTACCTTTGAAGGCTTTTGCAATTCTATACTGCAGAGGCTATTACTATATGGTGAAACTGAGCTGAATTCAGACCCATACAGCTATCTGGTTTATAAGGATGGATTTGAAGACATTTATGTGTCTGAAAAGTTCAGGTATTCAGATTGATAGTATTATGTTTTATAAGTGCTGACTTTTGAGTTAGTATTTTAGATCTAGTTTCTAGAGTCACAGAACTCCACTGAGGTGAGTCATAAACCAATTGGTCTGGAGATAGGGACATTCTGATAGAGATTTTGAATTCTTTCTCTTTCGGAACTTATAAAATAAAATTTGATTAGAGCTATTGGTAAGCTCCATCTAGTTATCATTTAAGTGCAAGCTTAAAATCAAGTTACAAAATTTATGACTTGTTTTATTATATATATATATATATATATATATATATATATATAATAATTTTTAACTTCCATTTGTTTATCATATACATATATATATATATATATATATATGTTAAAATGAAGATTTTCACGGGTTAAATATATATATAAAATAAAACAAGTCATAAATTTTGTAACTTGATTTTAAGCTTGCATTTAAATGATAACTAGATGGAGCTTGCCAATAGCTCTAATCAAATTTTATTTTATAAGTTCCAAAAGAGAAAGAATTCAAAATCTCTATCAGAATGTCCCTATCTCCAGACCAATTGGTTTATGACTCACCTCAGTGGAGTTCTGTGATATAGAAACTAGATCTAAAATACTAACTCAAAATTCAGCACTTATAAAACATATTACTATCAATTTGAAAGACTGAACTTTTCAGAGATGTAAATGTTTTCAAATCCAGCTTTACAAACCAGATAGCTCAATGGGTCTGAATTCAGCTCAGTTTCACCATATAGTAATATCCTCTGCAATATAGAATTGCAAAAGCCTTCAAAGGTATCCTTATAATAATTAATAAAACAAGTCATAATTATTTTACGTGTTATGCATATCTTACTTGAAAAAGTATAGTAGATAATTCAAAATTCATCAGTAGTAGCACAGTTTTAGTCTAAATTTTTGGGCTGATGGATGGTTTTAAAAACCCACAAGTGATAACACATATTAAATCTTAATTAAAAATTAAAGCAATAATAAAAAAATGTTTAGTAATATGAAGTTAGTTTTCTGTGGTATTTATTCACTTAAAAATAAACTTTTATCTATATTGAAAAGGTTTTATCATATATAGTGGAAGACTGGTTAAGCTAACAGCACTGAGCTGCAATTATGGCTTTTGAAATTTCAGTTCAGCCACTCTATTTGTCCTCTAAATAAATCTTATTTTTTATTATTTTGTTTATTAAAAAAATATTTTGAAAAAGATCTACATTAAATATTATGTAATCAATAACACTATATTTAAAAAAAAAAAACAATTGTACTATTTTATAAAATAGTTATGTAGTATAACAAATGTTATCTTTAACATGTTTAAAAATTTGTGTGTATTATGAATATATTTATTTTTTAATGTAAATAATTTTAAATATTTTTATAATAGTTTTTAAGAGAAAAAAAAAATTAAACATTTAATAAAAAATATTGATTATTTAAAGAACCTATTTCCCCTTATAATTCCAAGAGAGGAAATATTCATAAAAAAAATCAAATGTATTTGTTAAGTAAAATAAGTATTTTTTTTTACATAAAGCAATAACTAAATAAAAAATAAACCCAGAGAAAGATTTAAAAATAAATTGATTTGTCATTGTTTAGGAGGTCATACAAAACTGAACTATTAGAAATATCAAATCGAGATAAAGTATATATATATATGCGTGTGTGTGTGAAGTTAATTAAATGTAAAAAAAATGTGCTTACATAATTCAATTATGACATTTTGTAAAATTGTTTGCAGACAAAGTAGATTCTATCATGGCTTTACAGGTTATCTTAGGTAATAAAATGAATGTTTTTATTTTATGTTACAGCATTCTATTTTGTTTTCACAAAAATATCACAATCTGCAAATCATATGACTTGTAAGACATGTATCTTAATTAAGTGGATAAAATATTTCATGATGTTTTCATAAGTTAAATTTTTATAGGTAAAGATAAAATTTCTCATAAAAACTATTTGCATATATGTGTCATGTATTTGACTAAGACAATATTAATTAATTAAGAAAGACCATTCATGACATAGGACAATATTAATTAATTGATTATACCAAATAATTCATTAGTAGGAGTTATAAAAGTAATTCAGAAATCAAAACACAATATGGAAAAGAAAGTATAGCTAAATGTGATTTTCTTCATATTGAATTTAATATTTATTATCTGACCAAAAACATTTTATACAGCAATAAAGTTATTGTTTTGTTAGAAACAAGTAATATATATATATATATATATATATATATATATATATATATATATATATATATATATATATATATATATATATATATATATATATATATATATATATATATATATATATATAATTTTTATATGTGTAATTGATAATGGTGCAAATATGATTATTATTATTGAAGACGAATAAAGCTATTTTTCAGAAGCTTTATGATGATGCTTTTAGTTGTATTTTTATTCTAGACTATTTACATCATGTAATATGCATATTTAATGACTTTAGAAAAAATATAACTTTCTTTAAATATTACAAATACATTCAACTGTAAGTAATAGCATCCAGGTTGGTATATGCACAATATGTTCCTTCTTCTTCAGGTGTTTCTGGTGTGAACAGTGATAGTACTAGCATAGGAATTAAACCTTAACCCTTAGTTTACTAAATATTGAATTTTAAGATAATGCTCTAACTAACTGAGCCATCCTGCCAAAGGCAACAGTCAGTAGAAATTTTATATACTTATATATGAGGTTTTTCCTTATTTCTCCACTTTTTCCTAAGAAAAAAAGTTGATTAGTTGATTCCATACATTGTGTATAGTCACAGTAGCTTCAATTATGATGTTATTAACCATTGTCACATGAACAGCTTCTTTAAATTTTTTTTGTAGCTTTTATTCTCTATTCAATAATTTTGCAATTTCCCCAATTAAAAATATGTTCATTGCCACATACATTGTCTGCTATCTTAGATGCATATGTTTTTTTCATTTAACAGTTTATGTTCTTAAAATAGCTATTCAATGGGGTGACTAGTCTCACCAATGTACATTCATCCACATTCACATAGTACTTTATATATGTAGTTTTTGCTTCTCAGCATTTCAAGTTTAGGTTTTGTAGATGTTATAATTCTTCATAATGTGATATGCCTCTGAAAATCTGTTATGATGTTAAATTGATTGCAGATTTTCCTTAATTTGTTTGCTATTTTTAATAGGTATGAATACACTACTATCCCAATAATTGTTTTTTTTTCTTCTGACCGTTATTTTGTCTATCTAAGGTTTTCTTAATAACAGCTGAAGGATAACAATTTTTCATAAGAGCCTGTTTTATATAAATCTTTTCTCTTTTCAAATTGCAGGTTTCTGAACAATTTTTTTTGCTCTGTCCCATATTGATGATATAACTCATGTTTTATGTTTATGGTGTGATTATATTTATATTCCAAGTATTTTTCTGTGTGTGTGGGTTTTCTGTAAACTGTACATTTGATTTTGTCATGAGGGATTCTTGTCACAGGAACATCTAAGAATGCCATTTTTTGTTCTTGTGCTAATTCTATCGTGAATTTAATTGAAAGGGATATGTTGTTGATGTGTTTCCAGAAAGTTTGTAGCAGTGCTTCACCATGTGGTCATACAACAAATGTATCACGTACATAACAAAGCCAACTTTTAGGTGGATATTGAATAGTCACTATGGCTGTGGTTTTAAGTTCTTCCATGTAAGTATTACTAATCAGAGGTGACAATGGTGAGCCCATAGCCATTCCTTGATTTTGTTGGATGAAATATGTGTTGCATAATTCTTTCACTGACTGTTGTATTTGGCAGGATAACTCATTTAGTTGAAGAATTACCTTAATCTTCAATATTCAAGATTCTAAGGGTCCAAGTCGAACTGTCATTGGTCAGGCTATCAATTGAAGAAAAGAAAAAATAATACCTCTCAAGATGTTGTACATATAATAACCTGTATGCTACTACTAACAGTTGAATGTATTTGAAATATTTAAGTAAAGTTAAAGACATTCAGTACTTATATTAGATGTTGTAAATAGTCTAATACAAAAAGGAGTAAAGCTAGATGCAATTAGATGCGAGCATATTTTATTTTAAATCATTATTTATTAAAGTGTATGTTATATATACAGTCAGTGTACAGTGACAAACATCGGAATCTTATTCAGTTATAAAGCTCATAATAGTGATATATTTATTTTGTTACAAAATAGTGTGATTTGCTTTAATGAGGTTTAAAATTCGTTTAGTAAAATTAGTTTAAATAGTAAATTTTAATATTAATATTTGATTATAATATATCTAACAATCTTTTTTGCATGCTTTGACAATTATATTCAAAAGTTTTAATAACTTAGCTTTGATAAATTGAAGATTAATTGGATATGATTTGTGAATTGTTTTTGAGTAAGCATCAAATAGAAATCTATCATTTATTTTATATATTGTTATGATTGGATACCGAAAATCTAAAGATTATTTAATAGGATGATTTTATTTTATAGTATTTTAAGTTGATGAAAATAGAAAGATATGTTAGGTTAAATGATTTTGTATTTTTATTAATTATTTAGTCTTATTGTAATCGACTTAATTAATAATAGTATATTGATAATAGTAGAATAGAGGTTTGAGTTAGTATTATATTGGATTTTATTGAGTTATATATTTTGTTAGATTTCATTGACATTGTAAACTTGTAGGGCATATTAAGATTATTACTTCATACACCCAGGAATTATTTTTTTTAAATAGAAATAAATATAATATTTGACATTTCGTAGAAGTTTGTATTATTATAACAGTGTGTTGATTCATAGGAAACATTAAAGTGTATTTATGCAATTCTTTATTATTATCTCCATTCTAATGTAAGGGATTTATATAATAGACACGTACTGTTATTTATAAAATAATGATGTTTAGTTTTGCTTTATCGTTAATCTATTGCAAATAATGCTTATAAATTAGGATTATTTGAAGTATTTTTTATTTGTTTCTATCTGTTGTAATTGTTATTGGACTCCATGAAGTTACAACAAAGTTTATCATTGTTTTTTAACTTAAGTGTTAGATGGTTATCCACTCATTGGTATTCATTTTATTATTTTCATTTTATTACAAAAGAAACACAATTCACAGCATTAATAAATTAGGATTCTTCTTCTTTGATTCATATTTTTATTCTGATACAAATGGTGATCAATAATTAGGCTATGACTCAGTATACAATATGACACATAATTTTATTCTGTTATAAATGGGTTCAATTTCAGAGTATATTTTTATTCAGTTACAAATGGTGATCAATGATTGGGCTATATTTTCATTCAGATTATATTAAAGTTTTCATTTCCCATAGTTATTATAGTTATTCAGTTATAAATGACTCCCAAATCAGTGATACATTAATAGAAGAACATACCCTCATTTTTATTATGTTTCAAATGGTGTTGCAATTTGCAAGCATTATTAAACCAGGACCCATATTTATTCAGTTACAATTTATATATATATATATATATATATATATATATATATATATATATATATATATATATATATATATATATATATATATATATATATATATATATATATTAAAACACAATCTAAGGTTTCACTGCTACAAGCAGACTTCTCAAGTGTAAAGAACTACAAAAAAAAAAAAACCACACATTATATATACTATTAAAAACTACCCACAAATCCATTCACTTCCCATCCACCCTTAATATTAAAAGAACTCTTAAATAAGTTAATTGCTTCAGAATAATAAATTTTCAATAATAAAGACTCTTTAATTCTTCTTTTGATTTCATTTCTCTCAAAGAAGACAACCTTAGCTTCATCAAAATCAATAGTGTGGCCCGTATCTTTTTCATGGACATACAAAGCAGAACTAAGATATCTATTAAAATTAACCAACACTGGAACAATTTAATATCAGCAACAATCACCAATCCCAATCTGTTGTCAAGGCAACCTTATTCTAACAATAAAGGTTTTTATTATTTTTTAATGTATTATAATTTGAATAATGTCCTCATGTGATTATAAAAAGAAGACATCTTGATAAAATTCCTATTACAAATGAAAACCGTTTGATGTTTAAAAAATGTTATTTAATTTTTAACTATTTATTATCATTTTTGTTTAGGATTGATTATTCTCTTACATTTTATAATGAAGACAATATTATGGAAAATTTTCAGCTTAATATTTATTTACCATGTCTGTCAAAGTATCTTTTTAATAATTTCATCAATTAATTACAATGTAAGCAAATGAAGGTATTCTATGTTACATCTAGACAAATATACTTAACACGAATATTGTTACGCTTGGGTTTGTCTATTTTAATTGTCGGTTACATAAAGATATCATTGTTACTCCAGTTGCCATATCAAAATCTACATTTGTTTATATTTGTATAATATTTAAAATAAAATATGTAAAAGATTGAAAGTAAAAACAGTACATGAAATAAAAAATTATATTAAGCAAACTATTAAATTAACAATATAGAAACACTAAAAGATTTTGTAAATTAATACCAGTCTCAGTAAATATATTAATTTGATAACTTCAAATTTTGTTTAAAAAATATAACTAAAATAATGCCGGTATTTAAAAAAATAGAATAATTTCACATTAAAATTTCAAATACACAGTTCAATAAACATATATAGAATAAAAATAACAGAAATAAAATTATCAATGAATGAAAGAATAGTTATAATAGTATTACTATTTAATGAAAAAAAATTTATATGCAGTATGAAAGAATAATAGAAAGTAAAATACGGATAGAAGTCGTAAAACTTAATATGAATTTGAAATGTCTTTATATTGACTTAAGAGAAAGGAAATTTATCATTAAAACAAAAAGGAAATTTAAATGTTAAAAATACTTGTGATGGATTTTGCTTTATGTTTTTTTTTATTAGTAGTAGTTTTATTTCCCATGTTACTTTTCTATTTTATTATAAAGTAAATCTCATATTTTTGTGCACATTATTGTTATTGCCATCACTGTTATAATTTTATGTTTTATTTAAAGTTTTAGTCGATTTTAGTACGTAAAATTGAATTATATTATAATTACTGCCTTGCATTTGAATTAGTATTATCACTTCTTTAATCACGTTACACACAAACAAGTAGATAATTCAGTTATAATAGAATGCAAATTATTCCAAGATACGAAAATTATAATTTTGAAAGTGAGTATTATTATTGTGAATAATTAATAGTTAAATTTATAGTAATAGTTTATTATGTACAAACTGAAATTTTATTCACATTTATTTATATTATTTAAAATTTACTACAAAAAAAAAAAAACTTATTGGTTAATATTTCAAACACTGAAATATTTTATTAAAATTTTAGGAATCCTTAATACTTAATAAGTTACTTAAAAAATAATATGTAAGCTCCCTCTACATTCTGAAAAGTATAATATTTCGGTTTTATAATCGCTATATAACATATTTTATAATCAAACTTTTATATATTTATTTATCTTTACTTTCTCTTTTCTAAGATACATAACATAAATTCAATAATGTTTTCTGATAATGCTCATTTACAAACGTATATATAATGATTAGCATTGACTAGAAGTCGTTGTAGTAGTTAGGGATTTCTAAGCAAACTTAATATTTTTTCTTTATAGCTTGGAAATGGATACCTAACTACTCTTAGTAGAAAACTAACAAACAAAAAATAAATACATTTTTATCACATCTAATTTTACTAATTTGGAGAATATTATACATGTGTATAGTTTATTGAAATGAAAGTTGAAAAATCGCAGTCTTACTAGTTGGTTTATTTTAACTAGTTTGCAAAAATACCCCTTTCCCGTATCACTATTAATCAATTAAAAATTATTTACTTTTATCTAATTTATATGAATAATGAATAAATTATAGATATTACACTTATTATGTAATAATAAAAAGTCAGAGCTCATTAGCATGCTCTTAATTTTACATACTTATTATGTAAGTAATACTTTGGATGCGATTTGAAAATTATAATTGCAGTTTGTAATGTTTAATTGACTATTTATTAGTCTGCATTCAGAACAAGTTATATTTACCTGTTTAAGGAGGTTTATTTAAACTTCTTTGTATCAGTAATTTTAATTTCTGTGGTGAAGATGCAATCTTTAGTATCTGTATAAATATATTGGATCATAAATAAAGGTAGGATTCCTCCTTTACTGTTGAAAGGAGGTTGCCTGACAATAGTTTGACTTTGATGATTGTTATTGGTAGTGGGATTGTATAAGTGTTGACTGTTTATATATATATATATATATATATATATATATATATATATATATATATATATGTGTGTGTGTGTGTGTGTGTGTGTGTGTACATATATCTATAAGAATTAATCTATATCTTCTTTCTTTAACTCTTCCATATTTAAAAATGTAAATATGCAAAATAATTTTATACCTTTGTAAATGTGATAATTATTTGAAATTAAGATGGTTCGATTAATAATTTACCAAAGATGTTGCTAATTTAATGTTTTATTCTTTCAAATACTAATAATATATAAGAAATTAGTGGCTACCCTTTATCTAACTGGTAAATTAGCATTGATAGGTGAAAGTGGGCGATATTAATAAGTTTGGTAAAATATCTTTCTTGCTTTGATTTGTGAATTGTTGCTATGGTAGCGCATTCGATTTAGTAGTTTCATGCATAGTATTTTTACTTATATAAACGAGAATAAAAATAACAAAGCAGTATTATCTATTTACAATTAGTAGTCACAAATTAAAACAGTTGAATGTGATTCCATTTTTAACTATCGATATTGAAATTAAGTATTATTTTTAAACTTTTTACATTTATAGCGATATTAAGAGAAATTGTAAATATTTAATTGACTGCAAATTAACAATTATTGAAGAAAAAGATATTTATTTGTACGCGATATTTATTATATACATATAAGACGGCATACTAATAAAAATATAAATACTAAATAATCGCTTTTTAAAAATAAACTTAAAATAATATTCTTTATAATGGATAATTAGGCATGAAGAAATTTACGACAGCATAATTGCTCTATAAGAACGAACTAATTCTTTCGGTGAAATAATCTTCCTTTTAGCATAAACTTAATCTGCAACTACAAATGAAATCAATTATAATAAGAAAAAGTTGAAAAAAATAATTAAGATGAGATATCTAAGTAACCTAAGAAACTATATATATATTATTTAGCCGTCTTATTTTCGATATATATATATATAGCGTTAAGTATTGGGATTATTTTCACACACACATATATATATATATGTATATTAATGTAAAATATACTAATATATATATATATAATAGAATTAATAAGCACTCAATGAACTACTATCTATTTATTCTCTGATAAAAAATAGGATAACCTTTATCAGCTTAAGTATTTCGTTTTGCCTTTTCATATATCAAAAGATTCTTTAACAATAAATAATCAATTTCTTTAATTTCATAATTAAATCAGTGTTCAAATTTAGTTTTATAAAGAATATTTTTAATAAATACTAAATATTATTATAAATGTTTGTTTGATATATATATATATAGACTTACCTTATAATATCTGCAGTTATAATAAAAAAATATTTTAAGGTGTTTAAAAAAGTTATTAAACTATGTTTTTATGTTTACTTTTAATATTTTTATATAAATAAACCTGACATTCTCTCACTAGTCTACGATTTACTTGTTGCCAATGTTATATATATATTAAGAATTTGGCAACATTTTTAAAATAATATTTATTATTTCATAACTAAAAATCGAATATTTTTAAAATTTTTGATTAAATTATTAATAAAACATAATTATTTTTATAATATACCGTCTAATAATAGTCTTTATAATCCTTTTTCCCTCTTGATATTTACTTATATCTGAGTTGAAAGAAGATGAATGATATCGGCAATTAACTTATTATTTGATCTAAATTGTTTATTTTCTTTCGTAATGCGTATAAAATTATATCATACTCCAAACAAATATCCGTATATCTTTAAATTGATAGAACTACATTCTATATATATATGTAGAAATAATATTTTTATATAATTTTTTTTCAAAAAAATATCAATTCCATAATTATTTATATCAGAATGGTATATAAAACTAGAAAACCATTAAGTATTGATATAGTTATTAGATTCTACTCCGATAAAATCTGAATATATATATATATATATAGAGAGAGAGAGAGAGAAAGAAATAAGTAAAAAAAAAATCTTTTAAATGTTATATCGGTTTGTATATATGTGCATTTTTTCTTTTTTCTCTTTTCCTCACTATATCTATAGATAGATAGATTGATATATATATATATATATATATATATAGATAGATAGATAGATAGATAGATAGATAGATAGATAGATAGATAGATAGATAGATAGATAGATAGATAGATAGATAGATAGATAGATAGATAGATAGATAGATAGATAGATAGATAGATGGATAGAAGTGCGAGAGAAATGGCCAATATGTATAAATAAATGGATAGGTAAATAAAAAGAGAAAGGGAAAAAAGAAATAAAAATAATTTGTATAGAATGGCAAGTGATTATACATTGCTTATATGCTACTAAAACTAAAATATACCGATAACAAAAATAAATACCTATATTTTTAAAAATCATGTATTTTACTTTCATTATCTTTATAAGTCAATATTCATAATTTTAATATGTGTGTGTTTTATTGATCTTATGAAATTTGGTCAAAAAAAAACAAAACAATAAAAGTGATTTTTATAAAAAAATCGAAGATGAAGAGATAACCCTGTAAAATTGAGCTAATCACATCGAGAACATGGGCCAATAATGCTGCAGACTCGTTTCAAAGTTTTAAAAAAAATACACTGAAATTCTATGAGACAAACTATATTTTGAACATGTCCCAAAAGGCTTTTTTTTTTATTTTCAAATTATTATTCTATAATTATTATTTTTGATTCATAGGATAGCAGGTGTATATATATATTAATATTGTATTTACGCATATTCTTTATATATATACAGTCAGGAGTTTTCACAAATTATTTAAATGGTTCTGTTTGTTTGTTTTTTTTTTGTTTTTTTCCAAAAACAAATCAAGTAAAACAAAGTAGCGATAAGTATTTGGTCTATCATTAATTTTTTAAACTTTATTAAATAAACTAGATTATTATTATTTATTAAAAAAAATATCAGACATATTTTATATTTTTCCCTAACTCATTATCATTTTTATTTTTTCACATTTTTTTTAAAAAGTAAAATAAAATAATTATTTTAAACTTACTTGATCTATACTCGGCAGGACTTTCTTTCTTCTTTTCCCTTTTTCCCCGTTTTATTTAATATCCGACTCGCCACGACAGTGCAGTCGAATCCAAATGTATTACCTTGTACAATTATTCCAAAGAAAAACTCTCGAAGCTTTATATTACGGAGTTTTCTCTACCACAAACGTCAAATGCGCGGGTTGCCTCCTCCCTTCTCGCTTTGTCACGTTAATTCAGTAGATCTCTGTCACCACGCGGCGTATTCACTCAAATGTTTCCCAAGGTTTTGTATCAGTTTAAATATGAAAATACGATTTAAAGTTAAATCCAGTCAATTTTACAAAGTACGTAAACACTCTTTTGAAACGTTACAAATTTAAATATGTTTTCGTTTTTATAACTGTTTGCGAAAGTCAACTATTGTACAATAATAGATAGAATCTTCGGGACTAACGCTATCTTGTTTTTTTCTTCTTCAATGTGGATAAGTATGCGCGTGTGCAAACTGGTAAAACATACACAAAATTACCTTAGTGCAATAATGAAGTGAATTTCCTTTTAACACCGGCAATATTATTAATAGAAATACATAACTTGAAATTAAAAGAGAATCAGAAAATACTACCTTCCTACTTTTTTTTTAATTAATCTTACTTTTATAGAGTGATCAATTGTTAATAATTATTTTAATTACAATAGTGAGTTTAATAATTATAAAATTATTATATTTAATCTTTCTTAATTTTGAAATAATGTTAATATATTTTGCTTAAATCTAATACATATGAATGTTTACGACAAAAACAAAATACAGCTTACCTTTTACAGAACTGAATATTTATAAAACATTAACACTTTTTTACCTATAAAAGACCTATTTATAGAGTAAAGTTGGATATAATAAATATGCTGAATTTTAAAATGGTAAAGAAAAAATTAAATAGATTTAAAATAAATGACAGAATTACGTAAACCTTTAGTTCTTTAGTTTTAATATGACTACGCAATATAAGTATGCATAGTATATGCAAGCATAAATTGCTATATGTATGTATAATTTTCATTAAGCGTTTTATATATACTTATACGGAGTTGCACACCTGATTAATATATACTAAACCTCTGCCATTATTCTATTGAAAATAAATATATTATAACAGAGGATATACTTCATATTTATTCTATGAGCGTATTTTGTAAATTTAGATTTAAAAAAATCAAGAAAAATTTCACTAAAAGACAAAAGAAAAAAAAAAACTACAATAGATAAATTAAATGAGATTTTGACGTAATACCAATGATTGTAAAAGTGCTAATAATATGAATTTACAACTTCAAAAGTGGCCAAGAAAATTATAAATGAGTGTGATTTTGTGTAATTGCTACAAAAAATATGAGCAACTTCTCAGAATTTTAAAAATTATATTTAATGTACAATCGTACAAAATATACTGAATAAAAACAATCAAATGTTATATATATATATAATTTTCATAGTCCAGAATAGAGATTTAACAAAACATTGGAATTAACTATATAATACTTTTCATTATACTAATATATATATAATTAAAAACCAGTCAACACTTAGACAATCCTTTTAATTATATATATATATATATATATGTGTGTGTGTGTGTCTGTGTTTGTATGTCTGTGTGTGTTTAATAAATTCATTAGAATATAAACAAAACTTTAAAAAAAATGAAAGCTTTTAAAATCATACGATATTAACAATACCATGTTCCAATAAGAATGGCAATGTTTCAGAATTTATATCTTAGTTATTAATGATGAATTAGAAATTAGAATTTATATCTTAACACACACATATATCGCATATATTGCAAGTTATCCATCGTATTTTTAAATTTGCCCCTTTATTTTTTATTATCTTTAAATATTTTTTTATACAAAAAAAAAAAAACATTGTCAAAAATAAAACAATTATTATAAATAACTGAATCTTTTGCATTCACAAATTTAAAAAAAAAATATAAATTTCGATGTGATAAATGATCCAACATTGAAATTTATATTAATAAAATATTAAACTAGAATATAAAAAGTCCATGTTAAATCTATTAAATAAGTTTACACATAAAGAGAAAAAAAGATGTATTGAGGATGGGGTAAAATAATAAATTTCATTATCATGTATAAGTACTAGAACTGGTAAGGTGGGATTATATTAATAGATTTGCTCCCTAATTAAATATTGTATTTTATCTAGATCGAATATGAATGCTTTGGTTAGAAATAAAAATAATATTGATAACATCAGCAAATATGTGCTCTATATTTTGCGGTGTGGAATATAGGCGAAATTATATTCTTGATTTGAATTGCGTATTAAAAAAATTATTGAATACAAATTATTGTACAATAAGTTAAATTACTTTTAAGAATAGATGCAAATGGTGTTTCTACAGCATTTCACAATATTTTGTTTTATATGTGGAAAATGATTTGAGCAAAGTAATATTAAAAAGATATACTTTTAAAATGCCATGAACAATTTATTTATTTTAGGAAATATCTTTACTAACAAAAGAATACATTAGATATAGTTTATTTTTATATAGGAAAAGTTGTATAACATACTTTTTTAAAAATTTATTTATCTGCCATCAAGCAATGTTCCCTAAAGTTCTTTACACTACTGGTCTTAATTTTAAAAAGTTGTATTTCACTGTCTCACACAAAAATGTTCTCTGCTTAATGAAACTGCTTCTATTACTTTCACTGGGAGGTAAATTAGGATTTTTTTAAAAAATAATATTACATTTATTTTAAATTTTCTTACCGTGCTATACATTTTATTATCAAATATATTGTGATTTTTATGAAATTTTGTTTTTTTTAAATATTAACTATAAATTCTTTTAAGATGGAAGCTGTTCTTTATTTATTTATTTATAATTTGATATATTGAAAATTTGAAAGTTAATTTTGCATTTTGTATTATTACATATTAGTGTATCATGTATTTATAAACACCTATACAACATGTCAAAATCAGGCAAAAATGTCAAATTTACACAAAAATGTTACCAAATATCATCTCTGGTCATCTAATACTAAAATATTATAAATTATGAAAATGTGAGTACCATATAAGAGGTTCTTAGTGAGAGAAAAAAATGTTTAAGTTCTTAAGGCAAACTCAGCAATGTCATATATTAAGTAGAGCCTTCATAATTGTCACTATATTTAGATAGAACATGTATTTTTCATTAAAAAATACATAATTTTTTTATATAGATATAGACTGAATGCATCAGGCTACTGATATTTTTTATGTTATAAACCACTTTAGTTTATTTTCCTCTTTATTATAGATATTTTCAAAAAGTTTATCAGACATGTTTCAGAAAATTATTATACATATATGAAAATTCTCTAAATTTTCACTTAGAGTTAGCATTATATATATATATATATATATATATATATATATATATATAATATATATATATATATATATATATATATATATATATATATATATATATATATATAAAACCTAATTGCATCCCTGGTAGAACAAATTTTTAATTTTATATTGTCAAAATATGAAGATATTATATTTAATTCTTATAATTTTGAAGATATTGAAATTTATACTAGATATGTTGATGTTTTTGTTTGTGATTCTAAAGACATTGTTGATGTTCTTTTATATAATATGAATAATTTAAACAATTTAAAATGGACTATTGAGAATGAGAAAAATGGAAAAATAATTTTTTTGGATTTAAAAATATTTAAAAATGCTACTGATTTAAATTATAAATTAATTTTTAAACCTATTGGAGAAAGGATATATTTATTTTAAATCACGTGTTCCAATGATGCATAAAATGGGAAGTCTGAAATCATTTTTGCATCGCAATGATAAATTATGTAAATATAAGAGTGATAAAATTTTAAACATTGACCTCTTTGCTAATGAACTTTTAAAGGATGGTTATGATAAAAACCAAATCTTGCATACCATACATTTATTTAATAATAAGAAAAGTGTTTGCAGTGTTACTTTAGATAATAAAAAATGGACATCTATGCCGTTTATAAATAACATGCAATCTAAATTAATTAAGAAAATATTCAAAGAAAAGTACAAAATTTCATTTTGTGTTTCTCCAAATGTTAATCGATTGATTAATAATTCTAAGAATATAATTCCTAAATTGCAAAGAAGTAATATAATTTATCAAACTTCATGTGGATGTCAGAAATTTTATATCGGTGAATCTAAATGTTCTGTGGAAAAAAAGATTGAAGGAGCATCAATTATTATATAATCGAATTAAAAATAATGTAAATAGTCAATTTAATACATCTTCAGTATTATTTGACCATGAAAAATCTTGAACTTATAAGTTTACATTTAATAGTAATGAAATAAAAATATTAAGGAAAGGAAGAAATCATAAAAAAAGGAAAATTAAAGAGGCAATATTAATTGATAAATATAAAAATGATGTTATTAATAGGCAAGTTGCAAAAACAGCCATCCACAGTTTATGTAAATATACATAATATTAAGTTTAAAAAATTTAAAATTCAGTTAAAGCTGATGAGGATTACCACAAATCGAAAGCACTACAAAAGTATTTAAACTATAATATTATATTTATCGCTATTTTTTATTTATTTTTATATATAATATTTTATAACGGGTACTGTATTTTACACACACACACACACACACACACATATATATATATATATATATATATTGGTGCTACCAAATCCCACTGCAGTCAGAGGAGAGTTATTCATAAACCTTACAATTAATCTCCTTATAACGTTCATTTCTGCCAATGGTTTATGTAATAATTAAAGTTGCTCTTAATTATGTTCAAGTTTATTTTTTAGTTATATATAATCGAAGTTTGAAGGTTTTTGAAAAAAAAAGCCCAGGTGTGAGTAAAATAATATATTTATGGAAATATATTTTCATAAAAAAATGTCTTCAAATATATGGTATTTCTCTCACCTGCAGTAAAAATTCCATCATAATTCAAAATACCTATTTAGTCAACTTCAAACATTATAAACTTACTTAGTTGAAATATTTCTTTGGTTGGAGATAAAAATATATTCTAAAGTTTTTTTTAAATTATGTAAGAAAATATTTTTTTATTCTAATTATCCTTTTTATTATGGCATTGTAAAAAATAGTGTACTAACCACTATGTTATGATGTTATATATATATATATATATATATATATATATATATATATATATATATATATATATATATATATATATACATACATACATACATACATACATACATACATACAAAGAAATCAAGTCATATGTCACATGACTTATTTTAACAATCTTGTATTAAAATGTTATATATAGAGCTTGCCATAGAAGAAATCGTTCTGGTGTTGGGGTTATGTGAGCTCTCTCTACATATATTTAAATTTAATATTTTGAAACGTCAATATATACGTAAATGCAGGCTGAATAAAAACAAGTTTGCTATTATTTTCATTTAGCCTGCATATCTGTATTTGATTGGCTATTGCATGTTAATACACCAAGCCTGTGGATTTAACTTCTATACATAACGGTGATCCCATTTATTAATTAATTTATATATATATGCACACACACCAGGTTGTAATATTAAATTGTAATTTATTCTCAACCACACAAGAAGGTTGCTTTCATATTTTTCAAATTTATAATAATTACCTCTGACAATCCAATGTTTATTTATTTTTATAATTACCCGAGAGATTTTAGAAAAATAAAATAATTAAAGATAAACTATTTGTTTAATTAAAAATATTTTTACCGACAACGTTCAGTTATGGGAAAATCATTTTATATTTTTTGTTACATAAAGAGAGTTACAATATATTAATTTTACGTTTCCCAATTTAAAATGTTAGCAGTACATAATATTTTTTTTTACATCATAATAATGCGTTTAATACATTTTAATGAATAAAAATTATTGAAACAACAGATACATTTTTTTAGAAGCTATTGAACCAGATAAACATATCAATACAATTGTATTCTAATTATACATGGTTGAATATGGACAATATATATAATAACAAAGAATTTTATGTTTATATAATAAAATGAAATTGGGATGGTGGGTCATGACATGTGTTTGCATTCTGTTTAATAATCATATATATATATATATATATATGATTATTAAACAGAATGATAATATAATCATATATACATATACTAATATATATATATATATACTATATATATTGTACCCTTACTTCTCGATATATAATATAGTTTGAAATACGACTAGCTTAATTAAATTATAATGCTCAGTTAAAATTTACATATCTATCTTTAATATACTTTTATATTATTATATTCTAATTAAATTTATTATTAATTATCAAAATCAATATATTTCTATAGTATGTACTAATTAAATAAGTATTTATTAAAATCATGAGACTGTGAAGTAAAGTTACAAAGCAATAAGTAGATTTACATTGAGTCAATATCTCCTAAGACACTGTCTCAATGGCATAAGAATACTATCACCTCCTTACTAACTTACTACTACCTCTATAGCATTCTTATGGCTTTTAAATAAAATAAACTATCTTTAATAATAATGAAATAAATAAATCTTAACTTTTAATTTTTAAAAATATAATTAAATAATCTCAGGTTCTTCTAATTATCTTAAAGTAATGATAACTCATGTAAATAAGTATGATATGGGATTTTATATCAAACCTAAATATACCTAACTTATTTTAATATTTATGATACCAATCTTAGAGTATAATCTAATCTTATCTATTTCTAATATATCATCAATCATTAAATAAATAATCATATGTATATCTTTTATTTTCATATAGCATCTTAATTTTGGAATAGATCAAAATCTTATAATTCAATAATCTGTGGCAATAAATAATATTGTACTCTTATATTATGCATTATAATTACTCTATGACCATTGTAATATGATGTAATAATGCCAATCAATTCTCATAAATGATAATCAGGAAAATATTGTATTTATTTCTAAAATAATATTAATAAATTCACATTGTGCAAATATTATGTTTCTTCAAATTATCTGATGTCAAATGCTGTGGTACAAAATAATGAACCCGACACACTTTTAAAACAAATTAAACAAATTTATTTACATTAACTTTGATTAAGAATTTATTTACAATATTTACAATTCAAATTAGGAAAACAAAAAAAAATAAAAATAAGAAAATAATAATACAATGTGTTTACACTGTTATTAACTCATACTCCTAATAAGTAATTATACATCCTTTAAAATGCTGTATTAATAACATTGAAGTATATTTTCAAAACTTAGACTTTAAATAAATATCAGTGAACCTCAATTATTACACAGAAAAATTTATGTAAATAATATTTATGTAGCATATGTAAACAATTAAACTTTATTAATTAAATTGCTACATCACCTAAATATTACTGTTACTTATTTCACTATGTACTAGTATGTGTTCACTCTACTATTAGTATTACTCTAATAGCATAATATAAAGCTAATGTATCCTTGTAATGTAATAACAAAGAATTGATTATAATTTTATATTTCACTTATTGCAATTTATGTTATATGTTTTATCAAATATGCATTACATATATGTACTGTTAAAATAATTTTTAAATTATTCATTAATTTCAAATTCATAAAGTATTATATTAGATAAATTCTATGATTCTTTTCTATGTAAAATTATTACTTTACTTTATGTGTTATTCTACTCCTTCTTAATAAACTTTTATCTACAAAACATCCTCTAAAACTTATCTAAAATTCCAGGAAAACAATCATCAATTTAAATAAATACTAATTATCCATACTATTGATACTTCATCATTTATATTCAGGAAATCTCCAACTCAAATATAAACTTCTACATAAAACTTAGCTTAAATTATCCAATGAAATAAAAATAAAAATATAGACTTTTAACTCTCTTCCTAATTTGCAATATAAAATAATTACTTATAAACAATAAATATAATTCTAATACTATAACATAAAAACAATATCAAAATTTATTAACGAAAGAATCATATAATTATTTCTAAGCTTTTTATGTAATGTTGCATCGTATTTATTTCATAAATTCAAATTATGCATATTTAAATAAAACTGTCACTGCCAATATAATGTGTGTGTATTTTTAAAATAATCATACATTCATTCAAAATAACATATCATTCGGTTGATCTAAAGAAAACATATTAAATACATTAAAATTATTATTATTATACAATTTTTACCATCAATAATGATTTAATGTACAGTCCATCTTCCAATATTCTTCGGAATTACAGCTTCATAAAATAATTCACATTTATACTTAGGATCATTCTTTAACATATTACGTTTTATATTAATTATAAAATAAACTTATGCAATTAATTATTATATTATTTTTAGTTACTATTTTAAGAAATGTACCTATCTTATTTTTAATAGATTAATAATATTTAAATTTTATATTAAATAAATAAACAGAATTTATATTATGTAATTCCAGCGATGTTTTCTTTTAACCATAATAGTTCTTAAAATCCTAGGTACACATTTACTAGAACACCATTTCCTGTTTCCGGTCCATCACATGTTTTTTAAAAAGTTTATGAAAAATGATAACGTTCTTTTAAAACAAAATAAAAGTTAATTCCTCCATAAGAAATAAAATAAAATTAAAAATAGTTTATAGGCTCCGGATCTAGTTCTTTTAAGAATATTATTTAAAAGTTATTATCTTAGCTTAGTCTTTAGTTTTATGAAAAATTATCATTTAATTACTTTTAAATTAACTGGGACGTCCACTTATTACTTGCACATTTCTTAATAAAATATCCAGGTAAGAATAAGTTTCTTTATTTATAAACGACCTGCGTTTAAATTATTTTAATATAATAATTTTATTATATTAAGATTTTTAGCTAATTATATTTCAATTTACTTGCTTTTAAAATTATCAACATTCAGTCTTTTAAAACATAAAGACTTAACAAGGCAAGTATTTATAAAACTACTTTCATTTTTAATATCTTTACTTAAGATATATTTTTAAATTTATAGCTTGCAAAAATACTTTCTTTACACAAAAGTATTTATTCTTTAAAATATCTATTTTCTAATAGGCAATAGTAATTAGCTTTTAAAATTATATACTATCCAAAATACTACTTTTCTCCATCTTGTAAATTTCCGAACTAATCCAGCGTTTGTCATATTTCTAGGGTAAAGTTTCCGATATATTTTCATTATATATGATGTTCTGATGACCATTTGCTTGCAAATTGAGCTTCAATTTAGAGAAGACCGATAGGGAAAAAATTAAATTAACACTGCATGTCTATTATTTAAAACTTTTAGAGATTATTTATAACGACACTCTTGTAATTTTTAAAAAATGATTTTAGAGCGTCTATAAATTTACTTAGCTATTTTTTTAATAGCACAATTAACTTGATAATTCAATCACGAAGTCCCCTCCTAACAATTGAACTGAGCTTTTATACCGGAAGAAACTTCCCATTTGATTGGTAGATTAAACAATCAACTTTGCTGGCTTATTTACATATTTACCAACAACACAAAATTAAAAATAAATAATGACTTATTTAATATTTAATATTTATTACATTATTACATTTTTAAAATAATTCTTATCGTTTATTTAAATCCATTAAACACTTTTAAAAAAATATATTATTTCACTTGATTTTAATTTTAACTTTTATAAGATTATTTTTAAATAAACTAAATATTTTTTATACGTCATATTTTTAAAACAATATTTTAAAATCAGATTTAATATTCTACATTGATTTATCTTTATTTTATCTCGTGATAACTCACGTATTATTTATAAATTTATAACATGATTTTTTTAAAATAGTTTTGCAACTTTATTAGATAACTTCCAAGCATGTGTGTGTATAACATCTGTTCTTTATAACACAAGAAACGCTTACCATCGTCTAAAAATAAACTAACAATTGCATTTTTTAAAATAAATATTTTTTAAATAAATAAGATATTATAATAGATTTTAAAATAATTATTCGATATTATTAAAATCAAATATCAATCTTCTATTTAAGTACTTACAATAATTCAAATATTTATATTCTCTTATAATATTATTTTATCAACAATAAACATATGCATTTAATTTTACTTGACTTTTAAGTACTTTAGTTTTAAATATTTATTAATTAAATATATTCATGCAGTATTGATTATAGCCATTTTTCCAACTATATATTATAATCATCATCATTTTAAAATGTCTCTCTCAATATCAGCACAATTTTACATATCAAATACTCATAGATTGCTTTCATTAAATCTTTTGAAATATTACCATAAGCAAAATCAACATCACATATTTAAATATATCTTAAATTTAAAATTTTTAATAGATTAGCACAAAATTAAATGGTGACCCATACAAAAGGGCACAATATATATATATATATATATATATTGTGCCCTTTTATATCGTATATATATATATAACTGGAGAATATATATATATATATATATATATATATATTCTCCAGTTAATGTTTCATCTACGTCAAATAGAATCTACATTTATTGAGTTTCCAAACATTTAATAATCAGTTCATTATATTAAGGAAAACAAGAATAATAAAATGTGATAAATTCAATTATTTTATTTTTATCTGAAGTCAAAATTTAAAGAACAAAAATGAATTAACCTTAAACATATTTTTTATGCATTAGAATCATCTAATTATATAAATAATATATTACATGATTCACTAATAATAAAACAAATAAAGGTAAAATCTCTCACAATTTATTGTGATATATATTGTATTTAATTTAGGAATAAATACTCTCAACCAAGAATTATGTATTGATATAATTTCCAAACAACCATAAAAAAATAATAAAATTAACTTATTGAGAAAATTTCAGTGCAAAAATTGAAGTCTGAAATGAAAAATAAATTTTGTGAAAGAAATTATAAATATAAAAAAATTAAAAGAACAAATATTACTCCGAATAAGTAGAATATAATTAGATTTTGTAGAATTTTTTATACCAAAAAATTAATTAATGTTCAAAATGAATTTTAGTTTATTTATTAAATATTGAAAATAATTTTAGATATGTAACACTTATAAAAGATTAATATTAGTAGATTCTTAATGAAATATGATGTCATTTTTTTTAAAAAAATGTATGAATATGTATCAGAATCATCATCACCAGCCTTAGCCATTCACAAATAAGTAGTCATTTCATCTACAAGGGAAAAAATAACAAATAATAAGACAACTACTATTATTATTACTACTATTTGCTATTACTTATACTATGACTACTACTACTACTACTACTACTACTACTATTACTACTACTACTACTACTACTATTGATAATAATAATAATAATAATAATAATAATAATAATAATAATAATAATAATAATAAAAATAGTAGTAGTAGTAGTAGTAGTAGTAGTAGTAGTAGTAGTAGTAGTAATAGTAATTGTAGTAGTATATAATATTCAATTGACTAAACACTTTACTACTTTTACAATGCTTTATTATCCACCCTTTCCTGTAGTTAACAGTTTCGATTGTCCAAGCAGTCTTCTTCAGAACTACAACATAATACAAACATATAAATATAAATATGCACGAAGAATCGTAACTGTTAACTGAAGGAAAAGGTGGATAATAAAAGATTGTAAAAGTAGTAAAGTGTTTGGTCAATTGAATATTATATGATATACATTGGGCAATGCAAAAGAAAACAGTGGTTATTATATTTCTTAAAAAAAATAGTATTAGGAGCAGCAGTAGTTTATTAGAAATGGATTTCGTAGTGAACAAATAAATGTGCTAACTAACAATGCATTCACATAAAAATATCCTGAAACATTGTCCTATGTAAAGCAATTGCCCCAAGCCAAGAGTTAAAGTAAAACTGTTAAACTGACTGCATTTAAAATATGTTATCCAAAGAATCTGTTTTAATGCCATTCTAGATATAATATAAAGAAAAAAAAGTAATGCAGTTTATAATAAAGTCCTCCACTGGTAGGCTGTGTGTAGTGATATAATATTCTAATGGATTTTTTGATGGAAGTATTTAATGTATATAGTTATCCATTTATAATTACTTAATTAGAGAGCACACAATCTAAATCTGTAATTAATAAAAACCAATTGCTCAAGGCTTAAACTGCCAGGGTGATTGCATTCAAAAAGAAGGATCCCAATTTAAACAACTTGGCACTGCAGTTTATTCCTTTTGAAAGCAATAAGCCTAACATTTTCACTTTAACTCTTGGCCTGAAGGAGTAGGCTTTCATTAGCAAAGATTCTATGTTGAGTGTTTTTCAATTGAGTATTTATTAATGATAACTCTACAATTCAAATATTTCTATCTAATACATCCATTAAATTATATCACAATAGGTAGTGGCCACATTGTGGCACCAAAATTATGACCTAACCAACTGACTGATCACTAACTACATCATTAAAACAGGCAAAACTCTCTATATGTATTGCCACTCAGTGCAAGCTAGAGTAATCAATAGATGCCAGAGGGCTCGTGCATAAAATCCCCATCTAGTGCCTACTCATCCAATATTCCCAGACTAGATGGGGATTTTATACACAAGCCTTTGTGCATCCATTGATTACTCTGGCTTGCACTGAGTGGTTATATGTATAGAGAGTTTTGCCTGTTTTTAATAACAGTTATGAGCAAACATAAGGAATTGTGATCATGTGATCTTTATTAGCTACAACATGTCAAATGGCAAAACCATCTAAAGATATTTTATGAAAAATATATATATTTTTTTCTATCTCAAATTCAAATCATATCATCACTACAAAAGAATATACCATAAGTCATTTTGTATTTTTATGCCATTATTTTAAACAAGAATCCTAACTAAATAAATAGGGATACTTTATTTCAATAACATTTATCCAACAACATGAGTTAATATTAGGGATACAATGAGGAAAAAAGGGATACTCAAAGATCACACTAACATTTGTTATAGTTAAAATAAAGATAAAATATAATAAAAATAATCTTAAAACATTAAAATAACTTTAATTCTACATAACAAGAACTTTAATGAAATTACTTTTATGTACTATGTATGTTTATAACTCAAATGTTATTATGCTCATATGATTTGGATTTTCTGTTTATGCCGGTAATAATGACAAAGACAAAATCAGAAATTTTGAATAAAATCAACATTTTATTAATAATACCAAATATAATAATTATAAATATCTTTTGAATTTATATATTCAAAATAATAATAATATTTTAATAATCAATGTAAATTGTTAAAGAAAATATCTCTTACCTGTAAGGAAATAAAGTTCTCACTTTATTTCAAAACCTGAATATCATTCTAATTATTTCAATAGTATAAGAAACTTTCATTCATGTTTTGTAACAAACTATATAGCCTATTAAAGAATAACTTGAAATTTGAAAGGATGCATAATTTTCTAAGCCTATACAAAATAACTAATTAAGTGTAAATAAACACAGTTTTATCAAATTCTTAGCACATCTAATATTCAGATATGAATACACTATTACCATTTCAAACATTATTATGATAATACCAAGAGCAAATAAAGATAGAGGTCATAGCACACATGCCTTCAACATCTTATCAATAATACCAATAATTTGGATCAGCAAAATGATGGGGTAATTAAATGTCTACATTCATCTACAAATGCAAAGTTAGCATTAGCATCATATCACTAATTTAAAAGAAATATGATGAGAATAAACCATCATAAACATTGACCAACACAATATTTAAAACATTTATGATGAACTGTATTCAAAAGGCATACTTCAAAATAACATATGAATACAGTTACAAATACATGCTATTTATGACATAATAATAACACTATAAACACAATCTGAAAAAATCATAAACACATCATATTAACAATAAAATAATTGGGCATATTTATTAAAGATCAATAATTTATAAAAAGTAATATAGCATCAACAAATACATTTATTCATACTATTTATTAAACAATCCTATTGGAAATATTCATATTATTTTTGCTGATATAATAACACAAATTTGTTTTGACAACTCCAATACCAATACATGTTACACATAAATAATAAATGTCACTAGCAAAAAAAATTATAAGTATAAGATATACTTGTAGATAAATGAATATCTAAAACATAAAATATTTTATACCATTTCTAGACAGTTTATAAGTTCTTAAGTCACTTGTTTTAAAACACATTTAAAACATTCTAGTTTACATAAAAATTTCATTCAATTCCAGAATATTTTATTTCAAATATCCTTAATGTTTAAAGTCACAATTGAATAAGCAATTCTCCAAACATATGAGGCAAACAAATAGGCACTAATACAAAACAAAAGCGGTATGAAATTTAGAGTAGATTATTTATTTAAATAGCACAGCAGATAAAATGTTCCAATGCAATAAATTATATATAAGTAAATATATTTCGCTCTGAAATAAATTTGAAATAAGAATTGATTTTTCATATTCTCCTTTTTTAACAAGATGAAATTCCTTGGACTGTGTTAATTCATACTTTTAAAATTTATGAAAACATATCACTGTCAAAATAATTTATTCTAAATATTAGGCAAATATATTTCTCGGATAACCATAATTAAAAATTCACAGCTACTGCATTGGCTTATTTAAATATTTCTCAAGTCATCATATACTTCAAATTATTGTTAGAGCCAAAAACATTAGCATGATGAAGAATATAGTTGTGACTAATATTATAACAACATATCAAGATAAGGCTTATGTTTAGTTGCAGGATTAAGACTTAATAAATTATTCATTCAATTAAACATAATTTTTGTATCAAGAATATCAGCAATAATGATCATTTTAAATTCAAGCATAAGTAAGACAATAAATTGATAGTTGATATAATTCAAAATAATGCAATTTTTACATACATACTTCCAACATTAACAAATCTATGTTATAGTTTGAGGGTTCTTTCCTTTAAAAGAGCAAATGGTTACAGTTTTCTCATTGTGTATACTTAGCAGTGTAGCCATTTGTAGAATCCCCTCAACAGACAATTTTAGCCTTCTATTATTTTAAGAGATATGATAGATTAATTGACAAATTAACAAGCCACCCTTAATTAGCTAGTTCATTAAGTAGGTAGAAAAATAATTAAAGTAAATGGATTAAATTTTCAACACATGGTAAGCTGTATTTCTAAGACAAAACATGTGATATTAAAAAAATATATGATCAACAGATTTGAAGCATTATTAATTGATAAGATTAATGTGTTCTTAATTAGTTGTCATGACAAATATTCTAATAATATATTTTCTTAACAATTGTCTGGATTTTTAGACATAACAAATTAATATTACATCTAAAATACCATTTATTATTTAGCAAAAATATTAAATATTAATATAATAATACATTTTATTTATTTTTTTAAGATCAAAAAATTTAATATAATTTTTTTAAGATAATAAAATTTTAAAAATATTACAGCTTACATGTTAAATCTTTTAAACAAGAAATTTTAATTGTAATCAATTTGTTTTAAACTACTCACAATCAAAATAATTATTACACACATACTTGTAAGATTAAAAATGTTATTTAGAAATGTTTAAATAAACTGTCATTCATTATTTGTATTATAAAATACTATGGAAATATTATAAAATTATTTAAAATGTTTTAATTCAATTTAATTACTTTATTTTTATAAAACTACATCTGATGTATAATATCTTGTAGTATAATTTTTATTACACTGCTCTCCTGCAAGGTAAGGAATGTTTTCTATTCACTTTTAACACCTTATGGAGAGATATAATTATAAACATATGATCAAAAATGTGAAAAAGATATATGGCCACAAATATTCACATTTTATACAGAACTAGCTTTCATCAGTTAGCCGAAACAACAATCTTTTACATATATCGTTATCACCGCTCAGTATGTATAGATAGCAAAGTAGTACAGTTTAATTGATAACTGTTAAACATGCAGCCCTCATAATTTTAACATAAATTACTTATTGAAAGTATTTTAATAGTTTTTATTAGTCACTCATTAGACTAGAGACTATCCCATAATAAATAATATTTCTGTAGAGTGATTTTCATTACACTGCTCTCAAGCAAGTGAGAGAATGTTTTCTATCAATTTTTAACACCTTGTGGAGCGTTGTAATAATAAACATATGTTTATAGATATGTTAACTATACCTATAATCTTCAAGCTACACATTTCATTCTAAACCAGCACACATCAATTAGCACAAATCACAATCTGTCACACACATCTTTATTATTGTTTAGTATACATAGATAGCAAAGTACTACAGCTTAATAACTGTAGTACTTTGATATTTATGTATACTGAATAATGTTAATGATATATGTAAAAAGAGATTGTGGTCTCGGTGAACTGATTAGCCAGGTTCAACACAAAATGTACATCTTGTAGAACATAGATCTGTTTCTTATGACTTACATACCTCCACAATGTATTACAAATTAATAGAAAACATTGATTATTTTATTTTAATATTACAAATTTACATTCAAAAATGGATCTTAAGTGACATAATTTTTTAAAGAATATTTAAATTACAAAAATTAAATAATGTTTTTATTTTATTAAAACAATAAAATGCTTAAAAGTTCTTTAGAGAATGAAGAAAAATGGTAGTTGTATTTGATCTCTGTAGAAAAAAGAAATTTAAATATACCATTGATAACATATGTTCAGGATATTAAGTTTCTTTTATTTATGCTACAGTCAGTTGAGATTTATCTTCCTAGGATTTATTAATAGTATTAATTTGTATATATTATATTTTATTATAATGACTACCATATATATCTTTGTATTGTGGCATATGTTAAAAATCCACTGAGTATAGATTTGTCAAATATTAGCTATTGAGATATGTTTTAGCTTGTGCTTTATGCAATGTTCTATTTCTCTATTTCTTTCTATAGTTGCATGCAGAGCTTGATTACATAGTATAATTGCCTAATATGTTGTTTGATTATATGGGTATAATCACCAAATTAAAGTGGCCTGATTACATATTATAATCATTTAACTAAAGATGCATTGTTACATAATATATTTACCCAACTAACATTGCTATTGATTGGTTATAAGATCCAGATATTGTTTGATAATTGATGGAATTTGGTATGTTTACCAGATTAATTAGTAGTTGTATGCATAGTCATTTTGCTGTTATCAGTAATAACTATTGTGATAATCAAATATTTATGCCACAATCAAAACACTAAATCGAATACAGTGATTTATATATTTTGTAATGAAAATAGATCGTTTGATTAATTATGCTGTGATCTCATTATATTTATGCAATTTGTTTAATATAAATATAATTTCTTATTACTATTAATTTATATTTTAAATTGTTTTTTATGCATAAAGTGACTTGTGCTCTTAATCAATATTATATATAGAAATGATAATAGTCAATTTTATAAGTAAAATATTTTAAGATTCCTATGGATGATAATGTGAAAATATCTTATAAAAGATTTTAGTATTTAGAATATTTAAATTTGTTAATCCATGAAGAGGTTGTTGTGATGCTTTTGATTACATTGGTAGTTGAAATTTGTATTTTATGCCTGATGCATTTGGATAGATGGATGAATTTTGATAACAATGCATTGATAATTTAAGAGATTATTATAATATTATTAGTATGGTGATTTAAAAAAAAACATTTATTTGTAATTTAGAGAAAACTGATGATTAATTGAGCAAAATAGTTCATTGAATAAATGGTCCATATGCAATGTCTCCCATATCTATTTAAGTGTCAAACTGAAGTGAATAAAATATGATAATGAACATTAGGCATCTTAAAAGGAAGTTTGTAAATCTCTAGAAAAAGAGATGATAATTAAATAAATATGTAATCTGTCTAATAAATCAATTCATTGAATATCAAAAAAAGTTCATGGAATCTTTAAGAAAATTGTACTTAATAATAAAAGAATCTCAAAAGAAACAGTGAATTGAATTAAAAACAATACAAGTAAATACAACTTTGAAAGTGATGGAACTCAAATCAGAGATTTAAAAAAAACATAGAAAGGAAATTACCAAATTAAAAAAAAATGTCATAGAGTCTTCAGAAACTCCAGTTATAAAAATAAAAGATTTTCAAAAAGAGGAAATAAATCCTTAAATTGTAGTAGAAATTGACCTAGAAAAAAAAATCAGTTAGTTCAGAAGTCTCAAAAAATGTAATCAAAAGAAGTTGAGATAGTTTTGGAGAGAAAAACATTACACTCAATAAATCTTCAAATTGAGATAGGGTCTAGCATAGAAAATAGTTTTGTTACTTTAGACGAATTCTGAAGCAGTAAAAAAGAGTGATTGAAGACATTAAAGTCCTAAATATAGATACTCCAATAAGAGAGGTAAAAGAATATCAAAAAGAGATAAATGAACATCATACTAAAATAAAAATCACTTTATAAGATAAATCAGTCAATTTAGAAAAATCTCAAGAGAATCAGTTAGTAAGTTTAGAAAAAGTACCAGAACATAAACTTTAAGATTTACTAGATTCACATATTGAACATGTCAAAACTTTAATATAAAAGTGCATAATTGTTGAGAAAAGAATTGACTCATTTGTGAAAAAAATTGACAGACATATATAATCTTTATAAAAGTATGATAAGTCTTTAGAATGTATAATGATAAAAAGTGAAAAATGTCTGAAAAAGCAACCAACATCTCAAGTTGGAGAAGGAAAGTCTTTAGACATTCCTGTTATGAAAATAAAAACTCTCATAAAGAATTATAACAAGTTGAAGATGTTAAAGTTTTAGATGAAGAATGTAAAATAGAATCTCAACTTCTTGAGAAAAATGTATCACTAGATGTAAAAAAGGAACATAACATAGACACTTAAAGTTTGGTAAAAATTATTTTGTTTTTATATTATCAAATTGGTCTGAATAAAATATTCACCATTCCTCAAATTAATTGCAAAATAAAAAATATTTGTAGAAAAAATATTATATTTATTTCATTTAATGTTGATAGGAAATTATTACTGCTTTCAAAAATTGTAAAATGAATGCTATTACAAATAAATCTATTGTATTTAATCAGTGTCAGGTTAATGAGAAACCCATTGGCAAATGAAAAATAAATTAAAATCAATGTTGAAGTAATTTATATTATTTGATTCAGTAGAAAATTGTTGAGAAGTAAGAAAATTCATTCCAATGAAACCTATTTTATATGTTTTATTTGATATTGATAGAAAATTATTAACTATCAGAAGGATAAATTGTAAAATGAAGGCATGATTGCTCACTTGGTTAGAACATTATCCTAAAATTTAGTATTCAAGAATCTAAGGGTCCAGGTTTGATTCCCAAGCTAGCACTGTCATTAGTCAGACTAGTAACACCTGAAAAAGAAGGAACATTGTGCATATAATACCTTGTTTGATGTGCTATTAGTAACAGTTAAATATATTTGTAATATTTAAATAAAGTTAAATTTTTCTAAAGACATAAAATACTCTATATGGAAGTAGTCAATGTCTAATCACATTGAGCTTCATGCTTCACCATCTATACTAACCTTCTGCCAGGCCTGCAATTCAGACCTCACCATAGATATATGTCAGTGCCCCACATACTTTATTATAAAAAGTAAAGAAAAGCTAAAAAAAGATTAAACGAAAACCAAAATGGTAGTGTGCATGATATATATATATATATTGTGCCCTTTTGTATGGGTCTCCATAAATTGTTATATCAATTTGTTAAAAATTTTAAATTTAAGATATATTATAGCTATATGATGTTGATTTTATTTCTAATAATCTTTCAAAAGTTTAATCAAAGTAAACTATGAATATTTGATATGTGAAATTGTGCTAATATTTGGGAGAGACGTTTCAATAAAAAAATGATAATATTATATGGTTGGGAAAACTGGCCATGATTGATACTGCATTAATAAGTTTTGTAAATAAATGTTTAAAGCTAAAAGTTTAAAAAAAAGACAAGTTTAAATTAAATGCATATATATTTATTATTGATAAAGATTAATATTTAGTAAGTGAATGTAGGTATTTTGTTATTGATAATATATAATAGAAGATTAGTATTTGATTTTATAATATAAAATTATTATATTAAAGTTGTTATAATATATTATTTGTTTTAAAAAATATTTATTTTCTAAAATTGAATTGTTAGTTTATTTTTAGATAATTACAAGCGTTTATATCTGTGTTGTAAATCAGGTGACAGATAGACATATGTACACATATGCTTGTAAGTTTTTCTAGTAAAGTTGCAAAACTGTTTTAAAATTCTATTATAAAATTTATAAATATTATATTGGCTATCACGAGATAAAAATAAAAATAATTAGCGTGAAATATTAAATCTGATTTTTAAAATACTGTTTAAAAAATATAATGAATAAAAATAGACTTAGTTTGTTTAGAAAAATAGTCTTATAAAAGTTAAAAGTGAAATAAAGTAAAACATATCTTTTTAAAAAATGTTTAATGGATTTAAATAAATGATAAAAATTAATTTAAGAATTAAGTAATGTAATAAATAATAAATATTAAATAAGTCAATATTTATTTTTAATTTTGTATTGTTGGTAAGATATGTAAATAGGCTAGCAAGGTGATTGTTTAATTTACCAATCAAGTGGGTAATTTCTTCCGGTATAAAAACCGAGGTTCAATTGTTCAGAGGGTGATTGGAATTTTTTTAAGTGAAGTGTGCTATTAAATATAGCTAAGTAAAAAAATTATAGATGCTCTCGTAATAGTTTCTTAATTTATAAGAGTGTAGTTCTAAATAATTTTATAAAAGTTTACCGTTTAATATGCAGTGCTAATTTATTTATAGTTCCCTATTGATCGTCTCTATTAAAGCTCAATTTTACTATCAAATAATCATGAAAATATCGTATATCGATAAAATGTGTTGGAAACCTTATATTAAAAATATAGTGAATGCTGGATTAACTAGAAGAATTACTAGTTGGATAAAAATAATATATTGGACATTATATGAATTTAAAAGTTGATTATAATTGATTTCTTATAAACAAATATGTTAAAGAAAGATAAATACTTCTTTATGAAGAAAGTATTTTTAAATTACATATTTTAATATATCTTTTGGTAAAGATATGGAAGATAATAATAATTGCAGAAATACTTGCCTTATTAAGTCTTTGTTGTTTAAAAGACTAAATTTCGATAATTTTAAAAGGCAGATAAATCGGAAAATTAATTGATAAGTAAATACCTATAAAAAAAAAAAAAAAACGTTATAATATTTAAATTCTATATGCTGGTTATATAGAAAATTTTAAAAAATGTTTTGCTGAATATTTAAAGAAATACGCACAGAAGTATACAAGGATATCCAAGTCAATTTTTATAAAAAACTTAAATTAAACATTTAACTATTGATTAATCCTAGGAAGATAATAACTTTTAAATAAATCCGGATCCTATAAACTGTTTTAATTATTATTTTGTTTCTTTATGGTGGAACTTATTTTATCTTATTTTTTTAAAAAAAAAAAACGTTTTCCATTTATTTCATAAAAACTGTTTAAACACGTGATGTACCGGAAAAAGGAAGTGGTGTTGGTAAAATGTTGTGCCTAGGAAAAAAGAACAATTGTGGGTGGAAAGAAGACACCATTGGATTTTTATGTAACATATTTTGTTTTCTTAACTAACATAGATATTTAATTATTTATTGATCTATTAGAGATAAGAGAGGTACATTTTAAAAGTAACTACATATTAATATAACACTTAATTTCCTAAAGTTTATTTTTTTATATAATTTTACAACACGTAATATTTTAAGAATAATTGTTGAGTATAAATGTGATATTATTTTGTAAAACTATAATCCTGGAGGACATCGTTTGGCTGATAATAAATTGGAGTATCATTTATGGTAATAATTATATAATATTAATAATTTAATGTATTTTGCTTTGTTTTCTTTAGATAAACCAAATATTATTGATTGTTGAGTGAATGTATAAATATTTAAAGAACATACAAGCATAATATTATCAATAATAGTTTTATTTTAATATGCATACTTTATTTTATAATATAAATTTATTACAACGTAATAAGAGTTATCCAGAAATAATTATATGATTCTTTCGTGAATAAACTTTAATATTTCTATTATAATATTAGGAATTTGATTTATTATATTAGTATGAGTCATTTATATTTATTTTCAAGTTAGTAAGAAGTAGAAAAAAAAATATATCTATATATATTTTTTTTTTTATTAGACAAGTTAAATTAATTTTATATAGAAAGTTATATTTTGTTTGAAGGGTTTATCAGATATAGATGATGAGATATAATAGAGTTTGGATAGTCATTTTTTTAAAAAAATTGGTAAGCTGATACTGAAGTTAAATAAGATTAGAATGATATTTGAAGATAGGGTTTTATTAAGAGGGAATAGGAATAACAAGTAGAGAAGAATAATAATTTAAATGGAAAAGAATCATAGAATTTTATTTTAATATAATAACTTTATAAAAATTGGTAATTTATAAATAAAAATTTTCGTCTTTACAAAATTGTTGAATAATTTTAAAAATATTATTTTAAGAAAAGAACATATATGTATTGCATATTTTGGTAAGACATATATTATGAAATTACATCAGAATGAAGTAAATAATTATGTAATCAATAAAAGTCATATAATGTTACAAAGTTATATCAATCTATACATTAGTTGATATTTAGTTAATGCTAATAATAAATGTAATACATAATAGTTACATTATAATAGAAATAGCTATAATACTTAAATGGAGTAGCATTTTAATTATTAAAGTTTGTTTATTTTACATGTGCTACATAAGTGATATTTCACATAAAAGCATTAGTGATTATAAATGATATCTAGTAAAATATAAGTTCATAGACTCAATTACATGTTACTAATAAAACATTTAAGAAATGTATGGATTATTTATTTTGGATTATAGAAATAACAACAATGTAAGAATCTTGTATTATTATTATTTTTCTTATTTTTATTTTCTTGATTTTCCACTTATAATGTAAATAATGTATATAAGTTGTTTATTAAAGTTGATGTAAATAAATTTGTTTAAGTTGTTTTAAAAGTGTGTCGAATTCATTATTTTGCACCACAGCATTTGACAACAGATAATTTGAATAAAACATAATATTTGCACAATATGAATTAAATTATTATTATTATTTTTAAAAAAAGAAATACAGTATTTTCTTAAGATAATTTATAGAAATTCATTGACATTAACATATTATGTTATAATGGTCACAAAAATAATTATAATGCACAATATAAGAGTATAATATTATTTATTGCCACATATTATTAAATTATAAGATTTTATTATATTCTTAATTTAGATACTATATGAAGATAAAAGACATGTAGATGATTTACTTGTTTTCTTAATGATTAGTAGTATAATAAAATAGATGAGGTTAACTTATACACTGGAGATTGTTATTTAGTTATTTATTATTATTATAGGTTAGGTGTAGTTAGGTCTGATATTAAATCCCTTATCATGCCTATCTGCAAGAAGTATTATTACTTTAAGATAATTAAAAGAACCTGAGATTATTTAGTTATATTTCTTTGATAAAAGATTGAGATTTATTTATTACTATTATTGAAGTTAGTTAATTTTTTATAAAAGACATAGGAATGCTATAGATGTATTAGTGAGATAATAAAGAGGTAATAGTATTCTTATGCCATTGAGATAATGTCTTAGAAGACATAGGCTCAATGTAAATTCATATTACCACTTGTAACTTCACTTCATAGTCTCATGATTTAATAAATACTTATTTAGTTAGTGCATGATATTGAACTATATTAATTTTCTGTTAGTTGTACTAAATCTGATAAGATATAGTATTATAAAAATATATTAATAATAGTTATACATATTTTAGTCGAGCATAACAATTTAATTGAGCTAGTCATATTTTAAGTTATATTATATTTCTGGAAGTGAGGGTACAATATATATATATATATATATATATATATATATATATATATATATATATATATATATATATATATATATATATATATATATATATGAACGAAGCAATGATTTATTAATATTTATTGCTGAAAAGTAGACATTTTCTTTATATACGTGTAACTATCTTATTATATGTATGTACTTTAATTAATGTTGGAATTTAAAAACAAAAACAAAAATGAGGAAGGCTCAAAATACTGAAATGATATTTATCTGTAGTCAGATTGTATTCACTAATTAAAATTATAAATCTTAATTAAAATTATGAGGAACCTTTTGTTAGTTCATTTGCAAATCTAAAATATTTAAAATGGTATTTTGAGCCTTATCTATTTTAAAAAATGTGCTAATTAAATATTTCATTAATTAAAATCAAGAGATTACAGGGATAGTTGTGGGCAAGTGAAATTGCATTCTTGGAAGATTAAAAATGTATAAAAGTGCCCATAGAACAAAAGAAGATAGTTAGTTACTAATTTTTTTCAGCACATTTGAGTCAGTAAGTAACTTTTCAGAGAAGTAATTCAAAATCTCTAAATTTTAAGAAGTTAACACAAGTTCAGAACTATGAATTTCGAGTAGAGGGAATTCATCCCCTTTCTCTTTTCCTGACTGTCTGATGCTGCCATGTTCCATTCATCTGACCAGCCACACAAGATGGCCATCTGACTGCTATGCTATTACTGCCTGCTTAGCTATGCTTTCCTGAGGTAAACCTCACTTAATGTAGAGATGCTTTAATTTAAATCCTTTTTCTAATTCCTAATAAGATGTAGTTGAACCTTTGTAGTTTAATTTGTGTATTAATTTATAAGTTTCTGTTAAGTATGCTCTTAAACTCTCTCTGTAACCCCTTACAAGTATAATGTAATTCTATGCCCTTTCAAGTTTAATTTAGGTTAAATAGCTCTGTGTGGCTTCATTAAATATTTAACTTATTTTATTATATATATATATAATTTTCTTTCTTTAATATGCCAATACTAACCAAATTCACAATTCTGAAAAAAAAGAATTGTTTAATTTGCAAAGAAGTGGGGGGGGTATTTAAATTCTATCAATAAAATTTTGTTTATTTAAATAGAAATTGTGCTTGTTTGGTTTTCTTTTAAATCCATTATTTTTGGATTTTAATTAAAATCTTTTATTATGGATGAATGCTACTAAATTTATTACTTTGCATTTGTCTTTAAATTTTCATTTTAAATGAATGCTAACTTTATAATTAGGACCATCCCTTTTAGCTGTTGCATTGAGGGCTAATCTTAGCAGTTAATATGTATATGGGAATTAAGATTAAAATATAAATTTTGCTACTTTAATGTTATAAGTAAAAGAGTGATTATTTATTATAAATTTGTTAAATGACTCATAACTAAAAACAGATCATTGTACCAAGGTTAGAATATTTCCATGCTTTAATATATATATATATATATATATATATATATATATATATATATATATATATATATATATATATATATATATATATATATATATATATATATATATATATATATATATATATATATATATATATATATTGTGACCTTTTGAATGGGCACAAATAATTAAACTATATTGTACCAGTAGTGAATAACTGCATTGCAGTAAAAAAATGAAATAGCCTTAAAATTTTAAAATTTTTCTATTAATGGTCCAAAAACATATATGTGGGTCACCTGTGCATTTTGGTTAACAATTTTACAAGCATTTATTGTTAATATTATATTTGATGAGAGTTTAATGCAAGAAAGGGTATGGATTATTACAGAAAGTGTTGTCATAATAGTAAGATTGATGCAAAGTTGTTTTATTTATTTATAAGATAGTGTTTGTGTTTGTTTGAATCATTTTCTGATTTATTATTCATTGACACCCACCCATTTACCAATATTATAATCAGTGAAATATGTTTATTTAGTCAGGATAATTTAACATTTATGCAGCTGTATATGTGCATGCATGTATGTCTATATCATTTTCATTTCATTTTCATATTTTAAGTACAATAAATAATATTACATTTACATAAAACATTTAAATTACAGTAATTATTTTTAATAATTTTGCAAAAATATATTTTAAGTGATTAATGGGCATTTGAATTGGTGAATTATTTAGTGAATGAAATAATATTATCAACCTTTTTTTAAATTAATAGTTAATTAATATTCATTTGTTTTAAGTTTGTAAAAATATTTTTTTTGTTTTATTTGACTTGATTTAATTGTGAAGGTCAAAATGATTTTTTTTTCAAGAAAATATTTCTTGAATATTTCATTAACTCCTGAGTGCAAAATGGTGGAGTTGACCTTTGGTGGGTGAAGATGACATTTTGATGGGAGAGAGAGATGTCTATTAAACTAATAGTCGCTAATAAAAATTGTTCATTATAATTATTGCCTTAGTTCATTCTTCCTATGACAATTGTATACCTCGTCCAGAAGTCAAGTCAATTTTAAAACTCCAAAGTGAATTTTAAAAGTCATATGAGAATTCTAATTACCAGAAAGTCTTCCACTAGAATCACTGTCTAAGGCATAAAGAAAACTGTATAACTCTTCATTTCTTTTGCCCAGTTTAAACATTTAAATTAAGACTCTCATATTTATTTTCATTCTAAAACTGTATGTTTATACTATTAAATTCATTCTACTTTATTTACTCGTATTTATTATTATTAAGTAAAAACTAAAAGTGCATGAACTTTATAATTTATTAACTAAATTGTGTGAATTTTCTAATATTTTGTGGGAACGTGTACAGAACAATTTAACTCCGTTTATCTTAAACTCTTGTTTCAACTTATATTCCACTTCTGTAAAAGTTAAGTTAAAATTAAAAGGATGTGTGTACTTTATTATGCTATATTTCAAAATTATTATGGAATGATAACTTTACCTCTTATTCGTGCTTATAAAATATGTGCTTTTATTAAAGAAATAAAGATATGACTTATCCAGAATAATTGATTGCTAATATTTACCAAATGTATATGCTTAAATCGAATTCAAGGACTTTAATATCACATATTTTTGTTCTCTTTGATACATGGATATATTAAAAAATAAAATATTAATGTTTAAAGAAATACAAATTTCATGTGGATAATTATTAGCAACTTATTAAATTTAATAATGTAGATGTTAATTTATAAATTATGAAAGCAAATATTTTCTGCAGAAAAATATGTTAAAATACTTTGGACAAAATACCACTAGAATTGTTTAAACTGAATAAAAGAGTAAACCAATTAATCACTGAAACTGTCTGTCCATGTCTCTATTACCAAAATATTCGTTATTGTATGTGCTATATAAGAAAACTCTATTAGCTTTAGCTAAAAACATTGGAGATTATGGAGTTAAGAGTGAATTGTAACTGTTCATCATAGAAATAATTTGTGCTTCATGTTTCATGTCCTTGTTTGGAATATTCTTCATTGTGCTCCGGTTATTCAAAAGACCTCAGAAAAGAAACTTCGCAAATAAGTACTTTTTTTATTAACAAGAAGAGTGAATTTTATTTAAATGTGTTGTTACTGATATATATATATATATATATATATATATATATATATATATAAATCACCAAAACCATGGAAATATTTATGCTCTTATGATGTCGTGAATAATGGGCCATGTTTGTGTGAAATGATTTGTTGAAATCTAGGCAAAAGTGGTGTTTTTAATTCTAATTGTATTAAAAATAACATCTCATTCAGTTTCAAAAGTTATACTTTTGACATCATTTTGAAAGAAATTGATATATATATAGGTTAGATAGCTAGACAGATTTATTTAGTATTATATGTTTGCTTAGTTAATTTTATGAATCTCTAGACCGTCCAGGAAGAGTGTATTCACAAATTATAAATATGCTGGTTATTATTATTATTATTATTATTATTATTATTATTATTATTATTATTATTATTATTATTATTATTATTATTATTATTATTATTATTATTATTATTATTATTATTATTATTATTATTATTATTATTATTATTATTATTATTATTATTATTATTATTATTATTATTATTATTATTATTATTATTATTATTATTATTATTATTATTTAAATATGATTTTATTTTTGTATGAAAATGAAACATATATTTTTCTTTCAGTATATTATTAAAGAGAGGTATCTATTTATTTTATATATTTTTCTTTATTCCAAAGTGAGAATTTTGGCTTTCAGAGTAGCGAGTATATGAAAGAAATATCGTATCAGAGATAGCAAAGAAACTTCGTTCATAATAATTATTACTATTTAAATTTTAAACAGCTGATAGTCTACTGTAAGTTAAAAGTTTATATTTTTAATGCATCATTTACTCACTGTAGTGTTTGCATACTATATAATTTAAAATTAGTTTTATACTCTTACATATGCATATGTGTGTTTATCTTGTGCAATTGTTTTATTTAAGTAATCAACATTCAGTTTTATAATTATTTCTTTATATAAATTCGGATATTGTCATATTCTAAAAGAATTGAAGGGATGAGTGATTTATCTGTGTCTATTTGTCTGCCAATGTCTGCTGTTAAACATGTAGAGGAGCCATGGAAAAGAAAATTATTCTTGATACATTCTATGTTTGTAGGGATGAAATATTTTTCCCTTTAGTATATTTTAAATATTGTTGCATGAGTAGAGAGAGGTATATACTATATTGAGTACATATTATGAAATTATATTTATGAAATTAAATGATGTTTTCCTATTGTTCTGGTATGAGACAAGTTCCACAGCAATAGTGTATTTCGGATTTAGATAAGTTGTTGTAGATTTATTAACTAAAGAATTTAATTGCTCCTCGTGTGCTTTAATTTCTCTTGGATATTTAGTTTATATAATCAATAAAAACATAGCTCTATGTAATTCAGTTAGTGGCTGAATAAGTAGCTAAATCAAGTTCTTTGTTGAATATCAAAGTTGATATAAGGTTATATTTGTTGATTGGTCTATGACATTGTTCAAAATAAAACGCTTATTTAATAGCTCCTAAATAAATTGATAATGTGTAAAAAGATTGTTTTCTTTTATTATTGCATAAGGTGTGACACACACACAAAAAAAAATGTAAATAATATTGTGGATATAAAATTATAATATTGTTAAACTTGAAACAGGAAATAAATGTTTTAAAACATATCATATTAATTTGTCACATGTTACAAATCATCAAATCATCGGAATGAGTATGATTTTATTGCTATACATGAAAAGTGTAGTTAGTTATTTAAAGTGATTATTTAATTAAGTTATTTAAAGCTGCTCTCTTGATAGCCAAATGTATTAATTTGCATTTATTCCAACAATTGATAATATATCCTCTCAAAAGTGTATATTGTGCCCATAATATAATATATTATTTATTCAGTGTTACATATGAAAATGTTTAGATAGCCCAGATATTCAAAGTCAGAATATTAAGGTCTTATTTGTTTGTTAATTTGTGTTCATAAGTGTATAAATAATAAATGATGTAATGTGTAATAAGGATAATCCCAAACTCATGTTCATAGATTTACATGTAAATTTAAAGATTGGGACAAATAGTCTTATTGTGAACAGATTACATTTAATTAAATTTTAAGTGTAAATAAATGCTTTGTTTATTTATTAAAAACTGTGTCTTGAGTTATTCCTATGTGCATTCATTTTCTAATTTCCACATTTCCACATCTCATACATCTATTACAAAATAAGTACATTATTTTAAATCTCTGATAATAAATCTGCTGAAATCTGATAATATTGTTTCCTTGATCCAAACATTACATGAAATACTTACCACTTGATAAACTTATAAAAAGGTTGTGTAGTTAGAGTATTATTTAGATGATGATGTGAGATTAAAAGATACCCTATTTTCTTCATTATGTAATTGTTAGCACAGTGAAACACTCTTTAATTTATTCCATTATACTTTTATTATAATTTAGAGTTATAAATTACTGGCTAATATAGTTTTTTTAATCTAACTGTACTGTAAATTCCTTGAGATTTGATTTCATATTCCTAGATTAACATTAGTTTCATTATTTAAATTAGGATGTGTAAAATAATATAGTTATGTATTCTGTCAAAGTTATATTGAGCTAATATAGAGTGTGACTAGATGATGGAAGAGATCAAATTGAAATTATATTTTAGTAGTTTGAACAAATAAACTCTGCTGGCCTTTATCATTTGGTTATTTAATAAATAAGGTCTATATTTTATTTAATGGTTTGTAGTATTTCTTCCTTTATTTATTTATATTCTATATGTTATGATTTCTTGTAACCTCTCACTGAGCTAACTGTAAGATAGATATAAGTAAAAGAGTCTCAGTATTAATTCTAAAGCAAATAAAGTGTTCAATTATTCTATTCATTAATAGAATTGGTGCCCTGGGCATTCGCTCATATAATGTCTAAGAGTAGAGTTGTGTGTGTAGGTTACTATATATATATATATATGAAAAATAAAAAAACAAGTTAAAAAACTTGCTAACGCTTGTATTTATGATAACAGATGGCATTCTACCAAAAACACCGTCAAGCGTAGTTTTCTGTTTACATAAATGTCAGAGCGAGCATTCACTATCTCTAACTTTAATTCCACTTTCAGATCATGAATTCAAGCTATTTGCTATCGTCAGTGAAAGACAGGAATAAGAAACTAGATCTAAACACAAACACTGAGCATTTATGAAACAGTTTCTATTCAGCTTGCAAGTGTGAATCTTTTAGACACGTTAATGTCTTCAAACTCAGCATAGCAAGCCAGATAGCTACATGGGTCTGATCTCAGTTCAGCATCACCACATAGTAGAAGCCTCTGCAATATACATCATTGCAAGAAAGACCTCAAAGGTACATTTATGAAAATCAAAAAAACACAAGTTAAAAAACTTGCTAATGCTTGTATTTATGATAAGAGATGACATTCTACCAAAAACACCGTCAAGCATAGTTTTCTGTTTACATAAACGTCAGAGCGAGCATTCACTATCTCTAACTTTAATTCCACTTTCAGATCATGATTTCAAGCTATTTGCTATCATCAGTGAAATACAGGAATAAGAAACTAGATCTAAACACATACTCTGAGCATTTATGAAACAGTTTCTATTCAGCTTGCAAGTGTGAATCTTTTAGACATGTTAATGTATATTGCAGAGGCTTCTGCTATGTGGTGATGCTGAACTGAGATCAGACCCATGTAGCTATCTGGCTTGCTATGCTGAGTTTGAAAACATTAACGTGTCTAAAAGATTCACGCTTGCAAGCTGAATAGAAACTGTTTCGTAAATGCTCAGAGTTTGTGTTTAGATCTAGTTTCTTATTCCTGTCTTTCACTGACGATAGCAAATAGCTTGAAATCATGATCTGAAAGTGGAATTAAAGTTAGAGATAGTGAATGATCGCTCTGACGTTTATGTAAACAGAAAACTATGCTTGATGATGTTTTTGGTAGAACGCCATCTGTTATCATACATATATATATATATATATATATATATATATATATATATATATATATATATATATATATATATATATATATATATAAACAAAGGCAAAACTCATGTGATGTTTTGTGATTATATTCATGTCTAATAATGCTATTGGCATACATTTTCTTTTACTATGATATTATATCTTTTCCCTTTTGTTGTCATGTAGGAACTTTGGAAGTCCGAATCTACCTACTTATCTTTCTCCAACCCGTTCATAATCAGAAATATGCTACTTTCTGTAGAACACGAGGTGTGGAGAGATAGTGCTGTGGATGTCTGTACAGCCAGATCTGTGCTTTCAAACCCAGACCCTTCATCAGTATAGTTCTGCCATAATGCATGGACATACCTAACTTAAGCCATTTCAAATATTCTTTTAAAATGATAAAATATCCAAAACTGCCATGATAGCCAGATTTTTTTTGTATGTTAGTACCATTACTCTTCTCATTAGTTTGCTCAGAATCTATTTAACCTTAGTTAGTCATAATGATGTGCTGACCATAATAATGCATTTCGAAAAATATGCAATCATGTTAATTATTCTGTACGTTGATTTAAACTGTTTTCATTTAAAATCGTTATCGATTCCCATAGACTTAAATCAATTTGCATTAATGATTGTATAATTTATTCTCATAAATGTAGTGCATTGTTTGTTTCTTAGGTTATGTTCCAAAGACATATTTTCCAAGCAATGACAGTAAAAACATATATAACAATATTCATACGGTAAATAATGATTAAGATTGTATATTTTTGCCTGTTTACAAAATCATTTACTACTAAATAACAAAGTGTATTATATATTATTAATCATCTAAACCTGTCATGATCTTTTATATTTGTTTTATACATCTGCAGCATTTTATCTGTAAACATCTTTAAATTGGCATTTTAACACCACACTAGTTATAATGCACTCCATAAAATTATATTCATTCAATAATTAATGTAAAGAGGATTTTATATAAACAAATCCCAAGTTTTGTAAATATACAATATGACCCCAAGCCGTGAAACATTTTGTAATATATATATATATATATATATATATATATATATATATATATATATATATATATATATATATATATATATATATATATATATATATATATATATGATAGTGTTTTTATTTTGCATATGAAAAATGATTTGAAGAAAATAAAATGAAGGAGTCATATTTTATAAACAGTAGGTAATTCACATGGGAGCATTACTGGTGGAGAGTTTAATAAGATTTAAATATTAACGTATTGCTACTTAAGATGGCGGAATATGCTGAAGCAGGCTACAGCAAAGGATATTAGTCTTCAATTTTGTATAAGCATTTTTAAAATTTTTGTAGTTTTATTCCAGTTGTTTATTTTTAGTATATTTACATTATATATATATATATGTGTGTGTGTGTGCGCGTGCATGCATTTATTTAATATTTTATTAAATATATATTTTATGTAAATCCTGGTTTTTGAATTATTATTTACTTCTAGTTAATATTTAGAATTATTTTCTTTAGCTAATAACCTAACCTTAATAAATATAACTTCAATAAATGTAATTTCTGGGCTATTCTTATCTCAATCATCATTATCAGTCTGATCTTATGCTTTGCTGCTGTGTTTCTAAGCCTGGAATTAAAATAATTGTGCTATATCATTGGGATTGTTGTTTATAGGGTCAGAGTTATGAAGAATAGGCAAATAGGTTAGAATTCAAGATTGTTCCAGACCTGTGTATCTTGAGCATGATCGGATTTGAGATACGTTTGCTTGTATTTTTAGTCTTGTTGAATGAGCAGACAGTTGTGACTGGTATAATATTAAATGATGAAAGTAGTCCATACAATAAATACAACTAAAACTTCATCATTAATATTGATAGAACATTATCAATTAATGAAAGAATTAACAGTAAGATGAATGTTAATTCTAAGAAATCCATTTTGTTTTATCTAATTAATATTATCAATTAATAGAAAAATAACTATAAAATGAAGTCCATTTTTAAAAAGTTCATTTTGTTTAATTTATCTGATATTGATAAAAAAAATATTCACAGATGAAAAAAACAACTATAAAATGAAATGTGTTTTTAAGACATTTCTTATTTAACCAAGATGATGCTAGTAAGATATAGTTATTTAATGCTAATATTAGATGTAAAATAAAGATAATTTTATTTGTAAATATATCCTATTTAAGTCATGCATTATTATTAAAATAATAATAATTAAGGTTAAAATTAAGTGCAAGATAAGAAGTTGCATTTGTCAAATAGTTGTATATGATTAATAAATTAATTTAGAGATAATAGTGCAATGTACTTACACTGCACAAGCTAAAATTTGTCCTCAAAGGAAAAGGGGATAAATAAGTTTATTTTGTAGGAAATGAATTGTTAGCTTAAGTGTAATTTGAAATTGAGTATACTTGGTCATATGTTAATGATTATATTTTTTTTCTAATATATTGTTTTTAAAGTTTATTTGTTATGAATAAATTGTTGTTAATATTTCATAATGCTATAAGTTTTTGCATATAAAGGCTGATATATATAGTAGTATTTTACCTGTTATACAATTTTAAATATAAAGGCTGATATATATAGTAGTATTTTACCTGTTATACAATTTTAAAATAATTTAACACAGCTTAAGTAATAAGAGTTTTAACTTAAATGAATATTTAAAATGCCAACGTCTTTAAATATTTAAATAGCTGGTAATGTTGATAATAAAGAATACAATTTTAAGTTAATAATGCTATTTTCATCATGATTTAATAATTTAAAATATTTAACAATCTTGTTTTAATTTTAAAGGTAAGAAACTAGCTTCAAACCCTGTTTTGTTTTGCTGTTACCTTAGAAAAAAGCTATAATATTATCATTTATTTTACTGTTAACATATAATATTCTAGTTAAATATTTTAGACTAATATAATTAGAAAGAATTTAATAAAACTAATAATTATAGCTATTATTTTAAAATAAATTAATTAATATTGAATGAATGAATAAATATTCTATTTATTTTAACATTATTTGTTTTTAAAATATTTGTAAAGACAGTTTAAATTTATATTCTGAGATACTCATTTAGGTTTAAATAGTAATACATAATTATATTAAATATTATTTGTAATATTTGTTTTATTAAAGATGTAATATAGTTTTTAATTATGTAATATTTTTATTTTACTCTGGCTTCTGTAGTTTTTAATTAATTATTTTATTATATCAGGAAGTGTTTTCAATTAATATAGTTGTTTAGAGAAGCTTTAAAATGATTTATTGTAAAATTGAATATTAATTAGTAATTTTTGAATAATAACCTTCCCTTGTGATAAATAGGTCAATGATTCAAACTAATCAGGAAAGAGGTTCTAGGTTAAAAATATATACAATCTGGTAAAAAAATCACATGACCAATATAATAAATAAGATTACACTGACACCTGATTTACTCAGAAATCATTACACACTTTTCTCACTTCACTTCAATTATTTAATTTGTAGCAGTCATATTTTAATTTTTAAAAAGTGTAATTTTATTTATTTTTTTAAGCTGAGTATGTTAGATTAAATTAAAATTATTTAGGCACAATTATTTGACCTGAAACACCAAAGATACCAAAATCTTTATTTTTAACAGCTACAATGGTGATATATTTCATTGTTATAATGTTTAGATTATCATCTATTAAATTGACTGTGTTGGAAAACTTCAAAAGTTATCACTATTATCATGACATAAAACAATTGTCAATTTTAAATTTCATCTGAACATCATATGTGTTGTAAATAAAGTTGCCACAGAATATTTAATTATTTTATTAGCAGGAACATTACAAAAAATATTAATAATATATTGATATTTTATTAAATATTTGTTTATGCCAAAATGTCTTGAATATATTTACATGAGTAAATAGATTTTAAAATTCAAAATTAGAACTGCATTGATATAGCAATTGTATTTTCAGAGTATTAAGAGGACAATTTAAATCTACAAAACAAAATGTTTAACTAATAAAAATTTATATTTCAATAAAAACAATTATTGTGTTGTATTCTAATAAAGATATTCTATTATTGTTCGAAAAGACAGCAAGAACACTTTATTTATTATGACTATTTCTGTTTTCTCTCCATGAAAGAGAAAAGCAATCATTTTTTTGGGTTGTGGTAAGAATGACAATCTACAATGAAATGTTAATAAACATTATATAAAATTTAAAAATGTTTCACAGGGTAAAATTTTGGAAATATAAATTTACCTGCAAAATAGCATTATATTCAATAAACCTAAATATTATTTCTACAATTTAAAGATTTATAGATGCCTGTAATAATATTTAAACTTGTAAGTTATTTCTTCCCTCTATGCATTGGTATGGAGACTGCTGAAGTCACATATATGATATTGAAATTAAATATTTTCTCTTTCAAATATTTAACAATGTTAATAAATGTTATTTATCAGAAGTACTTTACTATACAATATTAACATTATTATTATAAATTTGAATAATTTGTATAATGGGTTAATTTAAAACCTGAGTTCAATAACCTAAGATATATTTACTGCATTATTTTGAACATTTATTTATGTTATAATAAATGTTCAAAATATCTGCATTATTTTGAACATTTATTATAACATAAATCCATAAATATATTTAATAAATGATTATAAATTTATCTTATAACTACTGGCAGAACTACTTAAAATTTACTAAGGATATCCAAATGAAACATGTTCAACATTACATAATTATATTATAGATTTTAATATCTTAGTTATATGGTTTTATAATGGATATGTTTGATGTCCACAGGATGTTATTGCTAACATCCTTCTTCACATTCAAGTTTAATAAAGAATAATTCAAGAAAGCAGCAGAAGGACATTTTAATTGATTTATTTGATGGTAAAATATTGAATTTATTTGTATTATGATTTTTCATACTATGTTTAATTCTGTGCATATTATTTTCATGTTATATGCTATATATTTTGAAATAAAAGAGGTTAACATTCTCCCAAATGATATTTTATTATATTTACATATTTTGAAAATAGTATTTGTCTCCATATTTATGATATGTATAGTTTATTTATAAAGGTATATTGTTAGGCTGTAAGCTAAATAAGTAAAAGTATATTTCTATGATTTATTATATATTTATTTATTGATGATTGTTAATAGAGCCATATTTGACATTAATTACTGTTATTTATCATATTTTACATCTGTTACCTGTTGTATTTTTTAAAGATATCAGATTTATTCCAGTTTATTCTAGGAGTGCTTTTATATGTCAGTATATTCAAAGATGGTAGTGTTCATCTCTATCATTATTTTGCTAGCTTATTATATTTTAAAAGGGATTGTATCATTGTCTTTCTTATTATTTGTTGTTTTGTGAGCATTTATATAAAATAACATATATTTTAGGGATTTCCACTTAACCTCTCTCTATTTTTAAGGCAATTTCTATTCAGTATTTTGACCATGATGTGCATTCTCATTATTTTTTCTGGCTAGTGACAAAGTCATAGGTCTTTTATAATTCCTCTAAAGTAAGTGTGCCTTATGATATATGCTATCATACTTTCACTTTGTCTTACATTATTATTTTTACATATGGATATTGTTTGTAGTTATAGTATATTTAATAATTCATGTGTGACATGGATTTATCTGGCATTTTATTGGTTCTATCAAGGTATTGAGAAACTCTATCTTATCTTTATAGCCTTCTGGGTTGGCTTAAATGTGAATATTATATTGTAAATGTGTATGTCCTAGATTCAAGCTTTGCGAATTAACAAGACTAAGTATGATAAATAATTCTAAAATTTTTATTGTTTATTTTAGACATAAATAAACAATATACATCTGTCTTATAAATTCGTGATTGTTGGATTGGTAAACTAATAATATTATTATTGAGTATGGCAAATATTTATAAAAGAACACTACATATATGAAAGTTATTATCATTATATAAATGAATTGATAAATAAGAACATTGGACCCAATAAACAATACAAAGTTACTTTAATGTGTTGGATTATTTTATTTAATAGAATGGAAAGTATTTTTATGAAAAATAAGATGTAAATTTTATTTTTTGACTCTTCTATTAAATTTTGAATGAGTAACATGGTGAAAACTTTGGCTATGTGGATTCCAATATAGATTAATTTTAAATTTATTTTTGTTTTTCCATAAATAAATATTTTGTTATTATATAAAAAAATTCTCATTATTGTTACTTCACATCATTTCACTTATCAAACAGAAATCATTTCATATATTGATTAAAAATTAAATACTTATAAAATATTATACAATTAATTACGTGTATTTTCTAAAAGAGTATGTGACATTTAAATTAATGAGTCACTTTATTGAATTATTTAAGCATTAGGATTACATCTAAGAAAAAAAATGTATTTGCTTAATAAAGTATTACCATTTGTTTTGTCAAATTTGATCACATTAATTAACTTGATTTGCTTATTTCAAATCACTATGCATATTTATTCTAAATCTATTTTCATATTTGAAGATCATATTTATTATTTTATGATAAGATTTAATTTTACAAAAACATAATTCATATTTAGAAAATGTTTAAGTACATTTATTCTAGATCATTTAGGATGGCTACAAAATCTCTTATATATTTTTAATACTTGAATGTAATCCTAGATTATTGTTTATCTTATTTTAAAATTAAGAGTTAATGTTATTATTTAAGTTAATAATATTATCGCTATTGTCAGAATTACCATAAGACATTACCTTAGGAAAAGTGTATGTGTTATTTATTTTATTAACTAGGATTGCATTCAGCATTAAATAAATCTAAAGAGTCAGAATGATTTATGAGAACATATTTGCCCTGAGATACCACAATTTGATTTTACAAACCATATTATTATATTGATAATATTATTTTACTATTACAATTTTACATTCAAACATGGATCTTAAGTGACATAGATTTTTAAAGAAAATTTAAATTGTAAGAATTAAATAATGTTTTTTTTTATCTGATTAAAGCATTCAGATGTTTAAAAGATATTTAGAAGGTGAATAAAAATAGTAGTTGTATTAGGCATATGTTAACCATTGTAAGAATTCTTTTACTCATGCTAAATGAATTGAGATTTCTCCTTCTCTTTATTATTTATATAATATTACTTTGTATTTTGCTATATTTTATTATAATTCTTTCCTGATATATCTTTGTATTATTACATATGTTATGAACTCATTGAGCATTGCTTTGTCAAATTTTAGCTCATCTTGTATTTTTGTGCAGCAACTCTTTCTATCTCTTTCTTTGGATTACAAAATGACTTGCCCAATGTGTTGACTATTTAGTGATCAGCTAAAGAGTTTAAATAGATTATCTAGGGTTTAAGCATTGCTGCCTAGTTCTTTTCTTATTATTAGATCTCTGATTATCTTTATAACATGACTCAATTCTAGAGATGAAATAATATTTTTAGAATTAAAAATGAGCTTCTTTTATGGCCTCATACATATAAATATGTATATCTGATTATAAGATCTTAGATCAAAAATAAAATAGATAGCTAAATTGTTTCTATGGAAACTAAAAAAATAAGCCATTGTAGACTACTAGAGGAAATTAGTTTACATTAAGGGAAATCATTAACAATTGATTGCCTCTTTCCATTGTTTACATCATAATTACTTCATAAAAATTTAACATATAAATCATCTTATCATATTCAACTATCAATGACTTTTTTCAAAATAAAATTCTACTTACATTTCTACTCTCAATATGATCCTGACAAATTGATTAATTTCAGATTTGTTCTCATTCTAGATTTTTTAAAAATCTTTTAGGATCAAATCTAAAACTTGAAGGTTTAATCTATTATCATCTATTACATTACTTCCATCACTGCACAATTTATTTGATTTATTCTTTTAAAAATGCCAGTGATGCATATTTCTTCATTTACCTGTATATTTTGATTTATATTTATATATCTTTTTATAGTTACTAATTCTATGTATTTTTACACTTGCAGGTATCTAAACTTCATATTTATAAGTTAGAAATAGTAAACATATTGTTGCTGAATATTAGTTTAATACATTTTATTCATATATAATATCTTACATTTATTTAATATTTATAATTGTTATCTTATATTTATTTATTAAAATACAAGAATTATTCAAGTGAGATTATATAGCTATTCCTTGCATAGCTGATTATAAATTAACAATCATTAAATTTATATTTAGTTAATATATTATATCGACTCGAAATTTCAAGAGTTTGAACTAATAAAATATTATTAATACCAGAAGCTTAAATAATAGACATTTCTGTTCGATCCTTTATCATTTGCTAATGTAAACATTAATATTTATGTATAGTTAATGAGAGAGAGAGAGAGAAAGAGGGAGGGGGGTCAAAATAATATTGTTTTATATTTTAACTAGAGACTAGTTTTTGGCAAAATAATTAATTAGACTTATTTTAAGATATAAAAAATCTATTTGGTCTGAATTTTTAAAAATTAATATTACTTAAAAAAAGATATGTATGGCTTACATTGTTTTAACCATTCGAAGATTATAAGAATAAAAACAGATACAAAAAAAATACTTATATACAATAACATGGATTATATATATATATATATATCGACTTAGAGGATTTAATTAAAATTATTAGCATTCTTTAGTGTGGACTCAACGAGTGCATCAACAGATTAATATTCAGAACCATAGTTAGAGAACTATATTTCCTACTTTAATATGACTAAATTCTTTGTAAGTAATTTTTGATCTCAAAAAAGTATGAGATCACATTTGACTTTGATGTTTAGCACATCAATCTGTACCACTTTCTAGAGCATTTACAGTAAGTTATTTAATTATTTTTTTGCACGTGTATCTTTTATTTTTTATATCTTAAGTAACCTAAGTAAATCATAAAGAACAAATTCATTTTACTTTTTTTTTCATCTATAGTATTAATAAACAAATCAAATTGCTAATTGATGAGAACTTTACAAAAAGTTCATAACTGACTATTCTCAGACTTTATGTTTCATAGTTTGTCATCATTCTATGCAGGATTATATTATAATAATAATAATAATAATAATAATAATAATAATAATAATAATAATAATAATAATAATAATAATAATAATAATAATAATAATAATAATAATAATAATAATAATAATAATAATAATAATGATGATAATGATAATAATAATAATAATAATAATAATAATAATAATAATTCAAAAATTGTATATAAATCATAATATATTAGTGCTAGTATACTATTTATTTTTAAGAGTTTTTTTTTTAAATAGGCAAAGTCTTTATCAAAACAAAAACTATTTTATAACCATTCATGATTAAATTAATTAATGCGACTTATTACTTAACTGTTTGTAACTGTTTTAACAAGTTAATTGATAAAATTCTTAGTTAATGAATTTTATATTTTTAAAGAGGGGGGGGTATCAATGCGAAGGAAAAAAACCCAGGCAGTATTTATACATATAATATTTGAGTCGTCAGGATTAATCTCATCAATAGAACAATTTCGTACGTTTTGAGGCTAACCAAAATACTAAACTAAATTTAGAAAAAATTCAAAAGGAAATGTGATTCACAAAAAATGACAATTTACTTTTACTAAATGATTCATTGTTACAATGAATCATAGCTATATATGTGTATTAAGTGATCCAATGGGGATAGATTGGTAATTTTTATTACTCTAAAAAGTTTCGCAGAAAAGTAATAAAAATATTTGATCATTAACAGTGAAAACGTAATTTATTCCCATCATTCCTTAATGTATTACACTGCTCTTAATTTATTTAAAAATTTATTATATATTTAATAACAATTTACATTTAAATATATATAGTAACATTTTATAATCAAGATTAATTATTAATTAATGATTTTTAATCTATTCATAGTGCATACTCACTCCAACGGTCCAACAGCATTAAAGTGAAAGAAATGAGCGGTATGCTATCTGACAAGATAATGAATGCTGTGAAAAAAATTAAAAACGCAAAATATTTTTTTAATCTAATACATTACATTTACACTTTGTATAAATATATAAATAATGTAAAATGAAATGAGGTATCATGTGTAAGAAAGCAATCAAGCATTTGAAATATTTATTATTACTCAGTATAGAGAAATTAATTATTGGCTTGAAAAATACGACATGCCGCCCACAGGATATTCTCAATAATATTTTTATTTGTTGTTTTAAAGTTTAAATAATCATTACTCTACAGCAGTAGTGACCCAAAAAACTTTTAAATAGAAATGCTTTAGTACAGTATCACCACCAAAATGTTTTCTATCCACATTTAACACATTGTGGAGGGATGCAATCATAAACATATGAATAATATGTAAACATTTGAAAACAGTCAGCACCTAAACACACCAATATAGATAGTAGTAAATATTTTTCAATGTTGTCAAGGCAATGTCTCTCCTTTTTAATAATAAAAGTGGAAGTCCACTCTTACTAATGACGTTGAATATATATGGACACTTAAAGATTGCAGCTTGACCACAGAGATTGAAATATTGATACAATGACGTTTAAATAAACCTCTTTAAACATGAAATAAACATGTCCATGTAATGAAGACTAATAAATAGTCAATTATAACATTACAAGCTGCAATACCTTTAAATTGCTCATATATTATTTAAATAAGTAGTGAAATAATGCTTAAAGCTAAATGGGATAAGTATTGCAGCTTGTAATGTTATAATTGACTATTTATTAGTCTTCATTACATGGACATGTTCATTTCACGTTTAAAGAGATTTATTTAAACCTTATTGTATCAATATTTTAATCACTGTGGTAAAATTACATTCTTTAAGTGTCCATGTATATTCATTGGAACATTTGTAAGAGTGGATTTCCATTCTTATTATAAAAAGGAGAGAGGTTGCCCTGACAACAGTGAGAAATATTGATTACTATCTGTATTAGTAGGTTTAAGTGGTGACTGTTTTCTAATTGTTATATATATTATATATTTATTTGATGTCTGAATTTTTAAAAGCAATATATGTAATTATATAACTGAATATTGGTAAATACAGTAACTAAATAATTAAAAATTTTATCCACTTAGGAGCACTTTCGATTATCTCAGTAATCTTTGTCAACTAAAGCTTTGAAATGCTAACTTCCCACAATTGTGTGATCTTAACATTTGCTGCTTGCCTGTTAATCAAGTCATATTTATATTTGTATATTAACATAGCTTCCTTTATTTTTCTTTTATTGGTATTTTTTTCAATTTGCAATATTTTTACATTTTTAAAATTGAAATCAAAACCATAAATACATGATATATTATGGTTGTAAAAAACTGATACTGAAATATTATTATCTACTATGCAATCTTGTTTTGATTTTTGAACTCATTTTAATAATAGCAAGTGTTCTTTAGTTCTTTTTTCCAATGTACATCTAGATTCACCTATATATCCACTGTCACACCTACATATCCATTTATAAGTGACACAATTTTTATTTATAAATGAGGTTTTACCTTTGGAGTTACTTATTAATTTGTTTAATGTAGGAGTAGTGTAAAATGCAATATCACATATACCTTTATAAATTTTCCTTAGAAAATTTACTTGATCAGTTGAAATATATGGGATTGATATCCATATTTTTATTAGCAGAAGAATCAATATGATTATTAAAATTCTTATTCTTATATTTTGTATTAAAATCTCTAATAACATTATATATGTGATTATAATTGTAGCCAACATTTAACAATTTATTCAAATATATTTCAATATTTTGCCTTTATCGATGTGCATTCAATTTCTTGATCTTAAAATAACTAGAAATCAATGGATGCTGAATTACTGTATGATCATTAAACCAATAGTAAAAAGAGGTTATATTCCATATAAATCAAAAGTGACAATGTCACACAAAATGGCAGGTTTGAAGTCCTTCTTATTTAGAAATAATAGTCTTTGCAAATATTCATCGGATAAAGCCAAAAATATTGAAATATATTTGAATGAATTGTTAAATATTGGCTACAGATAATCACACACACACGCACACAGACACATATATATATATATATATATATATGGCTACAGTTAATCACACACACACACATATATATATATATATAATGTTATTAGAGACTTTAATACAAAATATAAGAATAAAGATTTTACTAATAATATTGATTCTTTTGCTAATAATAAATATAGATATCAATCCCATATATTTCAAATGATCAAGTACATTTTATACGGAAAATTTATAAAGATATTTATGATATTGCATTTTACACACCTTCTACATTAAACAAATTAATAAATAACTCCAAAGATAAAACCTCATTTATAAATATAAACTGTGTCATTTATAAATGGATATGTAGGTGTGACAGTGGTTATATAGGTGAATCTAGATGTATGTTGGAAAAAAGAACTAAAGAACACTTGCTATTATTAAAACGAGTTCAGAAATCAAAACAAAATTGCATAGTAGATAATATTATTTCAGTATCTGTTTTTTACGACCATAATAAATCATTAATTTATGGTTTTGACTTCAATTTTAAAAATGTAAAAATATTGCAAATTGAAAAAAATAACAATAAAAAAAATAAAGGAAGCTATGCTAATATACAAATATAAACATGACTTAATTAACAGGAAAGCAGCATATGTTAAGATCATGGAATTGTAGGAAAGTAAGTATTTCAAAGCTTTAGTTGACAAAGATTATTGGGATAATCGAAAGCACTCCTAAGTGGATAAAATTTTTAATTATTTAGTTACTGTATTTACAAATATTCAGTTATATATATATATATATATATATATATATATATATATATATATATATATATATATATATATATATATATATATATATATATATATATATATATAAGCATTATTCATTACTGTATTCGTCAATATTGGATAATCTCTAATTTAATGAGTGACTAATAAAAATTATTAAGATAAATATACCATTTCAGAAATTCCAATTGACACAACCACAGCCAGCAGTTCCCATGGTTCTTAGTTACAAATGTGTGCATAACTTGCTGAAATTCATTGAATATGATGTTCCAAAAACTGACATAAATAGAGAGTGGCTTTGAATAAAATCTCAAACATTACTTAAAATAATTGTTTTTAAAAACAATTAATTAGTTAAAAAATATTGAATCATTGTTATATTATTGATATTTTTAAGACAAATTTAATATTTTTTCTGTGGATATTGCAGTGCCACAGTGCTTATGAACTAACTATTATCGTTTTGCAGCTCAACACTACTATTTTTAACAGAAATTACTGGAGGGAGCTAAGGACTCCAGTTGACTCTGTTTCTGGCTTTTCATTTTAGTTTATTTTTTTTAGTTTAGGAAATTAATTTTCTCTAAAACTATTCATAGTTAAAAGAGGAGTTTCTTAGTTCTCTTTTCATATACAAGTTATGTAAGCATGTTATCACAAGTAAAAATAATTTTAACCTTTATAAAAATGCTGTGTAAATTATGTGGCAGCCATTGAAATTTCGAAAGGTTTCTACAATGATTTTTCCTTTTAATGAAAATTCTTTGTTTCACTCAGGTTTTCTGAATAAATGAGAGGATCTGGTGGTCGAAAGAGCGCCCAGGAGCCTAAATCCTAGGTCTGTTGAGTATAGCTGGGTTAAGGGTGCTATGTGGATCATTTCCAATGTCATTTTTTTCATTCATAGAAAAGAAAGAATAATGTCATTTTTAGTAGTTTTTTAGTGTTATTCTGTAAATGATTTTATCCATTTGTTATTGCAAAATAAGCTGCAGTTTATCCTAATGGTTTTAATTATAAATGATTCATCTTATTTATTTCTATTATTTCCAATATTGTTATTGATAGAGTTGGCCCTTTGCTGATCATGTAGTTCTACATGATGAATTAGAATGGTTTTCAGCAGAGACATTTCAAAGCTTAGTTTTTTTTCTTGTTCTCCATAAGGTTTCCAAAGTATGCTGGATTGCTCTGTTCTGGTGATATTCGAGGCTATTCAGGAGAACTGAACAATAGTATTGACTTAACCCACATTTTATATTATCTCAAGTATTTTTTATTTCTCAACTTATCTTCTCCAAACTGGATTTTTCAATATTGTATTAGTAAAACGCTATTCATATTTGCACTCTAGAATCATAATGCTTTGAGTTTCCATAGGTTGATCAATTTTGGAAACGCTATATACAAAAAATACAGTGTATCATCTTAGATTTCCATATTATACTAGGTAAATCAATGCTTAACTTGTAAAACATTTTGTACTAATAATGTCTAATCTTATTTAAATATATATATATATATATATATATATATATATATAAAAATATATATATATATATATATATATATATATATATATATATATATATATAATATATAAATATATACATTATTCTAAACAAATATTAATTGCTCTAATAAATTTAATTAATTAAAAAGTAGTACTAATCTGTTTTACATACTATAAATTTAATAAATAGTAGTAGCATTTTTTAATAACGTATGAGAAAATTATTTCTAAATCTTAGCTGTTTTATAATATATAACCATTTTAAACTAATGCTTAGTCAAAGTAATCAAATGCTGAATAGTAAAATAGCAATAAATCTTTCTACAGGTATGGTGTTCACATTCAGTCTTCCCTTAAAATTCACTTTATGTTCAAAATAGTCATTATATTATATTTCAACTGAACTAATAATTATATTATTCAAAAAATCAAGAGAAGTTTGAGTATCAAAAAAAAGTTCTATTCAATTTAGAAATTTAAGATATATATATAACAAAAACCTTAAACCCAAAAAAAAACAACTTAATAAAATTTAACAACTAAGATTTAAAATATTAATCTTAAAACATAACAATATATTTTAAAAAACATTTACACACAATAAAAACAATATAATCAAAAATCAATAATCCCCATAAAAACATCTCATCGATGACAAATTCAATCCTTCAATAATAAAAATTATTATATATATATATAATAATAGTGAGGAATAAAATCTTCATCCCTTCATTCTAAAAAAAAATAACTATTTTCTACATTGAATAGTTAACAAATCTCTATAAAATAACCTCAGAATATCAACCTCTTAGACATCATGGATTATGTTATCAAATGATAATTAATTTAAAACAAGACTTTATATTCACTTAAAACAAAAACTCTAAATTTAAACTTTTAAACAATAACCTATCTGCCAACTAATTCTTTATTAATAATTATTTGATTATTTTATTTATTTATTTAAACATTTCATTTATTTTTTATTTATTTATTTATGATTTCTTTTTCCATAATTAAAATATACAATTAAAATTCAATTTAAGATAATATATAAAATAGTATTATTTAATAATAAATAATACGCAGATTAAACCCACTCACCCTTTCCTATAATAAAAAAACTCCACATTTTATTTCCGAAGAATATTCCTATCTGAGAAATTCTCTTAATGTTTTCCATATTCCAATCTACATTGATAGAAAACTAAGAAAATTCACACAACTTCACTTACCAATGTACGTATTTTTCATTGATCAATAGCACTTTACTTTCCTTTCCCCCCTTTTTTTTTTTTTTTTTTAAAAAATTTTTTTTTTTTTTTTTTTTCCTCCTATAAAATTTTTATAAAGCCCCGGAAACCTTTTCTTCTTTCCCCAAAATTTTCATAGCTAGAGAAAAATCAAAAACTAATATCTGTTTAGGCTGCACTGCGAGAGGGTAGTAAGAAGCTATTTAAATTATGCAAGCACGAAAATGTAAACAATTAATTATATTGTCAATTTTTATTTAAAATATTTTACTTTTAAATTTAATAATGGCACACTCATTTAATCAAACTAAGAATTCTTTAATGTGCTTATTTCTAAGCTGATTCAATACTTTCTTCATCAACATTCACATCTTTTTGTTAAACTGTAGTGAAATTTATAGTCAGATTAGTATAAACTGAAACTTGATTGCTAATAAAACGGATAAGCATTGTTAATTAAATCAACATTAACTATTTAAATTCATATAAATTATTATAAATAACGCACATACTATAAAATAAATATACTAAACGTGTTTTGATTACAATTTTTAAAGTGTTATTATTAATATCAATCTTCAGTAGCATCAATTTATAAAGATATTTATGAAGCTACCAATAGTTTATTGTCACGTTGAAAAACCCTTTCGGATTATGCAAAAGAAATCAATGTAACTTTTTCTTGTACACTATGTTAAAAAACATGAATAGTATAGTAAAGCATAATGAACGTATAGTACTGAGGCAAAAATCTTTTCATGTTTTAAACCATTCAAAAGTCTACTGAGAACAAGCAATTTTTTTCAAAACTGCTGTCCTATAAGATCTAAATAAATTGTCATCATTTAGTGTATAGTTATTAATATTAACATGTAGAAAAAATTTAAGAGTTCTAAGAAAACATAATTACTAAACCATATAACAGCAATAAATTAAAACATTTAGATGTACTAATGATTGAAACGAATTCTTCACACAATGGGATCTTAAGAATTAATGGATTGGACTAGAATATTTTAGATCAGAATATATTATCAACTATTTCAGATTTATACAACGAGATAAGAAATTGTATTGTTTTTATTATTAAGAAGAAATTTGCAAAAAAAATGTAGTTGGATATAATTCTGAAAAAGTTCATTCCATATATTTTTATCTCATTGACATTCAATATTATTACAGTTCAAATCTATGTTTAGCAAGTCAAAAAAGTTAAAAAAAAGATGGAAACCAAATCGATATAGAACTTCCCAAAACATGTCATCAAATATAAAATTTTAGTGATCCATATATGAAATGCCAGATCGAAAAATAGAAATAAAAATCTCATGTTTCATATAATATAAATTTAGAAAGTATGAATTAATACTTCTATCACTAATATTTTATTGTTAAATGTTTTAAGTAGTCAAAGTATAAAATATGCTAATGCATGCACAATAATATAAAATTAAGAAATGATGTGGATACTATTCCTGATACTCAGGAACAAAAGCCTTCAATTTTAGTAATAAAAACATAATGTAGATTATAGAATAGATCAAAAATTACTCATATAACATCTCTGATAAAATCATATATATATATATATATATATATATATATATATATATATATATATATACATATATATATATATATATATATATATATATATATATATAAGCTTATGAAGAAAACAATAATTTCAAAAAATAAAATGAAATTTTGAAGATAATTGATAATGAATTAGATGAAGTAACCTGATAAATCAATTTAGATGATAAATAATACTGAACAAATGAAAATAAAATAAATAAAATATGTGCATTTAAAAAATGAATAAAAATCTAAAATGAATTCCAAACAATATTATAATAAAAATATGCAAAACATTAAAAATAAAGGAAAGATTGAAAAAATAGTTTAATATAATATAAAAATTAAATTAAAACAGGCAAAACTCACTATACGTATGCCACACACAAGCATGTGATGTTTATTGTATAAAAATGTTATTCCTAAGTACATTTATGGAAAAATTTGCTTGGCTGAATTGTAAATAAAAATAATAATAAAAGAGAAAATGAATAAACAAAATATTTATACTTCAATTACATTAACATAAACTCTTTTAATAAAATATTTTTTTATCAAAACACTTTTGACAGCTGAATATGAGTTAGAATTGTCTTGAAATTATTACTAAAATAGAGTCACAAAATAGCATTGTAAAAGTGTTAGTAGAGTTAACAATTATAAACCCCTCTGTTGTTAAATACATTTAAATTTTGTAGCATTTTAATTTTCATTTATGTTATTTACAGTTTGTGGTCATAGCTCACACCGACTATTGGTGAATTTTGGAAGTATTCTCTTCATTTTAGGCTTCTATTATAGGTAATTCAAAAATTAAAATTTTAGTTCTAAAAAAGTCATATACTTAATAAAAATCAATTTTCATTGCTGCATATTGGGGTGTAGACCAGTGTCTTTTCTCTGATTGGATGGCTGCCAACTCTGGAACTTGTGCAACAGATATTTCCAAATGACAAAGTGACAAATAAAAAAAAAAAATGTTTTATGCATTCATAATTGATTTTGAATGTAAATAAATATATTTATCATATTTTTTTACATTCATAATTAAGATTTTATATTAGTTTATTGAAATATAAAGTTTGATTCGAAAAATTTTAATTTTTTTGTAAGACAAATAAGCACGAGAAAGTGATCACTCTTCAAGAATATTGATATAATGTTGAATGCTATAGACTGTAATTTGCTTATCAAAGACGGTCATTGATAAGAACAAAACACACTTATTTTGTATGGAATTGAAAATTACTTTTTTACAGAATATTGACTAGTAATTAGTCTAGATTTAGATTTTTATTTAAAATATTTAATTTTAGACCAAAAAATACAACATAACTGAATAATAAAGCATCATAATTTATAAGAAATGAAAATAAATCACAGGTGGTCAGGTAATAATTGGTTGGAATATAATTCTTTTATTTTACTGATGACTATTTTTTAAATGTTTTTCTTATATTTTTCTTTAGTCGTTAACATTATTTTTTTACATTTTCGTTACATTTATCCAGTTAGAATCTAAAATTATTCAATTTTTAAAAGCTGAATTAAAACAATTCTGTGTATTTTAGACTAATATTTTATAAAAAGAAACTGATTGGAAATGAAATTGACAAATAATATTCTCAGATTAAGTAATGAACCAACACAAAAATTAGACAATGATTTTAGAAGTTGATGTTGGCAGCTAAGGAGTTAAGCTTATTGCAAAATTATCTTACATTTCTTAAAAAGATAATTTAACTAATGTCCAAGTAAAAAGTGTGAGGGGAGCAGGGGACAAGGTATAAGTGTATTTTAGCTTTAATATATATAACAATGTATTGTATTATATTAAATAATAGAGTCTTCTGAAGAAAATGGATTTATCTATATGTCATTGTTTTTATGATAAAAGTCAAGACAGAGTTTTTAAAAAAAACTATGGAAATGACTTTTATTGGAATGTTCTATTGATTGCTTTTTTTCTAAAAAAGTTATGGCTGAGAAACAATAGAATACAGTGAAGAGCTAAAAATCAGCAAGACAATTTGTTTTATAAAATAAATGTGCACAGATAGATATTAAAAGTCAGTATTGCAATGCTGAAAACTAAAATATTAATAATAATAAATGACATATTTGTTTATATAGCCATTACACATATTATCTTTAGTAATTTCTTCTTTTTCTCTGATATTAGAATGTTTGGTTTCAATGACTAGTTCAGGCTATGGATAAATAACACTATTGATAAAATATCAATAATAAATGAATTTCCATTTACTTAAACCCATCAATGTTTATAAGCTAACCCATAAAACATTACTGGTACTACAAAAGAGATCAATATAATAGTCATATGAAAACATATCATAAATATTTAATGCTGAATTAATCATTTATATAAGAATGGAGACTGAGTCTCACCTTGAATGGTCTCCACCTTGAATGGTCTTGACCAAAAATTAAGCTGAGGTTAATAATTGTAAACATTAAATCAAAGTAGGTCAATGTATACGTAATTACAGGAGTAATTAATATTTCTCTCACACTGTGAATAAATAGTATTCTGTTGACAAAAGAACAGACATATAGTAGAATCACTTATTTTTATATGTGTTTGACATTTACAGACTTAGTTTTGTCATCTTTAAATAAAATAAGGAGTGGAGTCAGTATATCAGTCAGATAAAAACATAGTGTAATGGCTGTTAAATTAATAGACAATTATAAAAAGGGAATAGAATCTCACTTTTAATAGAAATGATTAATAATTAACTGAAGGTACCTTGACATTATATCTGCTATGCTATATTACTTCAGGCACATTTGCATGCAGCAATAGTTATTCAAAGTTTCCAGTTGGGCTGTGATGTCATACAAAAATCCTAGCATGACTAATAGATGCTACATATATACATGTTACAACTTTTCACATATGTACATGTGACCAAGTTGTAAAAGTGGCTGCTCTGAGAAATTGTACTTGTGACTATCATGGTAACCTATTGTTGTTTCTGAGCTGTGAATTTTTACTCTATCACATTGTTATTTTTTTCAGCTTGAAAATTTTACTTGGCGAATTTTAAAAAGTAAATATTAATATTGGGGAGATACCTGCTATTAAAGGGGGCACATCAGTTCTCAAATAAGGATTACTGCCATAAAAATGTGTGATAATGACCATGATATTAGACCAGTAAAGTTTGTATATTTTCATAACAGAATCCAGACTACAAGAAAATAGACCAAAGCTGACCAGAGTGGGATGATAAAGTCCCAAATCTGACAAAGCTTCAAATTATTTACCAATATTCTGTGACTCAACACATTACAAATGGCATGCCTGAGGTTAAACTCAGTTGCTATTTCTTCATCGCTGACATAGGGCAGGGAAAAACATGAGAATCAGGGTTTATTTAGCATAGATTGACTACAGAAGTATAAGAGACTGATGGCAGATGATGGAGATAGTATTTATAATTAAACATTAACGCATATATTATTTATATCTAATATAATAATTAAAACTGAATTAGATTGAATTAAACTATGATAAATCATATAAAACCAATGTAGTTTAAATATATATTTTAATTAGTAAAATAAGTAAAATATACAAGAACACAATTCAAAGATGTGGCCAACACAGGAGGCATCACAATAAAAGAGAGAATTATCATATCAGTTTCATCTTTAAATATTAATTTAACAAATGTGTGTGTATATATGTGATCGTTTGGATTATGCTTATAGTGGAAATGCCAAATTTTATATTTAATAAGGTTGTCGTTGTTATTTCATAAGTAACTTCACGAGCCTTGAATAGTCTCAACATGATTATAGAATATGTATATTTTATATAATGCAAGTGCACAAAACATCTCACTCTGTTGTATATTGAACCTAAGGATCAAAAAATGGTTTAATACTAAATCTGAATATTAATTCATAAGAAGTTAGAATTACATGTTATAGATCCCCAACATGTGTTATAGTACTGACAAATATTAATAATAAAATGTCCCTGTGAATAGAATACGTTTTTCAAGGGTTCTTCTGGCCAATGTCAGTACTGCTTAGTGAAAATTTATAGTTTGAAAATGGGGGAGGTCTACTTGATACCTGGCATTAAACATGAGGACTTAGTGATGTAAGTTTTGAAAATAAGAGCATGAAATGACTTTACAGAGGTCTCATTTAATAGGGTACAAAGAAACGTTAATTATTTATTTATATTTAATAAAATCTAATCCACTAAGCAATAATGATATAACATATTTAAAATTAAATGTGTTTTAACGATAGTTTTATCGATTTTGCTAATAGGAGTCAATTCTTAACTAGTATTATATATATACATTACTTAAGTAAGTAATTGTTTCAATAGTCAATTAAGTAACTAGTATTATATATATACATTACTTAAGTAAGTAATTGTTTCAATCTACACCTTATATTAAAAATCATTTAAGGAGCAAAAAGTATAGTAGAAAAAGTTTACTAAATAGATTAACAAATAAATATACTTTCTAATTATCCCCAAGGCTATCCTAATACTTATTATAACATTAATTAAAATTATAAATCAAATTTAGAAGCAAATCACATTATACACTTATATTAAACAAGTAATTAATAATAATGAGTGCAGGACATTTTGCAATTATTACTAATATAGTATTTCAAAACAGCACGCATAATTGGAAAGGTTAAGAAAAAATATTAAATGAAGATAATTTGTATCTCGTCTAAAATTTAGTAAATTTAATAATAAATGTATCAAAATATGTATTAAAATATATCATAGAGAAAGTATAGGCACATCCACAATGATGGATAATAAGAAATATACAAGGAATTAATTTGCTTTAAACAGAATAAAATTATAAGATAGGTAGACACATTACTTAATTTAAAGATTAATTAAGACAGACAGAATTTAAAATAACATTAATTTGAGTATTCACAGGTTTATTTTACAGTGACCCAGTTTAAAGTTAACAAATTGAATATTAGACATTAATTGATTGAGAACTCTACTGTAATGGATTTATGTTACCGATTTTTCCTTTCAGCTGGAGAGATGTAGGCACATGGACATAAGGCACAGTGGTAATCTTTCTTAGGATAGTTTATGATACTTTCTTCTTCTGGTGATAGGCTGTTGCTGGAGAAGAAAATATTTGTGGTGGTCTGGTTGTTAGGTGAATCAGATGGCAGTAAACTCACCATTTTTCATGGAGAAATAGCATATCAAAATTAATTATGTGCTATGGAGTGCAGTGGTAATCTCTCTTACAAACATTGGTGACTCTCCATACAAACTCAAAATAAGGCCTGCTTATACATATTCATCTCAAGCACTTAAATGTTAATTTATTTTGACTGAGGACCCATTACCATTAAAAGTTACATTAAAATTAAATGTGGTGTGGAGTGCAGTGGTAATCTCTCTTACAAATATTAGTGAGTTTCCCTACATGCTCAAAATAGGGTCTGTTTATAAATATTCATCTCAAACACTTAATTGTTAATAATTTATTTTGATTGAGGACCCATTACTGTTAGAAGCTACATTAAAATTCCAGACATCCTCCAAACATTCATAAAATAAACATGGAAAATTATATTAATAAACATAATATATAAATAAGATTGACATTACTCACTGTGCCCTTGTTCTTGCTTACTGCCAATTGCTTTTGTCTTAAAATAAAACTAATGAAGTTCATGATTGTACCATTATATGTTTTTGTTTAAAAATCTGTGACAGTTTTGAAATACTGTTGGATACCTATACAATTAAAACCTTGCCTCACTAGTTTCATTTCTCAATTCTAATCCAATTCCTTATAATATTGGTTTTAAAAAATGGGTCCCTCCTTTCTTTTAGTTTAAAATTCTCTTTCTCCACACCTGATAACAAATAAGATGACTCGTATTTGAGTTCCAAGGTATGTGGGAAAAAATATGTACTGGTCAAGTTTGTAAAATTGTGCAACAGAATCCAGAGTCCTGGAAAATAGACCAAAGCTGCCCAGAGTGGGATGGTAAAGTCCCAAATTCAACAAATCTTCAACTTCTTTTCCAGTACTACAGGACTAAACATCTTACAAATGATATACCTGAGGTAACACTCAGACTCCTTTTTCATGGCTGGCATTGGGCAAAAAGAAACATGAGTCTCAGGGCTTCATTTAGCATAAACTGATTACAGAATTATAAGAGACTAATAGTGGATGATGGAGGTAGTATCAATTTATAACTTATTCTTAATGCATATATCATTCATATCTAATATAATAATTAAAACTGAATTGGATTAAAATTAGGCTACAGAAAAACATATAAAACCAATGTTGTTTAAATATATATTTTAATTAGTAAAACAAGTAAACAAAATATACAAGAACATAATTCAAAGGTATAGCAAAAACATGAAGGCAGCTCAGTGATTGAGAAAATGATAATATCAATCTCATTTTTACATATTCATTTAACAAGTGTGTGTACATATGTGGTCTCTTGGATTATACCTATATTGGAAATGCTAAATCCTATTCTTAAGTTTGTTGATGCTATTTCATAAGTAATTCATGAACCTAGAATAGACCCATCATTACATTATTATACAATATGCACATTTTATCGAATGTGAGTGCATAAACCAGCTCACTCTGTTGTGGATTGAACATAAAAATCAGGAGATGGTTTCAGACAAAATCTGAATATTAAATTATATGGTGGTGGAATTGGCTGCTATATGTCACCAATATGTGCTATAGCAATGGAAAATATTAATAATAAAACAATACTGAATAGATTATGTTTTGCACTGGTTCTTGCAACCAACACCAGTACTTTGGGATGGAACATTCTTCTACTTATAAAGTAAAAATCTAAAGTTTGAAAGAGGGGATGGCTTACTCACTTACCTGGCATTAAACTTCAGGATTCACAGATGCACATCCCTGAAATAAGAGAATGGTATGGCCTTACTGGGGTACCATTTTAAAGAATGCAGTAAAACATTAATTACTTATTTGTAATTAATAAAATATAATATGCCAAGCAATAAGGATATAACATATTTACAATTAAATGTGTTTTAATGTTAACTTTATAGGTTTTGCTAATAGGAGCCAATTCTTAACTAGTATTATGTGTACCTTACTTAAGGGAATAATTATATTATTGATTGTGTTAACATGTTTCAATCTACACCTTATATTATTAATCATTTAAGGAGGAATATGTATATTCCTAAGGGGTTACTAAATAGATTAACTAATAAATATAATTTCTAATTGTCCTCAAGGCTAGCCTAATACTTATTATAATGTTAATTAAAATTATAAATCAAATTTAGAAGCAAACCACATTATGCATTTATATGAAACAAAAATTAATAATAATGAGCTCAGTGTTGTTCGCTATTATTACTAATATAGGAATTCAAAACAGTGTGCATAATTGGAAACATTAAGAAAAATAATTAAGTGAAGATAATTTGTATCTCTAAAATTTACTAAATGTAATGGCTCATTGTTTTGAAGCATTGACTTATAATACATTATATCAAAATACATTTTAAAATAATCACAAAAAAGTATAAGCACGACCACTCTGATAGATAATAAGAATTATGCAAGACATCAATTTGCTTTAAACAGAATATAATTATATGGTAGGTAGGAAAATTACATAATTTAAAGTTTAATTAATGCAGATTTAAAATAACATTAATTTGAGCAGTCACATTTTTTTTTTTACATTTAGCTAGCTTTAAAGTTAAGAAATTGAATAATAAACATTAATTAATTCAGAGCTCTTTGATTCTAAGTTTATGTTAGCAATTCTTCATTTCAGCTGGAGATGTATTCCTAGCATCATGGTAACTATCTGAGAATGTTTCATGGTGTATTATTCTTCTTCTCCTGGAAAGATGTTGCTGGAAAATTTCTTCTCAGTGGTTCTCTGATTGGTAGGTGTTTGGATGGCAGTAAAACCCACTGTTTTCTCATGGTGAAGCAGAAAAATCTATCACCCTTCCTTAGCCATTCGTCAAAATTTCAAAAAGTGTGGAGTACAGTGCCAATCTCTCTTTAAAAATATTTGGGTGTGTTCAAACAAGCTCAAAATATGGTCTATCTATACACATTCATTTCAAGACCTTATTAAGAATTTATTTTGCCTGAGAACACATTAGTGTTAGAATTTACATTAAAATTCAAGAGTTTAAAAATTGATTTTCAAACTTTTGTGTAATTTTTCAAGGCATTCAAAATCACTCTTTGGAATTTCCCTAGTGCCAGTTAATGTGTAACAATTTTGTTGTAAACAAATTAAAGTACAAAATTTACTAATTTTTTTTACAACTATTTTACTTTCAATTCATAAGAGCTAACTTTTAACAAAACTAAATCTTGCCATACTATATATATA